>QRFJ01000026.1:0-327500 GCA_006176705.1 Cocos nucifera
TAGCATGACTTTACAATGATAAGTGAAAAATAGGATATTGGATTTCATTTTAACCACTATTTTAGAAGTTATTTGCTGAATAAGAAATTTGGAAAGCTCACCAGATTTGATGTCATAACATAGTATTTATACAATGTACCAAACAAATCATTCATAAAGTTCAAAGCAAGAGCAGTTAATTGGGAATTTGGAAGCCAAGCAATAATCTCCCTATCATACATTGTAACTTGATGCTATGACCTATCCAACCTTTACCTAATCCTAGTACGATGCTTCCCAATATTATATTCTTTATGTAGGATTGTTTTACAGTCTACCAGATTTTTATTTGAAAGAGCCTCATCTCACAATTTAAAAAGATTTCATGCCAGCATTACTACCTGTTGGGGATAAATCCCGCTCCTGCCGAAGCCCGGCCCGACGCTCAGCCCAATGTAACCAGTAGCCGCTGAAGAGCTTTAGCGCCAGGCGCCAGGCCGAGCCCCTACCACGGCCGAACTGCCTAGAGGCCGAACTCCCTCCGCCCGCCGAACTTCCCACGGCCGAGCTCCTTCGGACCCCACGGTCCCCAGGCGAGCCCATGCAGCCGAACTCCTTCGAACTTCCCACGGCCGAGCTCCTTCGGACCGACCCCAGGCGAGCCCATGCAGCCGAACTCCTTCGGACTTCCCACGGCCGAGCTCCTTCGGACCGACCCCAGGCGAGCCCATGCAGCCGAACTCCTTCGACTCCCACGGCCGAGCTCCTTCGGACCGACCCCAGGCGAGCCCATGCAGCCGAACTCCTTCGACTTCCCACGGCCGAGCTCCTTCGGACCGACCCCAGGCGAGCCCATGCAGCCGAACTCCTTCGACCCCACGGCCGAACTCCTTCGGACCGACCCCAGGCGAGCCCATGCAGCCGAACTCCTTCGGACTTCCCACGGCCGAACTCCTTCGGACCGACCCCAGGCGAGCCCATGCAGCCGAACTCCTTCCCACGGCCGAACTCCTTCGGACCGACCCCAGGCGAGCCCATGCAGCCGAACTCCTTCGGACCCCCACTCCTTCGACCGACTCAGGCGAGCCCAAGTGGCCGAACCCCTTCGGACCGACCCTAGGCGACCGAACTCCTCAGCGAGCCCTGGCCGAACCAACTAGCAACCGAAGTCCTTCAACTGGCCAGCCGAGCTTCTTCGGGCCTCTCAGCGGGTCGAACTCCTCGGCACCGTCCCGCGGCCGAACTCTACAGATGGCCGACCCTTCAGCCAGACGAACTCCCCCAGCTTCCCCTTCGGCCGAACTCTGTTACAAGTCCGAACTCCATTGGACGAACCTGTCGCCTGCAGCAAGACCGGACGGCGCCTTCCTTTCCGTACCGGACTCCATGCGGCCGACTGACTCGCCGGTATGGCTCCCACGACCTACCGGACGACGCCTTCCTCTCCGTACCGGACTCCATGCGGCCCACGGCTCGCCGGTATGGCTCCCACGATCTACCGGACGACGCCTTCCTCTCCGTACCGGACTCCATGCGGCCCACGACTCGCCGGTATGGCTCCCACGATCTACCGGACGACGCCTTCCTCTCCGTACCAAACTCCATGCTGCCCGACGACTCTCTGCCAGACGGCACAGCCGTCACCATCAACTAAGCTCCGCTATAAAAGGACCCCTCCCGACATACTAAGGCTAAGCTCTCTGAACTCTCGACTCTCTAAGCTCTCCTCCACATCTCTAAGCTCCGGAACTCATTCCGAGCACTCCATTACTGTTGGCCGGAAACTAACTTGACCGTCGGAGGGTCCTGCCGGAGCCACCACCCCACCGGTTCCGGACGGGACTTCGTTTTGCAGGTCCCCGGCGGCGCCCAGCGGCCTCGATTGCGGCGACCTCCGGCGGCGACGGATTTCTGCACCAACAGATTGGCGCTAGAAGGAAGGGCCTGAACCTTCGAGGTTCCCTTGTTCTTAAAGGAGTGCTCGGCGACGATTTTCCTTCCCCTGCTCCGGATCTCTCTTCTCCCTCTTCAGAATTCCTTCTCTGGAAAGAGGAAATGCCCCCCAGAAGGGCTTCGACGCGGCGCTCGACGGCTTCCGCGGCTCGATCCCCTCCGAGTCCGTCTGTCCCTGCTTCCGGCCCCGGCGGCCTAGGTTCCACCTGAACCCGCGGTGGATGTGAAGCAGTTCGGCCTGCTTGACCGACAGATCCGTGGCCGTGGCCTCACGGAGGCGTTGCACGCTTTACAGCAGCCTCCGGTAGCGACTCCACCAGCAAGCCCGCCATGAGGGCGTGAGAAATCAGCCTTAAGGAAGAGCCCAATCGCCCCGAAGAGAGAAACAGAGAGCAGAAGTTCCCCGCCGAAGCGGAAAGAAGTTCGGCTCGGAGAAAAGCCGGGCTCCCCCCAAAGCTCGGCATCAAGGTAAAATGAAGCTCGGTGGAAAGCCGAACTCCTCAACTCAACCTCCAAAATAAAGTTCGGCGCCGGCAAGGACGGAACGAAGCCCCCCTCCCAGAAGGTTCCGCAACTACGACCCGCTCCTCTAACTCGAATTCTCGGCAAAGTTAAGAGCCAACCGCCAAGACCTGAAGGACTACGGCCTCTCCAAACATGCGCGATCAAGGAGAAGATCGGCTATAGGCACTGCCGTAACCGGAAAAGACAAGAAGGTTGGCCGTCCCGCGGCGTCATCAACGCCACCCCGGGGAGGAGCTAGGAGCTAGCTACATCGGTGATTGTCATCCCCAGCGACAAAGTCAAGAGAAGCATGGTCCAAATTATGAAGGCCGGCATGAGATAGAGGAGGTCGTCTGGACGGGACTTGCTGCTCGAGGGAGCTCCGAGGAACAACGCCCCGTCGACCCCTCAAACGAGAGCGCGCTGTCCACGATTTCCCTTCGGTAAAATTCTCCCCTCTGCATAATATTATTTCTGGATGCGAAAACTATGCGATGACAGGAGAGCAGCAGTCAATAATCGCCGCGTTAGGAACAGGAGGAGAACCTCGTCCTAACGCGAGCAACAAGCTCGGCCGCAGGAGATAAGATCTCCCCCGAGCGCGCACCTCGGCCGCAGGAGATAAGATCTCCCCCGAGAGAAGCTCGGCCGCAGGAGATAAGATCTCCCCCGAGCGCGCACATCAACCTCGGCTAGAGATAAGATCTCTCCCGAGCGACCGTTGACAACCTCGGCTAGAGATAAGATCTCTCCCGAGCGACCGTGAACAACCTCGGCTAGAGATAAGATCTCTCCCGAACCCGAGGAGAACCTAAGATAAGATCCTAACCGAGCAACAACCTCGGCTAGAGATAAGATCTCTCCCGAACCGACAACCTCGGCTAGAGATAAGATCTCTCCCGAGCGACCGGAGAGATAAGATCTCTCCCGATCTCTCTAGGAACAACAGGAGCGAACAACCTCGGCCAGAGATAAGATCTCTCCCGAAGCAACCTCGGCCAGAGATAAGATCTCTCCCGAAGCAACAACCTCGGCTAGAGATAAGATCTCTCCCGAACAACAACCTCGGCTAGAGATAAGATCTCTCCCGAGCGACCGCAACCTCGGCCAGAGATAAGATCTCTCCCGAAGGCAAGTTCGGCCAGAGATAAGATCTCTCCCGAACAACAACCTCGGCCAGAGATAAGATCTCTCCCGAACCGCAACCTCGGCCAGAGATAAGATCTCTCCCGAAGGCAAAGTTCGGCCAGAGATAAGATCTCTCCCCGAACAACAAGTTCGGCCAGAGATAAGATCTCTCCCGAACAAGTTCGGCCAGAGATAAGATCTCTCCAACTCGGCTAGAGATAAGATCTCTCCCGAGCGAGCAACTCAACCTCGGCTAGAGATAAGATCTCTCCCGAGCGACCGTGAACAACCTCGGTTAGGAACAGGAGGAGAACCTCGTCCTAACGCGAGCACCAACCTCGGCCGCAGGAGATAAGATCTCCCCCGAGGGAAGCTCGGCTGCAGGAGATAAGATCTCCCCCGAGCGCGCACTTCACTTCGGCTGCAGGAGATAAGATCTCCCCCGAGGGAAGCTCGGCCGCAGGAGATAAGATCTCCCCCGAGCGCGCACTTCAGCTCGGCTGTAGGAGATAAGATCTCCCCCGAGCGCGCACTTCAACCTCGGCTGCAAGATAGGAGGTCTCCCTCGAGTCGACTTCAACTGACGAAGATAATGTCGCCCCCGAGGAGCTCAAATCCGACCTCGACCGAAGGAGGCGAGTCTTACTTCGGCTTCAACATCAGCTTCATCGACTTTAGCTGGAAACGAGTTCCATTTCAACTCCAAACATCGACTGAAGATGAGGTCTCCCCCAAGCCTCAGCCTCAACTTCAGCGTCAATTGGCTGGAGATGAGACCTCCCCCGAGCTTCAGATGCAACAAATGCGGAGCCTGGAAGAAGACTTCGGCAGTCGCCTGTTTTGGTACTCCCTTCCTTCAATTTTTGAACTCGGGAGTGGGGGGGCTACTGTTGGGGATAAATCCCGCTCCTGCCGAAGCCCGGCCCGACGCTCAGCCCAATGTAACCAGTAGCCGCTGAAGAGCTTTAGCGCCAGGCGCCAGGCCGAACTCCCCTGCACCAAGGTCCGGGCGAACTGCCTAGAGGCCGAACTCCCCTGCGCCAAGGTCCGGGCCGAACTGCCTAGAGGCCGAACTCCCACCGCCAGCCGAACTCCTTCGGACTTCCCACGGCCGAGCTCCTTCGGACCCCACGGTCCCCAGGCGAGCCCATGCAGCCGAACTCCTTCGAACTTCCCACGGCCGAGCTCCTTCGGACCGACCCCAGGCGAGCCCATGCAGCCGAACTCCTTCGAACTTCCCACGGCCGAGCTCCTTCGGACCGACCCCAGGCGAGCCCATGCAGCCGAACTCCTTCGGACCCCACGGCCGAACTCCTTCGGACCGACCCCAGGCGAGCCCATGCAGCCGAACTCCTTCGGACTTCCCACGGCCGAACTCCTTCGGACCGACCCCAGGCGAGCCCATGCAGCCGAACTCCTTCGGACTTCCCACGGCCGAACTCCTTCGGACCGACCCCAGGCGAGCCCATGCAGCCGAACTCCTTCGGACCCCACGGCCGAACTCCTTCGGACCGACTTCAGGCGAGCCCAAGTGGCCGAACCCCTTCGGACCGACCCTAGGCGACCGAACTCCTCAGCGAGCCCTGGCCGAACCAACTAGCAACCGAAGTCCTTCAACTGGCCAGCCGAGCTTCTTCGGGCCTCTCAGCGGTCGAACTCCTCGGCAACCGTCCCACGGCCGAACTCTACAGATGGCCGACCCTTCAGCCAGACGAACTCCCCCAGCTTCCCCCTCGGCCGAACTCTGTTACAAGTCCGAACTCCATTGGACGAACTGTCGCCTGCAGCAAGACCGGACGGCGCCTTCCTCTCCGTACCGGACTCCATGCGGCCCGACGACTCGCCAGTATGGCTCCCACGACCTACCGGACGACGCCTTCCTCTCCGTACCGGACTCCATGCGGCCCACGGACTCGCCGGTATGGCTCCCACGATCTACCGGACGACGCCTTCCTCTCCGTACCGGACTCCATGCGGCCCACGACTCGCCGGTATGGCTCCCACGATCTACCCAGACGACGCCTTCCTCTCCGTACCAAACTCCATGCTGCCCGACGACTCTCTGCCAGACGGCACAGCCGTCACCATCAACTAAGCTCCGCTATAAAAGGACCCCTCCCGACATACTAAGGCTAAGCTCTCTGAACTCTCGACTCTCTAAGCTCTCCTCCACATCTCTAAGCTCCGGAACTCATTCCGAGCACTCCATTACTGTTGGCCGAAAACTAACTTGACCGTCGGAGGGTCCTGCCGGAGCCACCACCCCACCAGTTCCGGACGGGACTTCGTTTTGCAGGTCCCCGACGGCGCCCAGCGGCCTCGATTGCGGCGACCTCCGACGGCGATGGATTTCAGCACCAACACTTCCTAAGACCTCCTGGCTCTCCTTGAGACCTGCACCCGATCTTTTTGAGATGCCCCTAACACCATCTGCTGAGATATCTTCCTCGACTGCTACACCATCGAGCCTTTCTCAGCCCTGTGCCTCTAGGAAAGCGCTACTATAGCACTCCAGTGCTCCCTAGACTTATCTCTGTGCCACTCTACAGTCTCGCAATCATAATCTATTGGACCTCCATGGATCATCCCTAAGGCTTCGCAAATTCATGCTCTGATCGAACTACTAAATGCACCCCTGACTACTTCCTCACCTTCCTAATATCGAAGGACGTATAGTCATTTCTTCAGCCTTCCTTCGATTATTATTCCTTGAAAAATCTCTTTTCAACAGCCCCACATTGCCCATCTTTCTAAAGAATTCTAATGCTCTCTGCTAAGATACCTCCCTCGATTGCTGCATCGTCAAGCCTCTCTCAGCCCCACATCTTCAGAAAAATGATACTGCAGCACTCTAGCGCTCCCTGCCTATCACATAACCATCATACACCCCAGCCTTTCGACCAAGATCAATCAGTAAATCATGCACCCAATCCTTCCATCTTGAAAATTTTTTTTTCCGTTAATCCTCTCAACCTCCACCTTCAATCTACTGCTCTCGGTTGGCCAAACCACAGCAACAACAAAAATAGAGTTAAGACATATCGTAGAATCCTTATGTAGATTTTTGATTTTATTTTGTATGACTTATTCTTCCTTACCATGCACCATCAGGCTCTGATACTAAATGTAAGCACACCAACTGGCATCACCTTGCTCTGATACTAAATATAAGTGCACCAACTGGCATCACCTTGCTTTGATACCAATTAATGTTCCATGATATCGCTTGAACATCAATCATCCTTGACATCACAAGTCCCAATACCATATTGTGAAAGTTTCTGATCTTTAGCACGGACCTGAAGGAACCCGTGACGTTCTTTATGAGCAGCAAACCATCGACCCTCCACCTCGATCTATGATGGGGCACCTCCCACCTTGGGCTTGAGGGAGACGCCCTCTTCTCTAGGGCTTCTTCAAGAATCCTGGGGTAGCAACTCTAGAGAGAAGAGAAGAAAAGAGAATTAAAAGAGAAAAGATCTATATTGATTCCATCCCTGAAAATTCTAATACAACCTATGTATTTATACATAGCCATTAGGTCTGACCAAAAACTCTCCTGGCTAACTCAATACATGAAAACACTCACAGAGCCCATATACATCCATGTCTCTCATGCTCTCATCCTCTGGATCTAGATCCGATCCATACATGAGTTAGCCCCCTTAAGACCTCTTGAACCAGATCTTAAGACCCTTAGGATCAATCCAGACCCTAGCCCAAAATAGACCCTCGCATAACTCTGCCCGCGCACTAAGCTGGCTCAGTCTCAGCACTGAGCCAGCTAAGTTCCATTGGATTGGCTCAGTCTGAAACTGAGCCGGTCCAGTCCTGTCCCATGCCAGTAGTTCTGAACACTCAGCTCTCTGTTTTGTCTGTGCTCTGAGACTTAGCCATCCAGTTTTAGACTAAGTTGGCTAACCTATAGAAAATCTTTCTTCTGCAGTCTTGATTCTTTAGCTTTGATTTCTTGCTTCACTTTATGTCTCAGGTCTCCAAAGCACCAACCAAGCTCCTGAAATCTTCAGAGCCAACATCCTGACTCCTTCCGTGGCCTCCCAAGGCTTGGAAGAACCATCAATCCTCATACCGGTTAGAGGCAGTTTTATCTACTTCATTATCTTTATCGAAATTTTTTTTGGTATGAGTATGTGTATCTTATGCATCACATGTCTGAGATTTTTGAAAAGTTCAAGAAACTCAGACATAAAGTAAAAAAATAAACCAAAAAGTTCATTAAAGTTTTTTGATCAAATCGAGGAGGCGAATATCTTAGTAAAAAATTTTTAAACCATCTCAAGAATAATGGCATAGTCTGACAGTGGATTCCACTTGGAACGTCTCAACTTAATGAAGTTTCAGAATAGAGAAACCAGATCTTATTAGATATGGTCCGTTTCATGAAGAGCTTTAAAGACCTTCCTGTTTATCTTTGGGGATATAGTCTTTTAATAGCCATTTATGTGCTGAATAGGATTTCTTCTAAAACCATTGTTACCATACTATATGAGATGTGGCATGGTAAGAAATCGAGTTTAAGTCATCTTAAGATTTGGAATTATCTGACCCATGTGAAAAGATAACAGACGGACAAGTTAGAATCTAGTTTTCTTAGAGCTCGATTTATCAGATATCTTAAAAAGTCATTAGGATATTATTTCTACCTTCCTGAAGACCATAATGTGATTATGAGTCAACATACTATATTTTTTGAAAAATAGTTTATTAAGATGGTGGCATGGGAAGATAGATCAGGCTTGAAGAGAAAGTTTCTAAAGAGCAACAAGCCAAGAAATCTAGTCAGTATGAGCCGATCCATGCACTTCCTCTTCCATCTCTTAAGTCTAGTAGGGTTTCCATCCTCGAGCCCCCAACCCACCTCCCCCGATTGTGTCCAGTCCTCCTCTTCCCCCACTGTTGAATTCGCCTTCCCCGAGCCGTCGGCTGCCTCTTCAAGCCCTGAGCCCCTAGTCTGCCTCCCTCCAGCCACCTCCCTGAGCCCTCGATAGCCTCCCCGAGCCCGCCTCCCCCCTTCTTCCCCCTGCCTTCCAAGTTCCTCCCCACCCCCCTTCTTCTCCTGCCACACAGCGTCGCCTCCATGCTGCAGTGCCATCTTCGTGGGTTTGGTGAGTATTAGCGATGGTGGCGGCGATGGCTACATAGTAATTGCCAAATACCGTGGTGGTAATTAATTGCTCTAATCGATTGTTATAGTTTTTTTTTATTTCTATTTTTTATGCTAAATGTCAAAATATATAATATGACCTACGTGCAGGTTTGCTTGTAGAGAGGTTATGATGATTTTGGAATATCTTTTTGCTGATTCAATTATTTCTAATAGCAACAATCTCATGAGGATGGACCATCCAATATATGAATCAGGATTTGTTACTTGTTATCAAATAAATACATTTATATTGGAAGTTATAAATATTAAACTCAACTCAACTAAAATATAATCTCGGGCAAGTTGTGGTTAGCTACATGTATCTTTTTTCTCTATTTCACTCTATTTTGGTCCATATATTTTGAATAAGGCTACAAATGGGTTAGGTTGGCCCATGATCCGATCTAGACTGATCCATTTAGACCTGATCCAATCTATTTTAAAGAATCCATAGGGCCAAATCAAGTTTTTAAATTAGATCCATTCAATTTTTCAAGCCGACTCTAGATTTACTAAATTTGAATCCGACCTGATCCGAATTCAGTATTGAATACAATATGTAAATCATAGAGCAAATAGAGTGGGATTATACATGGATCCGATCTGGTCCAATCTAAATGATCTAATGGAGCAAAGTTTTTGACCATGGATTCGACCCGATTCGATCCGATCTTCTATTGGGTTGGGTTCGAGTCCAACATTAGGATCCAATTAAGAAACCAGATTGGATCAAGGCACTCATGATTCAGTTCGATCTTTGTACCAAAAAAAAAAAATTTTCTTTCCCGTGCCTTCATTTTCCACCATCCCCCCTTGTTTTTTCCCACCCCCTCTTTCCCCCACCTCCAATCCCCCCACCGCCCCCCTCTTTCCCCCGCCTCCAATCTTTTGGTCCTCATTTTCTCCCATCGTATTATTGGATCCGGCATCCCCGAGCACCCGGCCACCTCCCCGAGCCCTCAACCGCCTTTCACCTCTTCGAACCCTCTGTCGCTTCCTCAAGCCGCCTTCTCGATCCTTCGGCCACTTCACAAGCCTTCGGCCGTCTCCCGCCTCCTTGAGCCACCGATCGCCTCTTCGAGCCTCCGACTACCTTCCATCTTCTCGAGCTCCTGGCTGTGAGCCTCTTGCTGCCTCCTACCTCCCCGAGCCTCCAGCCGCTTCTTGCCTCTCTTTGCTTTATTTACTGATACTCTTTCATATTTCTAGTGGTAACTGAAATAAATATTTATGATTCATTTTTAAATAATTTTATCCTTATGATCATGGTTGCCTAGTTGTGCTGCACAATGATTCCTCCATAGGTATAACTAGTTTGCATATGAATGTAGCCGTTTGTTGTGTGTGTGTATACACACACACACACACATACATATACATATACAAGTACATGTATATACATATACATACATACATATATATATATATATATATATATATATATATATACACACACACACGCACGCACGCACACACGCACACACACAGATATATATATATATACAGTTTTATAGGATAATTTAACTTGGTATCTCTAATTGGTCTCTTTTGGTACAGAATCTGGTTGTCACCGGATCAAGTTAGAGTCGAGAAAGAAGAGGTCGCCGTCGAAGATCTACAAAATAAAATTTCATCTGGAGTCAGTAGTGGTGGCTCCGATAGGATCCTTCGATGATCAAGTCAGCTCTTCTGGCCAATAGAAATAGAGTGCTCAAAAAAGAGTTTGGAAGAATTTCGGAAAGGAGAAATGAGCTTAGAAAAAATGTATCTGGAGAGTTCCTTTTTATAGATGGAGCTTGATTGATAATGGATCGCTCGAAGCCGCATGGAATTCGGTATGAAGAGGAAGGTATCGTCAGACCAATAGTGACAACCATACCGTCTGGCCATAGACCATGTTGGGTTTGTTACAGAGAGAGAGGTATCGTCAGACTGATAATGGCAGCCATATCATCTGGTCGTGGGCCACGTGGGACTTGTTATGGTGGGAGAGGTGCTGCTAGGCTGATAGTGGCAGCCATACCATCTGGTGGAAGCATGCGTTCAAAGTTTGACAGAGCTGGAGGAGTCCGACTGAAGAAAAAATTCAGAAAAAGTTCGACTCTTGGAGGAATCCAATCATAGGAGCAATCCGGAAGGAGTTCGACTCTTGAAGAAATTCGACTGAAAAAAATTTTTGAAAGAAGTTCGGCTCCTAAAGAAATTCGATTGTAGGAGCAATCCGGAAGAAGTTCGGCTCCTGAAGAAATCCGACTGAAGGAGAATTTTGGAAGGAGTTCGGCTTTTGGAGGAATTCGACTGAAGGAGAAGTTCAAAAAGAGTTCGACTCCTATAGAAATTTGATCGAAGAAGAGATCTGAAAGGAGTTTGGCTCCTATAGGAGTCCGACTGGTGGAGAGGTCCGAAAGGAGTTCGACTTCTGAAAGAATCTGACTGCAGGAACAATCCAGAAGGAGTTCAGCTTCTGAAAAAATTAGGCTCCTGGAGAAGCCTAATGGAAGGAGTTCAGCTCCTGGAGAAGTTTGAATGAAGAAAAATTCGAAAGGAGTTCGGCTCCTGTAGAAATCCAACTGTAGGAGGAGTCCGAAAGGAGTTCGGCTCCTATAGAAATTTGACTGAAGGAGACATTCGGGAGGAGTCCGACTCTTGGAGAAGTCCAACCGAAGGAGATATTTGGAAGGAGTCTGGCTCCTGGGGAAGCTCAGCTAAAGGAGAAGTCTGTAAAGAGTTCGACTCCCGGAGAAGTCCAGCGGGAGGAGTTCAGCTCTTGGAGAAGTTCGACCAAAGAAGATGTTTGGGAGGAGTCTGACTCCTGGGGAGTTCGATAGAAATTCGGTCATTGAAAAAGTTCGATTGGAGCTCGATCGCTGAGGAGTTCGACTGGCTGAAGGAATTCGGTTGGGGCTCGACCACTGAAGAGTTCAATCGATCGAAGGAGTTCGGCTAAAATTTGGCCGCTGAAGCTCTTTCGTGATTATTGATTGCATTGGGCTAAGCATCAGACTGGACTTCGACGGAAGTTGAGTTTATCCTCAATAATAGTTCTTCCACTTTTGAGTTCGAAATTTGAAGGAAGGAAGTATAAAAAGATGATTGCCGAAGTTTTTTTTGGACTCTTCACCCATTGAAGTTGAAGCTCAGAAAAAATCTTGTCTCCAATCGAGGTTGACGTTGAAGTGAAAGCTCAGAAGAGATCTTATCTCCAGCAGTCGAGGTTAAAGAAGATCTTATCCTCTGTTGACATAGAAGCTCCGAGGAGATCTTATCTTCAGTAGCCAAGGTTGAAGAAGATCTTATCTCCTATTAACGTAGAAGCTCGGAAGAGATCTTATCTCTAGCTGAGGTTGAAGAAGATCTTATCTCCTGTTGACGTAGACTTTGAAGCTAGGGAGAGATCTTATCTCTAGCCGAGGTTGAGGGAGATCTTATCTTCTATTGACGTAGAAGCTCGAAAGAAATTTTATCTCTAGCCGAGATTGAAGAAGATCTTATCTCCTGCTGACGTAGACTTTGAAGCTCAAGAGAGATCTTATCTCTAGCCGAGGTTGAAGAAGATCTTATCTCCTGTTGACGTAGAAGCTTGAAAAAGATCTTATCTCTAGCCGAGATTGAAGGAGATCTTATCTCTTGCTGACGTAGACTTTGAAGCTCGGGAGAGATCTTATCTCTAGCCAATATTGAAGAAAATCTTATCTCCTGTTGACGTAGAAGCTCGAAAGAAATCTTATCTCTAGTCGAGGTTGAAGAAGATCTTATCTCTTATTGATGTAGAAGTTCGAAAGAGATCTTATCTCTTGCTGAATTGAAGGAGATTCTTATCTCCTATTGATGTAGGCTTTGAAGCTCGGGAGAGATCTTATCTCTAGCGAAGATGAAGGAGATCTTATCTTTTATTGACGTAGAAGTTAAAAGAGATCTTATCTCTAGCCGAGGTTGAAGAAGATCTTATCTTCTGCTGACGTAGACTTTGAAGCTTGGGAGAGATCTTATCTTTAGTTGAGGTTGAAGGAGATCTTTATCTCCTATTGACATAGACTTTGAAGCTCGGGAGAGATCTTATCTCCAGCCGAGATTGAAGGAGATCTTATCTTTTGCTGACGTAGACTTTGAAGCTTGAAAGAGATCTTACCTCTAGCTGAGGTTGAAGGAGATCTTATCTCCTATTGACGTAGAAGCTCGAGAGAGATCTTATCTCTAGTCGAGGTTAAAGGAAATCTTATCTCCTGTTGACGTAGACTTTAAAACTCGAAAGAGATCTTATCTCTAGCTGATATTGAAGAAGATCTTATCTCCTATTGACATAGACTTTGAAGCTTGGGAGAGATCTTATCTCTAGCCGAGGTTGAAGGAGATCTTATCTCCTACTGACGTAGATTTTAAAGCTCGGAAGAGTTTTTATTTCTAGTCAAGGTTGAAGGAGATCTTATCTCCTATTGATGTAGACTTTGAAGCTCAAAAGAGATCTTATCTCTAGTTGAGATTGAAGAAGATCTTATCTCCTGCTGACATAGACTTTGAAGCTTGGGAGAGATCTTATTTCTAGCCAAGGTTGAAGGAGATCTTATCTCCTATTGACGTAGAAGCTCAGGAGAGATCTTATCTCTAGCCGAGGTTGAGGAAGATCTTATCTTCTGTTGATGTAGACTTTGAAGCTTGGAAGAGATCTTATCTCTAGCTGAAGTTGAGAAAGATCTTATCTCCTATTGACGTAGAAGCTCGAGAGAGATCTTATCTCTAGTCGAGATTGAATGAGATCTTATCTCCTGTTAACGTAGAAGCTCGGAAAAAATCTTATCTCTAACCAAGGTTGAAGGAGATTTTATCTCTATTGACGTAGATTTTGAAGCTTGGAAGAGATCTTATCTCTAGCCGAGGTTGAAGGAGATCTTATCTCCTACTGACGTAGACTTTGAAGCTTGGAAGAGATCTTATCTCTACCTAAGGTTGAAGGAGATCTTATCTCCTATTAACGTAGAAGCTTGGAAGAGATCTTATCTCTAGCCGAGGTTGAAGGAGATCTTACCTCCTTTAACGTAGAAGCTTGAAAGAATCTTATCTCTAGCCGAGGTTGAAGAAGATCTTATCTCCTGCTGATGTAGACTTTGAAAGCTCGGGAAGAGATCTTATCTCTAGCCGAGGTTGAAGAAGATCTTATTTTCTATTGACGTAGAAGCTCGGAGAAGATCTTATCTCTAGTCGAGGTTGAAAGAGATCTTATTCTCTTGCTGACGTAGACTTTGAAGCTCGAAAGAGATCTTATCTCTAAGCCAGATTGAAGAAAATCTTATCTCCTGTTGACATAGAAGCTCGAAAGAAATCTTATCTCTAGCCGAGGTTGAAGTGAGGAGATCTTATTTCTTGTTAATGTAGAAGCTCGGAAGAGATCTTATCTCTTACCGAGGTTGAAGGAGATCTTATCTCCTATTGACATAGACTTTAAAGCTCGCTCGGAGAGATCTTATCTCTAGCCGAGATGGTGCTCGTGTTAGGACGAGGTTCTCCTCCTGTCTTAATTGAGGTTGTTAGTCGCTCGGGAGAGATCTTATCTCTAGCCGAGGTTGAAGAAGATCTTATCTTCTGTTGACGTAGACTTTGAAGCTCGAGAGAGATCTTATCTTTAGTCGAGGTTAAAGGAGATCTTATCTTCTATTGACGTAGATTTTGAAGCTCGAAAGAGATCTTATCTTCTACTGATATGGACTTTGAAGCTCGAAAGAGATCTTATCTCTAGCTGAGGTTAAAGGAGATCTTATCTCCTATTGACGTAGAAGCTTGAGAGAGATCTTATTTCTAGCCGAGGTTAAAAAGATCTTATCTCCTATTGACGTAGACTTTGAAACTCAGGAGAGATCTTATCTTTAGTCGAGGTTGAAGAAGATCTTATCTCCTATTGACATAGACTTTGAAGCTTGGGAGAGATCTTATCTCTAGCCGAGGTTGAAGGAGATCTTATCTCCTACTGACGTAGACTTTTGAAGCTCAGAAGAGATCTTATTTCTAATCGAGGTTGAAGAAGATCTTATCTCCTATTAATGTAGACTTTGAAGCTCGGAAGAGATCTTATCTCTGGCCGAGGTTGAAGGAGATCTTATCTTCTGCTGACATAGACTTTGAAGCTTGGAAGAGATCTTATCCCTAGCCGAGGTTGAAGAAGATCTTATCTTCTATTGACATAGAAGCTCGGAAGAGATCTTATCTCTAGTCAAGATTGAGGAAGATCTTATCTTTCGTTGACGTAGAAGCTTGGGAGAGATCTTATCTCTAGCCGAGGTTGAAGAAGATCTTATCTCCTGTTGACGTAGAAGCTCAGAAGAGATCTTATCTCTAGCCGAGGTTGAAGGAGATCTTATTTTCTGTTGACATAGACTTTGAACCTCGGGAGAGATCTTATCTCTAGCTGAGATTGAAGAAGATCTTATCTCCTACTGATGTAGACTTTGAAGCTCGGAAGAGATCTTATCTCTAACCGAGGTTGAAGAAGATCTTATCTTCTATTGACGTAGAAGCTCGAAAAAGATCTTATCTCTAGCTGAGGTTAAAAGAGATCTTATCTTCTGTTGACGTAGAAGCTCGAAAGAGATCTTATCTTTAGCCGAGGTTGAAGGAGATCTTACCTTCTATTGGCGTAAATTTTGAAGCTTGGAAGAGATCTTATCTCTAGCCGAGGTTGAAGGACTTCGACTTGCTCATGTTAGGACGAGGTTCTTCTCCTGTTCCTAACATAGCCACTATTGATTGCTTCTTTTCTATCATCACATAGTTTTTGCACTAAGAAATAATAATATTAAAATGGAAGAATTTTATTGAAGAAAAATTATTGGCAACACATTTCTAGATTCTCTATGTTTCAGGATCATGGGAGCGTTGTTCCTCTGAGTTTCTTTAGACGATAAATTTTGGACCGGATGATCTCCTCTATTTCATGCTGGCCATCTCAATTTGGAGCAAACTTCTCTTGACTTTAAGGCTGAGCGATGATGGCTCATCAAAGTACCAAGCCCCCCCAGAGGTAGCATTGATGATGTCGGAAGGCGGCCGACCTCCTTGTTGTTCCTCCATAATTGGTGGTTCTGGCTATAGCAACGCCCTTGGTCGATCCTCTCCTACTTCAGACTGACGTCTGAGGAACCGACCCAGCCAACCCCTTCTGATGAGCTCCTCAATTTCGTCTTGAAGCTGAATGCATTCTTCAGTATCGTGGTCGTGGTCATGATGGTAGAGGTAGTACTTGCTTTGATTACACTTGTTTGAAGAAGATCGTAATCTTTTTGGTCTTGGTAGCTGATTCTTAATTGCCATCAGAATTTAGGATTTAGGAGCGTTAAGGGAGGCGTAGTTGTGAACCTTTCGGAGAAAGAACTTCTTCACGCCCTTCTGTCTGGGCTTCTTTGATGACGAGCTCGAGAAGGAGCTCGGGCTTGCTTACGCTCGGGGGAAGTTCGTGAGCACGGTCAAACTTCATTCGGCTCTCTATCGGTGGCGGGTCTATTAGACTCATCCATCTATCGCTTTCCTGTGGCTTCTTCATCCTTCAACTTGAAGGCTTCTTCCGCACTGGCATATCCATCGGCCCGAGCTAGTAGATTGGCAAAATTCCTGGAGTACTTCTTCTCCAGGAAGAACAGCAAATCATTCTTCTGAAGGCCATCCTTGAGTGCGACCATTGCCATAGACTGATCTAGGTTTTGGACCTTCAATGCAGCAGCATTAAATTGGATGACATAAGTCCGGATGAATTCTCCCTCCTTTTGCTTGACATTCATCAGAAAATTCAAACCTCAATGCGGACGTCGGTTGCTGACGAAGTGAGCCATGAACTGATGGCTCATCCAGTCAAAAAAGAAGATCGTACCTGGCTTCAACATCAAATATCAGTTTCTTGCTACTCCCTTTAAGGTAAATAGAAAAGGTCGACATAATGTGGCATCTGATGAGCCATAGAATAGCATCATGATTCGGAAGACCTCTAGATGACCGACCAAATTAGAGGTTCCATCGTAGCTTTCAAATTAAAGGAGCTTGAAGTTCAACGGAACGGGCTCTTGCATAATTTGGAAAGAGAAAGAAAGATCGATGCAGACGTCATCATAGCGAGCCGAGATGACATGATGGAGTTTCTCAATCCATCGATCCATCTTCCACAGTTTGTGATCGAGGATGTCATCTCGATCGCAGATCTTGGAGGGCTTCCGACTATAGATGGAAAAGGTCTCCTCCAGAGAAGAACCATGATCCGAACAAGGATTCTCTGCTCTCTATTTTTTTTTCTCAGGGGCGATAGGTATGCAAGCCCAAGTGCTCTTCCTTAGGATCGGTTCTCAATATTCTAATAGCAGATTTTCTGATGGAGTCACCGTCGGAGGCTACCACATGGCCTGCACCATCTCGATGAGGCCCTGAATCTACTGCATCAGTAGGTTAAACTACTCCGAATCTATCATGATCGTCGGTGGAGTTGGAGGTTAAAGCACCGATGATGGAGCAGGAATGGATGAATTTGGCTCAGATCTGATGGTAGAAGCGGTAGATCTCTGGGTAGTCACCTTCTTTTAAGGCATTTCTTAGGATTGAGGAAGAGGATGGAGGTGAACCTTGAAGAAGAAGGTTGGTAGGATCGACTAAGTACTCCTTTAAGAATAAGGATACATCTAGCATCAATTTTATTGGTGCAGAATTTAGTTATCATCGGATCGAGCTGAAGTCGAGGAAGAAGAGGTCGCCATCGGAGACCTGCAAAATAAAGTTTCATCCAAAGTCGATGGTGGTGGCTCCGGTAGGATCCTTCGATGATCAAATCAGCTCTTTTGACCAACAAAAATGGAGTGCTCAGGAAAGAGTTCAGAAGAGTTTCGAGAAGGAGAAGTGAGCTTAGAGAAAATGTATCTAGAGGATCCCTTTTTATAGATGAAGCTTGATTGATAGTGGGCCACTCGGGACTACATGGAGTTCGGTACCAAGAGGAAGGTATTGCCAGATTGATAGTGACAGCCATATTATCTAGCCATAGCCGCATGAGATTTATTACGGAGAGAGAGGTATCGTCAGACTGATAATGACAGCAATATCGTCTGATCGTGGGCCACGTGGAACTTGTTACGGAGGGAGAGGTGCTGCTAGGCTGATTGTGGCAGCCATACCATCTGGTGGAAGCATGCGTTCGAAGTCTGAATGAGCTGGAGAAGTCCGACTGAAGGAGAAATCTGGAAGAAGTTTGACTCCTGGAGGAATTCAACTGTAGGAGTAATCCAGAAGGAGTTTGGATCCTGGAGGAATCCGACTGAAGGAGAATTCTAGAAAGAGTTTGGCTCCTAGAGGAATCCAACTGCAGGAGCAATCCGAAAGAAGTTCGGCTCTTGGAGAAATCTGACTGAAGAAAAATTTTGGAAGGAGTTTGGCTTTTGAAGAAATCCGACTGAAAGAAAAGTTCGGAAGGAGTTCGACTTCTATAGAAATTCGACCGAAGAAGAGATCTGAAAGAAGTTTGGCTTCCGTAGAAGTCTGATTGGTAGAGAGATCTGGAAGAAGTTTGGCTCCTAAAGGAATCTGACTGCATAAGCAATCCAGAAGAAGTTTGGTTTCTAAAGGAATCTGACCGAAGGAGATGTCTGGGAGGAGTTTGGCTCCTGAAGAAGCCCAGCGGAAGGAGTTCGACTCCTGGAGAAGTCAGGGAGGAGTCTGACTCCTAGAAAAGTTCGAATGAAGAGAAGTCTGAAAGGAGTTTGGCTTCCATAGAAATTCGACTGCAGAGAAGTCCGAAAGAAATTCGGCTCCCATAGAGATCCGACTGTAGGAGTTTGAAAGGAGTTTGGCTCCTATAAAAATCCAACCGAAGGAGACGTCTGAAAGGAGTCTGGCCGAAGGAGATGTTTGGAAGGAGTCCGGCTTCTGGGGAAGCCCAACTGAAGGAGAAGTCTATGAGGAGTTTGACTCCCGGAGAAGCCTAACGAGAGGAGTCCGGCTTCTGAAGAAGTCCAGCCAAAGAAGATGTCTGGGAGGAGTCCAGCTCCTGGGGAGTTTGACAGAAATTTGACCATTGGGAGAGTTCGACTGGGACTCAACCGCTGAGTTCGGCTGGCTGAAGGGATTCGGCTGGGGCTCGACCGCTAGAGAGTTTGGCCGATCGAAGGAGTTCGATCGGCCGAAGGAGTTCGGCTAAGATTTGGCCACTGAAGTTCTTCCGTGATTACTAGTTGCATTGGGCTAAGCATCAGACTAGACTTCGGTGGAAGTGGAATTTATGTCCAACAGTCTCTAAGGCAAAAATCTATTATTTGCATTGGGGTCTATCCCTAGGATAGGTTAATGGTGCTGTTGGATGTGGTTTTGTTAGATCATTGGATGGTGGATGAGTGGTGTTCTCTTATTGGGCTTGCTGCTCCCTTATATTATGCTTACTTTCATTTAAGTTGGTATATTCTGTGTATAAAAAAATATGATCAGAAGATTTACATTCTTTTTCATTGGTCATCTTTCATTCGTATATCTTCCTGCAGATGGCAAATTAAGAGTTAAATATATAATTTGCTAGCTATTACAGGATTCTCCATGTATGCTTTTTTTTTTTTTTTAAAATTTTCTCCAGTAGTGCTAGATATATATCTTTATTGCATGTAGCAAGGTGGGCTTCCAATATGTCATAACTCTTTTTTAGTATGTATTTGAATTATTTTTATTAATATATTGGTTGATTATAGGGCTGCGTTATCATTCTTTTTGTAAATATGGGTATCTATCTATGTTATTATAAATATTGTCCGGATATTCAATATATTCTCTAAACAATTCAATGCACTTTGCTTTTTATTTACATTCTATGGAAAATGATAGATACTATAATTCAGAAAAGAAACCTTTTTATAATGGAAAACTTAGCATTTAGTAAGGAGCAATATTTACAAAAGCAACAATATTCACATTTGACTTACTATTTAGGCTAGCCGCATGTGGAGTGCTCTACACCATACTAGGGTATGGGCCTTGTTATTAGGGTATGTATTTTTAAATGGTAGCCTATACAAGAAGAAAATAAGAGAAGAAAAAATATATATATAAGAGGTAGGATCTTGAATTTCTACACATAATAAGGGTTTCTCATTCAAGGTTCCTCTTGGATTGAAGTTTAAGATATAAAAGTTTAATTTTCTTCACTCATCTCATCTATAAGAATGTTTGGTGTTGGCATTCTTGAAATTCAGAATTTAAGTTGAATTGAAGGGTAAACCTTAGGATTTTTTTATGAAATTTAACTTTACACAACCATATTTTGAGAAGAAAGTTTTTTCTTCCATCTCCGATGACAAGTCTTACCTTTATCATAAGAACAAATCTCAAGAAGGACAAATCACATAATTATAAAATAAGAGTTTTGAGTTTTAGAACATTCTTTATATGATGTCTTTTATCTATTAATGTAAAAAAAATATTTGTATCATATTTTTATTTTTATTTTTTTGTTTATAATCCCTATCATATTCAAAATTAGTAATCTTGTTCTATAAAAAAAATCCAACCACCCTATCTTTTATTCATGATTTGAAAATTTAAGATTTAGAATATTCTTTATATGATGTCTTTTATATATTAATGTTGGTCTTTGATTTAAATACTATATTTAAATTATTATTTTATTTTTTAAAAAAATTTTACTCCTAGTTTGCAATCCGGGCCTAATTTTTTCTAAAAGTCGGGAACCGATAGAGGGATTTTAGGGCTATTATTAGCAACGGATTTTCATCGCTATAGCTATTGCTAATAACTATAGCGATGGTTTTGCCATCGCTACTACCATCGATAATACTTATATAGACGGGATGCAAAATCCGTCGGCAAAAATATTATTATAGATGAAAAAAATGTCGTCAGTAATGCCATCGCTAATACCTACTATTAGCTATGTCAAAAATGTCATCGCTAATTACTGTCGCTAATACCTTAATTTCTTGCGGTGAGTGAATTTTCATTATCAACTAAAATATGACATATATCAAAATTGGCAATATCAAGAGATACGACGACCACATCATTATGTAGGAATTAAACTCCTTGGGCATCTTTCTTAGAGAAGGTTATTGCTTCCTCAGTCCTCTGCTTCTTGGCTGAAGCTACCATTTCTTCCATCGTGCTATCGACCTGCCCCCATTAATAGTGTTTATTATGCTAGTAGGTCGATTCTCCACAAGCTCTTCTTGCCGAGGTGGTTCAAGGACTCAAGGTGGGTCCGATGAAGCTTGGCATCGCTCTCTTCGGTACTTCAAGAACTTGTCAAGCCGCTTGTGCCTAATGAATTCCTCGATCTTGTCTTGCAATTAGATGCACTCCTTGGTGTCATGGCTATGATCCTGATAATACAAGCAATATTTGTTTGGGGTCATGTTGGTATGGCTTAGTTCGCATCTTCCTCGCTCTCGATAGCTCCTCCTTTATTTCCATCAATATCTGCATTCTAAGAGTGTTCAGAGGAGCATAGTTGTTGAATCTCCTTGGTGGTAATATATATCGCTGGCTACCAAAAGGAGTTTGCTACCATCGATTCCAAGGTGGGGTTCTAGATTGTCGGTTCCAAAGGTGGGGTTATAAATCGCTGGTTCCAATGTGGGGCCCTAGTCCGTCGATGATGTAGTAGTGTCCACAATCATTAACGCTGAGGTAGAGTTCTTGATCGTCAGATGGTCAGACAATCTTCTTGCCTTGGTAGGCTTCTATCTTCATGCCCCTCCCTTTTTTCTTCAACCTTCACCTTAATTGAAGTACCGTGGAGCTCAAAAGCTTCTTCGGCATTAGCATACTTCTTGACTTGAGCCAGCATCTTGGTGAAGTTCTTCTGATTCCTCTTCTTAAGTGAAAAGAGGAAGTTGCACTTCTGAGGTTCGTCCTTTATGATAGACATTACGATCGACTAATTGAGGTTGCACACTTCTAGTGTGGCCATATTGAAGTCATAAGTTTAAAGGGATTCCCCTTCCCTCTACTTGATGTTGACTAAAGAATCCAATCCATGGCATTGCCTCCTACTGCTAACAAAATGCATCGTGAATGACCGACTGAGCTACTCGAAGGAGTGAATGGAGTTCGGCTTCAAGATGAAATACTAGTACCATGCTGCTTTCCACAATATAGAAAGGAAAGCTCAGCATAGGATTCCACCCGTGGCGCCATATAGGAGCATTAGAACTTTGAAGCTCTCCAAATGATCAATAGGGTTGGTCAACCCATCATACATCTCCAACTGCAGCATCTTGAGGTGGGGGTTAAGCAGCTCCTATATGATCTTTTCATTGAAGGGTGGGTTGGTATTGAAACTGAGCTTACCATCTTGAGCAAGGGCTTGATTTCACAAGGCTTCAATTTGCTAGTTCCTCTCCTGTAGCTTACGGTCCACATCGTTATCCCTAGTTGATGTAGGCCTATGAATGCCAAGGCAGAGATCGGCCTAGAGTGGAATCTCTCTCAAATTACGGGTTTGGGGATTGTCTCCTTTTTCATAGAGGGCTTTTAGGCTGGCTATGACGACTTTGCCTTCCCCATACTAAACCGCATGGAGGAGGCTGAGATGGTGCCAGTCTAGGTCCTTTGGTAGGAGCCTCGTTAGCATGCTGTATTCCTTGCATGGTAGTGGCAAGGGCTTGCACTTGATGTACAGGTGAGTTGAATTGATCTAGATCCATTCCCATAGTTGATTGGGAGGATGGAGGTGGTACCTTCATCTATTGCAGAGGTGCCTGTGAGTTCACAGGGATTGCGGCCGTCCTTGAGGGGGTGGCATTGGAGTAGCATGGTGAAGTCCCCTTATGTGGTGCCATGACAACCAAATGTTTGCTCCTTTTCATATTAGGCTTGGGCCCTTCCTCTAGTATCAATCTATTACATCTAGTCTTCTGGCTAGTACCAAATCTACTAGAGAAGAGATATGGGTAAGCACTTGGCGGCGGCGGCTCGACCTACAAAATAAGTTCCTAAATGGAGTTGGCTTCGATGAGAATCCTTTGATACTTAAGTCAGAAAACTAGAAAATAGACGAAAGGAGCATGTATTAGGAGAGAAGTCATTGCATACCTTAAGTATCCCTCTTGACTTTTTATTTATAAGCTAGGACGGAAGTGGCATATAAAATTTGGAGTATCGGATTGTTAGTCTTGTCTTATTGAGCAAGATACATTCATTATACTACACCTTATCTAGAGGGGAATGTCGTTATTCCTTTCTTTATCTACTTGGAGCAAGCTGTCCTGCGGATACCAGAACTTCCTTAACTTAATAATATTAGGCAACAATATCACATATAAACCTTTCCTGTTACAATAAACTCAACTGATCTCAGAAGTACCTTGAATCGGCCAGCACTAGAGTCATGCTAGACCAAGGTTACTTACTCCTCAGCTCCAACCAAGGCAAGCACCATGGTTTTGACAAAGGCAAAATTTTTCCATCCATATCACCTTAGATTTTTTCTTTGTTTTTTCTATCCTTAGGAGTCTCAATAAGATAGGAGGCTTGAAGCAGCAGTCGAATAAGAAAGCTCAAACAATAGCTAGTGTTGTGTGTTGGAATTTATGTATAAGTGGTTAAATAGTATAAATATATTATTAATCATTTTATGAGTCTTATTGGTTAAAATAGTGGTTAGACTGTCCATCGAGTTCAATCCTCTCATCTACCAATATATATATGTTTTATAAGATTTATAATATATATCTTTTTTTTTTTTCGAATTCAAATAGCAGGTATATTTGAGGGACAAATTCCTAATCTATTCGGGTTTTAATTTTAAATTTCAAACCCATCTTAAATTTTATTAGGATAGTATATGCAAAACTGATCCTATTAGGATTCAGGATAGATCAGGTATTGGAAAAAAATTATCTAATTGCCATCCCTAATTCCAATTTAACAAGTCATATCTAAGTACCATTAGAGGCATACAACATGCGTCCCGCCTCCCTTATGAAGCCTAGACTTATCGTAGAATGGACAAATGTTTCAAGACCTGGAGTTAGTCTTCCTGTGGTACCCTACCACGAAGGGTTGATGACTTTGGACATCGAATCAGAAGCAATGTTCGCACAACTATCGGGTCCTCACAATCCAATCCAAGGAACCGCCAATGACGGCGATGGACGCTAGCGATTGCGATCATCAAGCTGTAGGCTCCTTAGCACCGTCCCTCATCTTCTTTCACGAGGTTGGAAAAACTATACAGTAAATGACAAGAAAAAAAAGAAATTATTGCATCGACCAGGTCCAAGTGGACCGAGGCAAATCTCGGAGCATATGCACGGTGGATGATGCACAACCGGAATTGGTAAAATATAAGGAGGTAATGTAGCGTATTATCCATATGGGATGAGAAATTATTGCATTGACCAGGCCAACCGTCCAAATGGATCAGAGCAAATCTCGAAGCATATGCACGGTGGATGATGCACAACCAGAATTGGTAAAATATAAGGAGGTAATGTAGCGTATCATCCACCTTGGGATAAGAAATTATTGCATTGACCAGGTCCAACTGTCCAAGTGGACCAGAGCAAATCTCGGAGCATATGCACGGTGGATAGCATGCAATCAGGAATCGGTGAAACACAAGAGGTGATGTGGCATGTTATCTACAGTGGGATGAGAAATTATTGTATCGATCAGGTCTCATCAGATCAGGATAAATCTCAGAGCATATGCATGATGGATAACATGTATTTGAAAATTAGTGATGAAATGCAGGTGTTAATATATTGTGTTATCCAACCTGGGATTTAGTAGGGTCCAATTGGATCTGATCTAAATAATAATAATTAAACGTAATAGAAAGAATTGACTTAGAGGACTTCTAAACGGTCAAGTTAATAGGAATTAAGAGAATCTAGAATTGACACAAGGCGTTTCTGATCGGGCAAGGCAATGCCTCCATGTGGAGCATATTGTTTATCAGAGAAGGTATGCTCAATTACAAATCCCTACGTCCATGCAAGTAATTCAATTGATCACCCTTTTCTAACTATCAACTAATCATGATGCTGTGTTAGTTTTACGATCTTAACTCCTGAAGTGGGAGTTTTCTGAAAAATCCTTGCAATTATTCTGTGAAACTCAAACTAAAATCAACTTAGGGAATGAAACTTTATGAAACTGGCGTGTTGAATGGATAAGCGTTAGAAAAAGAAATTTAGCACATAAAGAGGGTAGGACTGAAATTGAATCCGATATGGATTGGATATCAATATATTTATATCTATATTTATTTTATCTAATAAATATGAACAAAAATATGGATATTATTTGGATATAAAAATTTATATTTATTGGAGATAAATTCCACTCCCACCGAAGTCCAGTCTGATGCTCGGTCTGGTGCGACCGATAGTCACGGAAGGGTTTCAGCAGACGAGCCTTAATCGAACTCCTCAGCGGTCGTACCCTAGCCGAACTTTTTAGAGACCGAGCTCCTTCGGCCGAATTTCTCAGCGGTTGCGCCCCAGCAGAACTCCTCAGCAGCCGAGCTCCAGTCGGACTCCCACAGAAGTCGAACTCCTTCCGAGCCTCCCCTTTGGCTGAACTCCTCCAGAAGTCTGAACTCCTTTAAATTTGGTATATGCCCGAGTCCACCAACCAATGCCTGCTTTCTCGAGCTATGGCTATCGGACCAGGCGGTATGGCCGCCACTACCAGTCTGGCGGCATCTTTCCCTCCATAATAAGTCCCATGCGGTCCACGATCGGATGACATGGCCATCACTACTAGCGACACCACTCTCTCCATAACCAGCCCCATGTGACCCACGACCCGCCAGTATGGCTGTCACTATCTGCCTGACAACGTCTTCCTCTCTGTACCGAACTCCATGCGGCCTCGATGGTCCGCTACCAAGTGGTATGGCCGTCACCATCAATCAAGCTCCGCCTATAAAAAGAATCATTCAGATGCACTAACTCTAGGCTCTAAGCTCTCCTCTCACATCTCTAAGCTCTGCGGAACTCATTCCGAGCACTCCATTACTGTTGGTCGGAAACTAACTTGACCGTCGGAGGGTCCTGCCGGAGCCACCACCCCACCGGTTCCGGACGGGACTTCGTTTTGCAGGTCCCCGGCGGCGCCCAGCGGCCTCGATTGCGGCGACCTCCGGCGGCGACGGATTTCTGCACCAACAGATTGGCGCTAGGGAAGGGCTGAACCTTCGAGGTTCCCTTGTTCTTAAAGGAGTGCTCGGCGACGATTTTCCGCCCCTGCTCCGGATCTCTCTTCTCCCTCTCCAGAATTCCTTTCTCTGAGAAAGAGGAAATGCCCCCCAGAAGGGCTTCGACGCGGCGCTCGACGGCTTCCGCGGCTCGATCCCCTCCGAGAGTCCGTCTGTCCCTGCTCCGGCCCCGGTGACTCAGCCCCCGTCAATAAGCCGCAGTGGATACGGAGCAGTTCAACCAGCTCATCCAGCACGTTCGCGGTCTCACGGAGGCGGTGCAGGCGGTGCTGCACCATGCACAAGTCCCAGTGCCAGCCCGACCGGCGCGGGACTCTCCGAAGTCGGATGATCCAGTCCAAGAGCGACCGGCCTGGGCAGCCCGACCTCCGATACCCGGATTGGAGAGGCGGAGGAGGGAGAGCCCTTGTTCGGATCATGGATCGACCAAGGGGTGAAGCCTCGCGCCCATCTCTCACCAGAAAGCCTTGGAGATCAGAGACCGGGAGGACCTGCTGGGCCAAAGGCTCTCGGAAATGAACCGGCGAATTGAAGAACTTCGTCCCCCCTCGCGTGGTGATGACGTTTGTGCAGACCCTCCTTTCTCGCAGAAAATCATGCAAGAACCTGTTCCACCGACCTTCCTTCGAGCTCCCTCAACTGGAAAGCTACGATGGGAACTTCTGATCCGGTTGATCACCTGGGGGCCTTCCGGGCCATGATGCTGCTTCACGGCGCTTCAGATGCCGTGCTGTGCCGAGCCTTCCCGTCTACCTTAAAGGGAGCAGCGAGGAACTGGTACTCGGCGTTGAAGCCCAACACGATCTTCTCTTTCGACCAGATGAGCAGTCGGTTCGCGGCCCACTTCATCAGCAGCCGACGACCGAGCCGAGGTTCAGATTCCCTGATGAGCGTCAAGCAGAAGCAAGGGGAATCCATCCGGACTTACGTCACTCGATTCAACGCCGCGGCATTGGAAGTCCGGGACCTGGACCAGTCTGTCGCGATGGCCGCACTTAAGGGCGGCCTTCAGAAGAACGACTTGCTGTTCTCCCTGAAAAAGAAGTATCCTAGGGATTTTGCTGACATGCTAGCTCGGGCTAAAGGGTATGCCTAGGCAGAGAAGGCCTTCAAGGCCAAGGACGATGAAACCAGCGACAAGCGGCGAATCGGTGGGCCGGGCAGGCCCTTCGAAGAAGAAAAGCAGATTGAAGCTCGGCCACATTCCCAGACTCCTTCTGATCGCAGGCGAGCCCGAACTCCCTCTCAGACCCTGAGGCGGGGAAGCCCCGATGGAAGGGCACGCTGAGGTTCTCCCCAGCGCCAAAGTTCTCTCCGATGAAGATTTCACAACTACGCCCTCCTTAACGCTCCGAAGACTCAAGTGCTGATGAAAATTAGGAAACAACTTTCGAGGCTGGAGAGGATGCGTTTCCGTCCCAGCAAGCACGATCCCAACAAGTTCTATCTTTATCATCATGACCACGGCCATGACATTGAGAATTGCATCCAACTCTAGGACAAGATCGAAGAGCTCGTCAGGCGAGGTAGACTTGGCCGATTCCTACGGAGATGGCCTGAAGAGCGGGAGGGTCGGCTGAGGGCGTTACCACCGAGTGAAAAGAACCAACAAGAAGATCGACTGTCTCTCAGCATCATCAATACTATCTCGGGGGGACTTCAACAAGGAGAGGCCAGTTGATCCGAGGGATCGGTGAAGAGGCGGAGGACCGTGGAACCTGTAACCTTTACCGAGGTGGATGGTTAGGGGATCCAATTTTCACACAATGACGCGATTGTAATTTCTTTGAATATTACTGACTATGATGTACGCCACATTTTGGTGGATAATGGAAGCTCGGCCGACATATTATTTTACGACGCCTTCTCGAAAATGTCCTTAGCCAATGACCGCTTGGGGTCTATGAATTCTCCGCTGGTAGGATTCACTGGCAGTGCCGTACCAATCGAAGGCATAATAACTTTGGCTGTGATGATGGGGCAACATCCAAAACTGACCAAAGCGTAGGTTGATTTCTGATCGTGAGGACTTCGTCCGTCTATAATACCATTCTAGACCGACCTGATCTAAATGCATTTCGGATGGTGGTGTCAACCTATTATTTAAAGATAAAGTTTCCGACGAGTCGCGGAATCGAAGAGGTCAGGAGAGATCAGGCTCTAGTGAGGCACTGCTACTCAATCATCCTACATAAGGGAGAATGGTTCGATCCTTATCTTGTTGATGGACTGGATTCCGCAATGACCTCATTGAGGAGCGGGGCGAGCCTATGGAGGGCCTCATCTCTATGCCCTTAAATGACGAAAACTTGGAGCACGCGGTGCAGATCGGCTCCAACTTGATAGGTGAGGTTCGGGAGCAACTCGTTACCTTTCTCAAAAGAAATGCGGACGTCTTCGCCTAAATCCCAGCAGACATGTCGGGGATTGACGTCGAGGTCATGCAACATCGGCTGACCGTCGATCCGAGGTATCGATCGATAAAAGAAAAGGTGTGCCACCATGCTCCGGAGAGGCAGAAAGCAATCGTCGAAGAAGTAGATAAGTTCCTCAAAGTCGGACTCATCCAGAAGGTTAATTATCCGACCTGGGTCTCGAACGTGGTCTTCGTGAAAAAGGCGAACGACAAGTGGAGGATGTGCATTGACTTCAAAAAGCTGAACAAGGCCTGCCCGAAAGATAGCTACCCTCTATCTAGGATTGATCAACTGGTGGACGCGACCTCGGGCCATGAGCTCCTCACCTTCATGGATGCCTATTTTGGTTATAACCAGATACGGATGGCGTCCGAGGATGAAGAGAAGACCGCTTTCATTACTGACCGTGGTCTTTATTGTTACAGGGTCATGCCCTTTGGACTCAAAAATGCAGGGGCAATATGCTAGCATTTGATCAATAAGATCTTCAAGAAGCAGATCGGCCGCAACATGGAGGTGTACGTGGATAATATGCTCATCAAAAGCCAAGCTTCAACATACCACCTTGCTAACCTTAAAAAGACCTTTGGTGCACTCAGAAAGTACAAGATGAAACTAAACCTGACCAAGTGTGCCTTTAGCATGACCTTCAAAAAATTTCTGGGGTTCATGGTGTCGAGGTACAGAATCGAAGCAAATCCCGAGAAAATTTGAACCATTCGGGAGATGACCGCTCCGAAGACGATCAAGAAAGTTCAGCGCCTGATCGGAAAGGTGGCATCCCTAAATCGCTTTATCTCAAGGTCAGCCGAACGATGTGTACCCTTCTTCCAAGTTTTCAGGTAACCTAAGAACTTCTGCTGGATGGCGGAGTGCCAACAGGCATTCGCGGAGCTAAAAAACTACCTCAGCTCACCCCCACTGCTGGCGAAGTTCGAACTGAAGGAAGAATTATTCCTATACCTAGCTGTCTCTTCGGTGGCCCTGACGGCAATCTTGGTCAAGGAGGAAGCGAAGACGCAGCGACCGATCTACTACGTGAGCCAGGTCCTGAGGAATGTGGAGATCAGGTACTCTAGATTAGAAAAACTAACTTACTCTCTTCTAATTGCTGCCAGGAGGCTCCGACCTTATTTTTAGGAGTACACCATAACGGTCCTCATGGACCAACCAATAAAAGCAGTCCTTCACCGAGCGGATGCTTTCAGAAGAATCACAAAATGGACAATCGAGCTCACAGAGTTCGATATCAACTACCGACCCCAGCCATCGATCAAAGTCCAAATACTGATGGATTTTGTATTAGAATGCATCATTTCAGTCGAAGCCGAGCTTGATCGAAATGAGATCGACGCCCTGCTATCACAGTCAAATCTCTCCGAGGAAAACGCCGACCTCCCCGAATGCTCCTAGGTTTTGCACGTGGATGGTTCGTCCAACTCCATTAGAGTCGGTATGGGGCTGGTCTTGGTCAGCCTCGAGAGAGTCGTCGCTGAGTATGCACTACGCTTCGAGTTCTCCGCGACCAACAATGGGTCCAAATATGAGGTGCTGATCGTTGGATTAAAAATAGCAAGAAAATTAAAAGTAGATCGGCTTCAAGTCTACAGCAATTTTCAGCTGGTGGTCGGCCAAATTAAT
Source organism: Cocos nucifera (assembly GCA_006176705.1). Classification (NCBI taxonomy): domain Eukaryota; kingdom Viridiplantae; phylum Streptophyta; class Magnoliopsida; order Arecales; family Arecaceae; genus Cocos; species Cocos nucifera. The sequence goes on from QRFJ01000026.1 coordinate 29,975, forward strand.
GACAGCTACGAAGCGCGGGAGGAAAGCATGGTGAGATACCTTGGAAAAGTGAGGGATTTGACTCTGACCTTCGATAGTTTCGGCATTCAACAGATTTCGAGGATGGAAAATGTAAGAGCCGATCTTCTCTCCAAGTTGGCCACTTCAGCCCCGGCCGAACTACCCAAAGAAGTATTTTTGGAGACTCTGAAGTGCCCAACCCCAGAGGAACCTCAGGTCGTCCTGCAAATGGAATTTGAGCCAAACTGGATCGACCCATTGGTCGCTTACCTCAAGGAGGGGGTCCTTCCTCACGATCCGAAAGAAGCTCGGAAGCTCAGGAATCAGGCCTCCTGCTATATTTTACATGAAGGCAAGTTGTATAAGAGGTCATACTCCCTCCCACTGCTGAGATGTCTCCGACCTTCAGAGGCCGACCTCGCACTGTGGGAGGTGCACGAAGGACTCTACGGAAGTCACGTAGGAGCCAGGTCCCTGTCGCAAAGACTACTTCGACAAGGGTACTACTGATCGACCTTATTTCACGACTCCATGGAGTATGTAAAAAAGTGCGATCGTTGTCAGAAGAATGCTAGCGTGCAAAGGCAGCCGGCATTCAAGCTTGCTTCGCTAAGAGCACCTTGGCCATTTACACAATGGGGAATGGATATACTTGGCTCCTTTCCGACGGCGTCCGAGCAGCAAAAGTTCTTCCTGATCGCAATCGACTATTTCACTAAGTGGATCGAAGTCGAACCACTAGCAAAAATTATCGAGGCCAAGGTGCAGGACTTCATCTAAAAGTCACTAGTCTGCTGGTTCGGTCTACCCCGAATCCTTATAACCAACAATGGACGATAGTTCATTGGAGCGAAGTTCATCGAGTTCTGCAAAGAATTAAACATCTTCCACCACTTCACATCGGTGGCTCACCCATAGGCCAATGGAGAAGCTGAGGTGACCAACCAGATCCTACTACAAGGCATCAAAACAAGGCTCGACAGGGCAAAGAGGCCTGGGTGGACGAACTCTATCACATCCTTTAGGCATACCGAACTACACAAAGGATGCCGACCGAAAAAATATCCTTCGGCTTGGCCTTCAGCACGGAGGCAGTTATCCCGATCGAGCTTAAGCTCCCGTCTGCACGAGTCATAGACTTCAACGAGCAGCACAACCCCCAAAACCTCAGAGTCAATCTCAACCTGCTAGAAGAAAAAAGGAAGGAAGCCTGCATTCGGATGGCAGCCTACAGACGAATATTGGCTCGGTACTACAACTCTAGAGTTAAAAATAAGACGTTCAAAGTAGGGGACTTAGTGCTCCGACGAGTCACTATCTCTCAGTCTCAGAGTCAGAAAAAGCTCGCTCCTAATTGGAAAGGCCCGTATGAAGTGGTGGAGGTCATCCGGCCCGGTACTTATCGCCTGAAGGAGCTCAAAGGGATGATGCTTCCACGACCTTGCAACTCAGAAAATCTGAGGATGTATTACCAGTAATCTTCCTTCAATAAAGCTACTTTATTTCTGCATTATTATCCCTTGGTGCAAAAACTATGTGGTGACAGGGAAGAAGCAGTCGATGGTGGCTGTGTTAGGAATGGGACGAAAACCTCAATCTAACATGAGCCGATCAAAGTCCCTCAACCTCGGCTACAGGAGATAAGATCTCTCCTGAGGCAACCTCGACTGTAGGAGATAAGATCTCCCCCGAGCGTCCGGGCCAACCTCGGCTGCAGGAGATAAGATCTTTCCCGAGGCAACCTCGGCTACAGGAGACAAGATCTTTTCTGAGCGCTCGCATCAACCTAGTCTGCAGGAGATAAGATCTCCCCCGGGGCAACCTCGACTGCAGGAGATAAGATCTCCCCCGAGCATCGCGGCCAACCTCAGCTATAGGAGATAAGATCTCCCCCAGAGACAACCTCGGCAGTAGGAGATAAGATCTCTCCCGAGCGTTCGCATCAACCTCGACTGCAGGAGATAAGAATCTCCTCCGGGGCAACCTCGGCTGTAGGAGATAAGATCTCCTCCCGAGCCCGTGAACAACCTCGGTTAGGACAGGAGGAGAACCTCGTCCCCGAGGCAGCCTCGGCTGCAGGAGATAAGATCTCCCTTGAGCGCCCGCATCAATCTCGACCGCAGGAGATAAGATCTCCCCCGAGGCAACCTCGACTGTAGGAGATAAGATCTCTCCCGAGTGTCCGGGCCAACCTCAGCTGCAAGAGATAGGATTTTCTTCGAGGCAACCTCGGCGGCAAGAGATAAGATCTCCCCCGAGCGTCCGCATCAACCTCGACTGTAGGAGATAGGATCTCTCCCCAAGGCAACCTCGGCTGCAGGAGATAAGATCTCCCCCAAGCGTCCGAGGCAAACCTCGACTGCAGGAGATAAGATCTCTTCCGAGGCAACCTCGACTGTAAGAGACAAGATCTCCCCTGAGCATCCGCATCAACCTCGACTGCAGAAGATAAGATCTCCCCCGGGGCAACCTCGGCTATAGGAGATAAAATCTCCTCCAAGTGTTTGGGCCAATCTCGACTGCAGGAAATAAGATCTCCCCCGAGGCAACCTCGGCTGCAGGAGACAAGATCTCCTCCGAGCATCCGCATCAACCTCGGCTGCAGGAGATAAGATCTTCCTCGAGGCAGCCTCAACTGTAGGAGATAAGATCTCCCTCGGGGCAACCTCGGCTGCAGGAGATAAGATCTCCTCCGAGCGTTCGGGCCAACCTCGGCTATAGAAGATAAGATCTTTTCCGAGGCAACCTCGGTGGTAGGAGATAAGATCTCCCCCGAGCGCCCGCATCAACCTCGGCTGCAGGAGATAAGATCTCCCCCAAGGCAACCTTGGCTGCAGGAGATAAGATCTCCCTCGGGGCAATCTCGGCTGCAGGAGATAAGATCTCCTCCGAGCGTCTGGGCCAACCTTGGTTGTAAGAGATAAGATCTCCTCTGAGACAACCTCGACTGCAAGAGATAAGATCTCTTCGAGCGTCCGCATCAACCTCAACTGCAGGAGACAAGATCTCCCCCGGGCAGCCTTGGCTATAGGAGATAAGATCTCCTCCAGAGCAACCTCAGCTATAGGAGATAAGACCTCCCCGAGCATTCCGGGACAACCTCGGCTGCAGAAGATAAGATCTTTCTCGAGGCAACCTCGGTGGTAGAAGATAAGATCTCCCCGAGCGCCACATCAACCTCGGCTGTAGGAGATAGGATCTTTTCTGGGCAATCTCGACTGCAGGAGATAAGATCTCCCCCGAGCATCCGAGCCAACCTCGGCTGCAGGAGATAAGATCTCTCCTGAGTGTCCAGGCCAACCTCGACTGCAGGAGATAAGATCTCCTCCGAGGCAGCCTCGACTATAGAAGATAAGATCTCTCTCGAGCGCCCGCATCAACCTCGGCCGTAGGAGATAAGATCTCCCTCGAGGCAACCTCGGCTTCAGAAAATAAGATCTTTCCGAGCTTCAACTTGAGCAGATGCAAAGCCCGAAAAAGGACTTCAGCAGTCGTCTATTTTGGTACTTCCTTCCTTTGAATTTCAAACTCGAAAGTGGGGGGACTATTGTTGGAGATAAATTTTGCTATCATCAAAGTTCAGTCTGATGCTCAGTCTGGTGTGACCGGTAGTCACGGAAGGGCTTCAGCGGATGAGCCTTAGCCGAACTCCTCAATGGTCGTGCCTCGGTCGAACTCCTTCAGTCGGTCAAACTCTTTAAAGACTGAGTTTCTTCGATCGAATTCCTCAGTGGTTGCGCTCCGGCCGAACTCTTTAGAGATCGAGCTCCTTCGATCGAATTTCTCAGCGGTTGCGCTCTGATCGAACTCCTTAGCAGTCGAGCTCCAGTCGGACTCCCATAGGTGTCGAACTCCTTCCGAGCCTCTCCTTTGGCCGAACTCCTTCAGGAGTCCGAACTTCTTTGAAATTGGTATATGCCCGAGCCCACCAACCAACGCCTGCTTCCTCGAGCTATGGCCGTCAAACTTCGACGATATGGCCGCCACTACCAGTCTGGCGGTACCTTTTCTTCCGTAATAAATTTCATGCGACCCACGATCGGACAACATGGCCACCACTACTGGCAACACCACTCTCTCCATAACCAGTCTCATGCGACCCATGATCCGTCAGTATGGCTGTCACTATCCATCTGACAATGTCTTCCTCTTCGTACCGAACTTCATATGGCCCCGACGGTCCGCTACCAAGCGGTATGACCGTCACCATCAATCAAGCTCCGCCTATAAAAAGGATCCTCCAGATACGCTAACTCTAGGCTCTAAGCTCTCCTCTTCTTCTCTAAACTCTGTCGAACTCACTCCTGAGCACTCTATTTTCTATTAGCCAGAGCTGACTTGATCGTCGGAGGGTCCTGTCAGAGCCACCCTCCACCGACTCCGAATAGGACTTTATTTTGCAGATCTCCGGTGGTGACCTCGTCCATTTCCACTCCAGCTGGATCCGATGACGATCAGATTCTACACCAATAATATTTATATTTATCTTAAATAGATATGGATATAATTTGGATATTCTAATATGGATTGGAAAGTTATCTATCCACATTCATATCCATTTTTCTTTGGTGGATAGAACTGGAAGTGGGCTCGAGCTGGCTTTGGGTCGGGCTTCGGACTTAATCTAAAACTATTCAGGTCAGACTCGGGCCAAAAAATAAAATCCATTTTTTTAGATCGGGGCTCGGGCCTATCTTTGGCCCAGTCCAGGTCCGGCCTGAGCTCAGGCCCGAAATCAAGTCCATTAAAACCACCCCCACCACACCTACCCCCCTCCCCCCCGCAAAACCATGATCCCCCCTGCGCCCCCTTCCCCCCACACCTTCCTCCCCTGCGAATCCCACGCACCCCACAGTGCCCCCGCCTCGACCCGGCCCTTCCCCCTCCCCCCCCACGCGAAACCCACGCGCCCCTCCCCTCTCCCACCCCATCGGTCTCGGGCCTCACAAACCCCCTCCCCTCCGGCGGTCTCGGCCCTTGCAAAGCCCTCCCATCTCGGTTTCGGTCCTCGCGCAAACCCCCCTCAGCCCTCCCATGAGCCCCCACGAAACCCACGCGCCCCACCTCCCGTCAGTCTTGGCCCTCGCGAACCCCGATCCACCCTTCCCTGGACCCCTGCGAACCCCCTATCGGCCCTCCCGCAGCCTTGGCTCTCTCGCATTCGCACCGCACCCTCGCAACCCCTGCCCGTAGGCCCACGGCCCTCAACCGTTGCGTCCTTCGCGGCTCTCCTGGCACCCCTCTATGGCCAGTTGGCCCCCCACGGTGCCACCCGCACCGCCCCCGACCCCTCTCTCGGCTGGCCGCCCAATCGGGCTTCGAGCCGGGCTAAGGTCGAGCTCGGGCTTGAGTTTTTTAGAAAATTTTTGGCCTAAGCCCAATCCGAAGTCCGAAAAAAATTCGAACCAGGCTCAGGTAGGGGTGAAACCCGACCCAGCCCGACCCACTTCCAGCCCTATTGATGGATTTGAATACTGATATGGATATGAATATTAATTAGAACCTCAAATTTCTATCCATATCTATATTGATTCGGATACGAAAATATATTTAGATGGATATTATCCATACTATTTTCATCCATAAAAGAGAGACAAAAAAAAAAAAAAGAAGAGTTAACTTCTGAATTCAAACTTATTCCTAAAACTTTTATTTTTTGATACATGACACATTTTTATTTATTTTCTTATGAAAGGGTAGTAAGTAATGACAAAATAGTTTTTTTCATAAATTAAACTTTCGGCCATTAACTACATTGATCCCAATTTGATAAGCCGCCTATAGAACACGTGCCGCCTCTCTTATGAAACACGTAAGAATTGAAAATTAATTGAATACTATCATATCCATATCCATACTTATTTTATTTAATTTATTATATATTATATATATATATATATATATATATATATATATAATATATATATATATATATATATATATATATATATATATTATAAAAATTTATATTCATATTTATTTTAAATAGATATGAATATAAATTAGATATAAATATGGATATAAGTCGAATAATTAAATTTTATGACCATGTAATAAAAGATATTATTAAGTAAATGATAAATTAAGTTAATAATATTTTAATATAATTTTTTAAAAAAAATAAATAAATATTATATAAAATTAAATATGATTATAAATAAAATTAAATTTTTAAATTTAAATTATATAATTATCTATCCATATCTACATTCATTTTTTTTTAATGAATATAAATATAAATATGAATCTATATCTCTGAATAGATTTGTACGTAAAATGTATACAAATGGTTATCCAATCCACTTTTGTCCCTGAAATCTGGAATTACTGTAGAATAGACAGAAATTCTAAAATTTGGAGTCCGTCTTCGTGCGGTACTCTACCACCAGGGGCTGATACGAATATAGATATGAATCAAATTTTTATCTAGATAGATTCGCATATAAAATGTACAGAAATGGTTATCCAATCCACCTTTGTACCTAAAATCTGGAATTACTGTAGAATAGACAAAAATTCTAGAATTTGGAGTCAGTCTTCGTGCGGTACTCTACCACCAGGGTCTGATGACTTTGGGCAGCGAACCAAAAGCAATGTTCACACACGCCGCGACCGTCCAGAGGACCAGGTCCTCCCAATCCAGCCCAAGGAACCGTCTCATGAATTGCCAATGACTTCGACCATCGAACCAAAGGCGATGGTCGCACGCGATTGCGATCGTCAAGGCTGCAGGGACCTTCACGCCATCCCTCATCCTCCGGCGATGGTCGCACGCGATTGCGATCGTCAAGGCTGCAGGGCCCTTCACGCCATCCCTCATCCTCCGGCTAGAAAAGCCATGCGGCACGTGACAGGAGAAGAGCGAGAGAAAAATGAGTACTGGAAAGAGACCCGGATAATAATGCTGCGGGTCCACTGAGAGAGGGCCGGGGAAGAAAAGATGGAGGGGAGGAAAAAAAAAAGAAAAAAAAATAATGATAATAAAAAGGATGAAACGCGTGAATAGGAAGAAGATATAGCCAACTCATTGGCTAATCGAAGTCATGGTAACTTTTACTAGGTCAGCTCTCCGGCTTCTCCCCTTCTGTAATAACCGGAGATGAGTAGGCCGCCATCCGGTCTAACAAAAAGAGAGGCTAGCTAGATTAAAGATGAGGAAAAAGAGGGCAGATTCATGGAATCTAACAGAAAAGAGCCCTCCATCAGAAGAACCATAGGGGGAAGGGGGAACAATGAAGAGTAAAAGAAAATTTACCAAAAAAGAGTGAGGGGAAGAAAAAAGAAAGGAAAGTAACGCGTGAAGTCATGGTGATTTGTGTCAGGTCAACTCTCTCCCTTCCCCCGTGCTATAATAATGAAAGATGAGAAGGCAGGGCTGGAAAATAGAGAGGTTAGCTAGATTAAAGGTGAGGAAAAAGGAGGGTAGATTCATGGAGTCCAGAAGAAGAGAGTCCACTATCAGACGAACTATAGGAGGAGCGAAAGGAATGACCAATACTGGTGAGCTGGTGCTCATGTACCAGCTCCTAATGATGCTGTTCACAACCGCTGCAGACGAGCTGCCGGCCTGCCAACGGGTGTGCGGCGACGTTGAGATCCCCTACCCTTTCGGCATCGGCCCCTCTCACTGTTCAAGGGAAGGCTTCAATCTCACATGCTACAAGACAGAGGACGGCCGGGGCTACAAGCCTTTCGTCTTCAATGTCGAGGTCATCGACATCTCACTGGCCTCAGGCCAAGTTCGAATATACAATGCCGTATCCTGGCAATGCTACCACGAAAATTTGAGCCACACCGACTGGCATTTGAACTTCAGAAACACGCCGTACAGGTTGTCCAACACAAGAAACAAGTTCACCGCCATCGGCTGCCAGACTCTAGCCTACATTGGAGATCCCACAAACGTAACCAGTCAGTACCAGAGCGGGTGCGTGTCGATGTGCCAAAACAGTAACAGCCTAACCAACGGTTCATGCTCTGGCATGGGCTGCTGCCAGACTTCCATCCCCACGGGGCTCAGCTACTATAGCGTCTCGTTCGACGGCAATTTCGACAACTCCGGCGTCCAGAATTTCAATCCTTGCAGCTTCGCGGTTCTGCTCGAGGAGGACCGGTTCAAGTTCCGGTCGACTTACGTCACTACGCTTGATTTCAACAATAGCAGCGGATGGCCGAAGGGGAAAGCACCCCTGGTGCTAGACTGGGCCATAAGAGACGAGACATGCGAGCAAGCCCAACGGAATCAAACGATCCATGCCTGTATCAGTGATCATAGTCACTGTGTTGGATCCTCCAATGGCCCCGGGTATCTCTGCAACTGCTCAAGCGGTTACCAGGGAAATCCCTATGTTCTTGGAGCCGATGGATGCCAAGGTCTGTGAGTAGCTCGCTCTCTGCTTCTCTCTCTCTCTCTCTCTCATGCAGTAGCTTAATATCGTTTCTCAGTAACTGATTACCTCCTCCCACCCCCTGCATCATGCATTGGGCGGCAGACATTGACGAGTGCCATAATCAGAGCCCATGCGCCGAGTCTGCCACGTGCACGAACACGCCAGGGAATTTTTCCTGTTCATGCCCGCCAGGCACACACGGCGACCCTCAAAAAGGTGGAACTTGCTACCCAAACATCAAACTTTCCCTGACGGTGAAGCTTGTAATAGGTAAATAAATTCCTCTTCCATACCATGAAACAAACAGTAATACTGATGGCACCCTCTCTATTTCTTCTCCCGCTTTTCATTTTCTTTTTTCTTCTTTTCCTGCTTTCATCACCCCACCTTCAGGAATTATAATATATTTGAAATTCGAAGCCATTAGATTTTTCAGATTCATTGCCACCAAGTAACCCGAGTCACTTTTATCCCAAGTCAAAAGTAGGTGGTCTTCTCTTTTATTTTATTTTTTGTGAAAAAGACTACTAGGCATTAATTAGAATTTATCCCAGACATTCTGTATTATAAATTAAAATTAACCTCAATCAGAATTCCCTGTTGCCGTACTTCTGGCCGGCATTGGTTTCTGTGTGGTCTTCTCTGTGGTGTCCACAGGGACGGGTTCTGATAATCCAGATTCACACCACAAAACTCCCATCATGAACCGAATTTTCTGTGTAGCTGTGCGGTGGACCATTCTGATGCTACCATGATGAATCTAAAAATCAAATTTGTTGCAGTACTATAGTAATATATTCTACCATCTTATCAATCCATGAAGGTTTCAAGCTACTGTGATTATTTTATAATGATAGTACTAGTATGCTAATATGGAAAAGAAATCAGCACAGCCGAAGGAGTTCATGCCTTTGTCAACCACAAAAATCAAACTCATCCCTTAACCATCTGCATAGCAAAATATTTTTGCTTACTTTCTTCAACAGATATCTACGTGAATCTAATGTATAGCAGCATAGTAAGGTATCTCTTTATATCATAAATTTAGGTCCTTACTTTAGTTACCAGTCCATCAGCAATTTGATTGATCTCCTGCTAGGTATATCTGGTCTCTGAAGTCTCAAAGATCTTCAGGTTCCTAAAAGTATTATGCCACCGAGTATACCATTTCATTTTTTTTTTTCTTTATCCAGTTCACAACCATGCGGTAATAAACTTACTGTAAACATATGGCTTCATTAGAAGACTAGCAGGTTTCCACCCCTAGAAGACAGACTTTCACAATAGAGCCTACCCCATCCCTAATTGTGCTTTAGCTCACCAGAGGGCCAAAGCTTTACCCTCCACAAAACCAAGCAATAACTTAGCTGCCTGCAAAAGGTGATTTAAATCTGCTTATTCATTGTAATTTCAATCAAGTACTAATACAATTTTGGCTTTTCCACCACCTGTAATGTTACTGTCTCTGATAAATTTGGACTCCACCTACATTCCATAAGAAAAGTTTTAAGTTTGATCATCAGATATTAACATCATAGGTCAATGTTAATGCAAATAATCATATCTTGCCAAACATAACTAACACTAAGTCACCAGCAAGCATCTGTGTGGAGATTTAGCTGGCCTCAAAAGACTGAAACATAAATCTTATTCAGCTGCCTGAAATTCAGGTCAATTTTACTCGTTGAGGGGATTGTCAGGGTGATACAAAGCTTAACACTGACACGGTTCACATGGAAGGACAACACCATTTCAGCTGCAATTAATTATTTGTATTTCTCGGTCTAGTTATGTAGTATTTTAAACACTCGGTTCTCCACCCTCAATCAATGATTGGTCCAACCAGAAGCTAAAATTGCTGCATATCTAGGATTTTAATAAATGCACTTATAAAATCAGAAGATGATGTCTTTTCAATTTTTCAGAACTAGTATTCAAAAACTTGCAAAGAAATCCTATTTCTGCTGATTGAGTTAGTTTGACAAGGAACACAAGCTTCTTTGGTACAAATGTCACTTCTAAAATGTTGTAACCATCACAAAATTATTAAAAATTATTACAACGCAACGTCTCATGAATTTATGTTTCTATTTACATCTGATCTATTTATGTAACTTTTTCCTCCATCTACTTACAATGTCTGCTTGTGTATATGCAGGCATTAGCATGAGCCTAGTCATTCTATTATCCTTTTGCTTTTGTATTTACATGGTCCATGAAAGAAGAATGCTTATGAGGGTTAAAAAGAGATATTTTCAGCAAAATGGAGGCTGGCAATTACTTCATGAGATCAAGTCAAACCAAGGCTTTGCATTTAAGATTTTTACAAAAGAAGAATTAGAACAGGCAACAAACAAGTTTGACAAAAGCAGTGTCCTAGGGCATGGAGGCTACGGAACTGTTTATAAAGGAATTTTGAAAGATAACCATACAGTTGCCATAAAAAAATCAAAGATAATTGACGAGAGGCAGAAGAAGGAATTTGGAAAGGAGATGATTATTCTTTCCCAGATCAACCACAAGAATGTGGTTAAGCTCCTGGGATGCTGTTTGGAGGTTGAAGTCCCCATGTTAGTTTATGAATTTGTCTCCAATGGGACTCTATTCCACTTAATTCATGAAAAGAGCCACAGCGCCCCCATTTCCTTGGATCTGCGTCTAAAGGTTGCTATAGAGTTGGCAGGGGCACTTGCATATTTACATTCATCAGCTTCTCCTCCAATCATTCACGGAGATGTGAAGCCTTCCAACATACTTTTAGATGACAATTACACAGCAAAGGTGTCTGATTTTGGAGCTTCAATGCTTGCTCCAATGGATGAAACTCAATGTGCTACATTAGTTCAAGGTACTTGTGGTTACTTAGACCCTGAGGTCCTACAGACATACCATCTAACAGATAAAAGTGATGTTTACAGCTTTGGTGTTGTTCTTCTAGAGCTCCTTACTGGCAAGAAGGCACTTTATTTTGAAGGATCTGAAGACAAGAAAAGCCTAGCATCAACTTTCATATCTGCCATGAAGGAGAATCAACTTCTACAGCTTCTGGACGATCAAATTAAGAATGAAGAGGACATGGATGTGATTCAAGAAGTTGCTGAGCTTACAAACCAATGCTTGAACGTTAGGGGACAAGAAAGGCCTGCAATGGATGAAGTGGCAGAAAAGCTAGATAGGTTAAGAAAATTCAAACTGCATCCATGGGTACAGCATCCTGAAGAGATTGAGAGATTGCTCGGGGAATCATCAAACCATCATGAAACAGATACCACCAGGCATTATAGTTTAGAGAAGAAAGCTGCACTGGATATAGAATCTGGAAGGTGATGTTATTATGTTCTCAACATTTAAGGCTCCACCAGTAGACTTATATATTAAAGATTTTCGAGAATCCTGTTGCAGGAATAAATGATATCATGCATGTATGAGAAGGAGAGGGTGAGAGAAATAGGCTCCTTTGCTGCAATTAACCATCATAATCCATGTAATCATGCCAAACCTTCTCCTGCTATGGCATGTGTACCTATGTGATGCACTTGTAATAGTTCAGTGTTTTAAACGTGGCTAGCAGCCATTGTACTACTCTTTTTTGTTATTTTTCATTTTAAAAAGGCTAATAGAAAAGTAAAGGTAGATAAAATTACTGAAGAAAGTAGATGAAAGCATACAATTTAAATTTTCTTCAAGAACTAGGAAACCACTTGGACCATGCTTTGAATTTTGGGTTCTCTGAATTTTAGGCATGCTTTAGACACAGATTGGATGGTCTTGCAAATGACTTAATCCTATCTGATATGCACGGGCTAGCAATATGGGCTAACAGATTGGATGGTCTTACAAATGACTTAATCCTATCTGATATGCACAAGCTAGCAATATGGGCTAACAGATGTTAGGCACTCTATTCATCCAAATTCAACTTAACAAGTTTTAAACTGAAAACCAAAACCAGCTTTATAATTTCTGGCATTTAAAGCTTAGGCCTATTTGGTATCATTTGTTTTCCTGTTTCTTTTTCTTTAAAAACAGAAACATGGAATCCGATGCAAAAAATATGTTCGGTTATCCTATTTCTTTTTTTAAAAAAAAAAACTTTCATTATTTCTGAAAAAAGTGGGTTTTTTTAAAAAAAAAACTTTCATTATCTCTCTTCTTTCATTATTTCTTTTTTTAAATTTCCCCTAGTGGACAATTACATTATAGAATAGTCATAAACAACTTGAGATTCTTAAACTATAAGGATTTTGATCATATGATGGCCAAAGTTGGCCCCATGAATAAATAAGCAACGAAAATTAAAATCTGATCTCAAAATCACAGGTAAAGAGTCTTAATGATCTAACCATATGCATCTACTTCATGAATAATAAATATGATGATCAAGGACCACATCCATCTAACAATGAAAGGTAGTTTCTTGTACAATCTAAAGCTTGAAAATTAGAGCTCACCATGGGCCAAGGTTGGCCTTAGGCTCGTTGGGTTGGGTTGGTTCAAGTCGTGTTTTGGACCAAGCCCAAGATTGTTCATGTTGATTTTGGGCCCAAAAATGAAGTTCAAATAGGTTTCGGCCCGGTCTTGTGTTGATGCTTGGCCTTGGCCCCGGCTTAGTCGAAAGCTCGAGCCTCAGTTTTTGGCCTGTGGCCGAGCCCAAAACCCAGCTTGATCCTCACCAAAATTCATTATTAGGATCTTTTGCCATGAGTCTTTTGGATCAAGCCCATCATTTTAGGCCAATTGAACCAAAAAAATCAGGTAAAAAAAAAATCGGGTCCACCTTTCGAGGCTTATGCAGTTCAAGCTCGATTGGGCTTCAGGTTGGTCCCGAATTTGGGTCAGGATTTGGAAAAAAAATTCAGGGTTATGCCCAGCCTGATGCCTGAAAAATTTTTCACATCAAGTTTGGGCAAGGGTGTGGCCCAGCCCAGCCAGCCTGATTCCAACCCTATTGAGAACAAGCTAAGACATGTTTAAGAAGATAACCCCCATCGAATGGTGACAGGTAGCATACATACAATCCGATTGTTAGGATCAGCTTACACTAATCCAATGACATGAGTGTACGTTACCTCCCATGCTATAAATGGTCCCATGAATAAATCAATTATTACAAGCCAAATAATTCCAAATTATTTTTGGAAAGGAATTTGAATCAATGTGGGGTATTATTCCATTTCATGAATGACCGATGATTGGGACAGGATTAGATCTCATTTTACACAAAGGAGGTAGCATGAATTTCAGTCTATTTAACAATGTAAATTGTAAACTATTTAAAATGGTATTTATGTTTCTTTCATTCTTCATGAATCTTTCCAGAAACCACCAAGAAAGAAAACCACTTAGACGGTCAATCCATAACATAGAACCAAATTAATTTGTTAAAAATGCCCATCGCCAGATCCTTTTTTTTTTTTTTTACACTACTGCCTCACGTGTTTGATTTCTCGATGATGAGACAAATTATGTAGATCATGCTTATTCTCGCTCAACATTTTTGAGGTATACTAGTTTCAGGTACCTATGACCTCTCAATGATCCATTTCTAACGTGTGTTACCTAGGTAAAGTGGTTGCCATGAAAAATCCAACATCAATGGACTTTCAGCAGTCTTCATCCAAACAAACAAATAACAACCAGCATTATATTGGTCCCTGACTCAACAAGTGCAAGAAGAACAACCGTCTAGCACAGATAAACACACATCAAGCCTAATAGAACATCAACGCCCAGAGAAAACAGACAAGTACTAGCATGCTCAAATCATTGGCAAACAACCATTCTCCAAATATAAAAATACACAAAATAACATCCAGACCCATCTTCAAGCATTTAAGTTTCTTCTCGCACAAGCATAATCATATACATAATAATCGGATACAGGACCATTTTAATTTTTCAGAAAAACCGTTCTTTTCTTTCTGGTTCCGTCATCCAAGCTTGCAGCTATCCCAGTATACAAGGAAAATAAGACAACTAACAGCAATTCAGCAAGGAGAACAGAACCCTAACTCCGGGCAGCAAGATCCACGAAATTACCTCGATTAGACGCCACCAGCCCTTCGCTCTCCCGCATTAGCGGGAGCAGAGGCAGAGGCAGAGACAGAAGCGCCAGTACCAGTGTCCGCCTCCACCGGCTTCGCGGCATACCCGGAGCAGCAGGCACCGCTGGCGTGGTGGTGGCTATGACCGTGATGATGGGCGGCGGGGCGGCCCTTGAGCTGCTTCCGCATGTCGTAGGCGTCTTCGCCGTCGGCGTAGTACTTGGCCTCGACGTCGTGGATCTTGTATCCGAGGGTGGAGGTGTAGAGGTTGATGGCGGCGCGGTTGCTGCGACGGACGTGGAGCGAGACGTATTCGGCTCCGAATACAGATTCCATGGCGTTCTGGGCGGCGGTCATGAGCTTGGTGGCAAGGCCGAGCTTGCGGTGGGTGCGGAGGACGGCTAGGGAGGTGATGTGGCCGTGGCACGGCTCGGAGGCGTCCTCCTCCATCTTGGCCAGGACGTAGCCCACGATCTTGCCGCCGTAGTCCTCGGCGACGAAGAGGAGCTGCGGCCACGACAGGATGTGATACAGATAGTACTTCATCTGGTAGTTCTCCGGGAGGCACAGCAGGTTGCACGCCTGCATCGCCAGCAGATCCTCCACCGTCGCCTGACGGATGCACACCATCTTCGCCGCCGCCAACGCCGCCTTGGTTTCTAGGGTTTCCCTTGTTGGCGCTTCGATGGAGGGGGGAAGTAGGTATTAATCGAACAAGAAACAAGGGTGAGAGGCAGGAAACGGAGAACCGAAGGTTCCGGTCAATTTGTCATGGACCGGGCCTACCTCAATTCGGAACCCAACTCCCTGATCGCATCAACGCGGCGAGTCCATTAAAATATAGTACACCAAAAAGAAACGCGTTTCCTTTTGGCTGATTAATAAACAAATAATAATTTACCGAATTATCTCGTCGAGGGGGACGTAAAAAAAAAAAAAAAAAGGAAAACTCGCTTTCGGGGAGGAGACCGCGATCGCTTCATCTCTAAGTAACGATAACTCCGTCTCTTCCTCCCCAATTTCCTCCGTCCCCCACAATCTGTCGAAGTTGCGACGAATTTCGGGGTTCTGATTCGTCCCGAATCCCTAGCGAGGGACCGATCTGTTTTTTTTTTTTTTTTTTTCGCGGAAAATTGTTCTAGTTTTGAGACTGCGGAGCTCTCTTGGAAGCGGAGAGGATCTCTCGAAGAAAGTTCGAATATTTCGAAGCTTCGAGGAACTTTGGCTTCTGATTCCTTAACGTAAACCCCAGCGGACGGTCCAATTTGCTGAATCTTGGAAGGGCGGCAAGATCTACATTAGGGATTTTGGAGCGGTTCTTTTGCCACTGATAGCCTAGGAAGCGTCCACTCCTGGGGTTTCTCTCTTGTTTTGGCGCGTAATTGAGGTTCTCGAGGAAAATTCTTGATGGGAGCACAGCAATCCAAGGATGAGTTGCTCTACCAGCAGGTCAATTATGGCAACATTGAAGGGATCAGGGCTCTTCGCAACCAAGGTGCTGGATTGGAGGTAAACCTATTCGTGTCTTCTATTGTAGGACTTGGATGTTGGATTTTTTAATATCTTTGGAATTATGGGTGGAGTTAGTTCTGGATTGGATGGTGGAATCATTTTTGCAGTGGATGGACAAAGAAGGGAAGACCCCGTTGATCCTTGCATGCATGAGGCATGATCTCTTGCATGTTGCAAAAGTGCTGATCGAGATGGGCGCCAATGTGAATGCTTACCGGCCTGGTAAGAGGCTTATTCTTGTTCTCACTTTATGATTCTATGGCCATTTACTTTTGGGTTGACGGATTGACTACTTCAAGTAGAAAGGCTATACAAGCATCGGTTTCATTATTGTAGTTTAGCGGAAATAGTTGAATGCTTGTGAATCATTTTGCCTTGAAACCCCTTTTCAGTCTAACATGGGTACAAGATGTTGAACTTGTTGCTTAGATTTTTACAACTTTTGGGAAATTCATGGAGGCGAATTAGTGATAGAAGCTATTTTGTATTGTTTTGTAAGTGCAAGATAAAAACGATTGATAATCTATGGTCCTCATGGTTGGAAAGTAAGAAAGTAAATTATTTTCCATTAAGTGTGCTTGGTGTCTAAGATGTCCGTGTGATTGGGTTGATGTGTGATTGGGTTGATGTTTGGTTGTTGGGATAAGGTTTAACATTTGGTGAGTTTCAAGGATTTTGTTAAGTACTAACATAATTTAAAGAAAAATAATGATTTAGTATGTAGCATGAAAGTGTTCTAGATGAATCTAAGGTGCATGGCTGGTTGGTGTTCATGTTTGAGTGGGAAAACCTTGGCCTGCCGTGTTGACTGTTATATATACATGTATTGATAGAACCAAACGTGGCTAGAGGGGATTTTTTTTTTTTTTTTGGAGTGTGTTTTACCTCTCTCCCTCCTATATTCTGCATGCATCTTTAAACTTGCAGGTTCAACCACTGGTCAGATTCAAGGGGCCAGGCAGTGCAACAATGACAATAGATTGACTGAGTGGTGCCTGGTAAGTTGAGTGAAGTCAAACACACCAATTGGATATCAAAGGCAGTTTATCATGATGGATTGAATGGTCTGGGGGCAACTGCAAAAGTGCAATGCAAGATACTCTTGCACAATGAAGCATCAAGATGTGATATGCCTGCTTGGATCTGAGGAGCTAGTGGATCTGATGGAGAATGGCTATGCTGAGATGGTCGATGAGCTAGAGTGTCAATGCTCTCTCGACCATAGAAAGTGCTGAAATAAAACTGGAAGGACAAAGTAGCCTGGTCCTAGATTTATGAAGCACTGGACAAAGTTGTCGACGAGATCTCAAGGGTGAAATAGCAAAAAGCCTGAAAATGTCTGGAGAAGATGAATGATGAGATCCAGGGAGGAAGAAGAGAAGCCAGATTGGTTCATGAAAATGGTGACCACTGCAGTTGTGCATGTGAATCATCTAGTCATTATGAGAAGATGCATTTTATCCTTATATTGTTCTTGTTGATGATGAATGTGATTCTATAACTAATGTATGTGTTAAGACTGGGAGTAGGTGGTATGGATAGTGCATGACAGCATGGTTCATAAGATAAAGGGGCCTATTGCAGAAGGTCCCTTTAACTGAAAAACCTCTTTAAATGAAGGTGCATGCATCCAAAGTGGTTTCAACATGAGAGGCACAAGAAGATTTAGTGCACGTGATTATGATGAGCTGGGGAACAAGACACAAGATCAAGTCAAAATTTTGCTTGCACATCATTCAAGTTATATCAGAGGTGTACAGCTGTTGAAAGAAGTTTCTGAAGTATTCAGAAGCATGGATGGCACAGATTCTTTCATGAGACAGTATTATGTGATGAAAATAGCACTGTCAGTATTAGTGTATGATGGAATTGATCATCTGAATGGAAGGAGGATGTTGGAATTTAGTCTGGACTTACCTTAGTTGCTTTGTTTAGAGTTTAGTTGTTTAGTAAGAAGCATAGGGGATGAAAGTATATGAAGTGTTTAGTCAAATCCAGAAAAATGCACCACTATATGGTGTTTGAGTGGATATTTGAACCTTCTATTCTGACCATGCATATTTGAATCTTGAGGTTCAACATAACTTTGCCTAAGGTTTATTGTTATCCATGTAAATATTACATATGTACTTAGATGCTTGCTCTATATGTTGTCTATGCTTTAATTATATGAAAGCATTATGCCATAAATCTAATCTATTGACTTTAGGAAAGCTAAAGATCCACTTTATGGAGTTTTTTTTTTTTTTTGAACTTTGCATGTTAAGGCATTAAGCCAGTCTGCTAGTAGATGGGTTCTGACACTGACACCTTACTATTTTAAGAGTTTATATAGTGGTTTAGATCAGCAAAACTTTTTACTTATATATGAATGTTTAGTTATGGAACAGTTGATCATTTGTCATGGCGCTGGATTGTAAAAGTCTTGTGCTTCCTTTTTGCACTGTAGGGTGTCATGCAGGAACGCCACTGCATCATGCTGCAAAAAAAGGCCTCGAGCAAACTGTTCATTTACTTCTCTCTCATGGAGGTATATCTAGTTAAACATTTTGTTTAAATTTTTCCATTGCAAATTTGCACTGTCTGCAGATTCTTTGGGAATACTGATTCCCTGCTTAACCTTTTTTCAGCAAATCCTTTCATCATGAATGATGATTGTCACAGTGCACTTGATTTGGCTAGAGAGAAGGGGCACTGCAATGTTGTCCGTGCCATTGAGGTACGCTTGCTAGAGGCTTTGAATTTTAACCCAGGTGTAGCAGATGATTCATGCTCTTGTTGCATTCTGTTTGTACATTATATGCTGTATCTTGTGTTCAGAGTCGAATATGCCTTTTCTCTGGCTGGCTGAGAGAGCATTATGGGCCGGGCTTTTTGGAAGCATTTGCACCACAGTTGATGTCAAGAAAAATGTCTGTACATATTTCAATTATATATTTTAAGTTTCCTGTTTGAATGTGATCTATTTTTAATTTAAAAATTGTAGACAGCTATCTAGATTTTGGACTATATTAAATTACCATTTACATTGTATTTGAATTTTTTGCACCTGTTGAAAGGCTCAATATACACGCTAATCATAATTGCATTTATCTTACAGTTGGGCTGTGGTTTTACCTTGTGATTCCCGTAATCCAACAAGGCCTCTGAAGTTTGAGTTAGCTATATATCCTGAGTTGCAGGTATAACAAACAAGCATCAGCTTATGATTTACTTTTCATCATTTCATATTGTAAACAATATTCTTCTTTCTTTATCCGATAAATGTTCTTCTGTTAGAACTACTTATGATTTTACCATCTAGGGTTAGCTCCTCATTGCCTGAGAATTAGCAAACAAAACATTGCAACTTTAGGTTTGAACTCAAGCTATGCATGAAAAAAGAAGCAAATACACCTAATGAAACTACTTGTTTAGTGATAAATTTCCATTTATCTTGTTAAAGTACATGCATCCATGAGCACCTATGTTTTATTACTATAATGGATGTGCCTGATATTATTGTCTGATGCATGTAATAAAAGGTATATTATGTTTGAGACTTTGAATTATTTAATTTTAGAGGGAAGGTTCGGTTTCTCACCCATTTTTATGGCGAACCATGTGAGCCTCTAATTATACATTTTAGTGAGTACCCCTACCAAAGTCTGTATGTGATTGTTTATTTTCCTAAAACATGTTTCTATTAAGATATATGATCAGCTCCTACTTGGTTTGGTTTTAAGAAAACCATATCTAGTATAATTGATCTCAATGAACTAGAACTTGTTCTGCTTTTGTTTTACACCTTTTCGTTATTATAGAGGGACCTCTTTATTGCATGATGTGCAAAAGAACCTACATGTAAAGAGGTTTTTGCCTGAGCAATTTTTTCACTTATAGTTCACATGTATGACTTGATCAGTACCATCCAATAAATGACACCCATTGCAATAAGTCCTCACTGTCACACTCTAGTTTAACTAGATTTATACCAATGTTTAACTAAATTTTTATGAAATCATAGCTGAAACATCAGTAGGACGTGATGCCATATCATAATTAATGTATTGAGAACTCCTTCAATCTGGTAGTCTGATAGTGCTATTGTGAGGTGCCTTGCCACCATTTTGCTCAGGAAAAAATTCTAGTAATCGTATAAATACATAAGAAGATAATAGCTTGGTAGCATGCATTCCACCATGATGATGAGACAATAGCTTGGCAGCACCAGTCCTAGTGGCTCTGTCTAGTGCATCTTGAAACTTTTTTCCTGTGGTTTTGGTTTAGTATCTGGACAACTGGAAATTCTATACCTGTATTGACATAAAAGAGGACATCATTTTAAATTTCTTTGGTGATGGAAAAGGGGGTGCCTTTCTACCTTTTTCATTTATAATGTATTGTACATTTCTTCCACAAACATAGAGGGAAAGAAAGGGGAATTACAATTTAAAAGTCTATCTGCCACCAAAAAAAGAAAAGGAGTATAAGTTAGTCTTTATTGGAGAAGAAGTGGGTTGTTCTTTTGTTTCTGCTTGGTGTTTGTGCAATATTGAACCCAAAATTTAAATAATGCAGAAAATTCTATCATGAAATTGCTTTGTGCATTTTGTGTATTTGAGTGTGCATCTCTCAAGTTAGGCTGCTTTCTTCACACATTCATGAAGCTTACATTATTAATCCTCTGCTTATGCTTATTATTTTGTCTCTTCAAGAGTAGGAAAACATTGTCTTGCACCATCGCCTTTTTTAGCATTGTTCAGATCATTTAACCATCCTCTCATAAGCACTGAAATTTGGTTCAGGACGTTTAATGCAGTATTATTCAAGGCCTTGTTCTCACTTGATGACTCAGATGACGATGTTAATCAATATTTCCAACTTTATCTTGTCACTTAGAAAGTTGAATATCAAAAATGGAATTGAAAAACAATGGACTTCTGAAAAAAGAGGAGATTTTCTGTGATGTTAAATGGAAGGGACTAGAAAGAAATGTTGAATCTGGTAGAGGAATATGAAAGCACAATGAGGTCTGCTATAAGCTGCATATTCTGTGTCAAAGAAGGTGACAAGACTAAATTCCTTATTGCAACTAATGGGGAAGAGAAATTAAACTTTATTAGGGAATGAAAATGTGGATTGGAAGTGCAGTAGGGGGAAGGAGATCTAGGATATTGTCTTTTGAATAGGTGAAAATTTTCAGCAATGTGCTTGAAATATAGATAATTTGTTGGACTTGTTGGGAAAAGAGACGGGGGAATTCAACTCTTACCGTGTGTTTGGTAAGAGTCATGAGGGGGAGGATGGATGAGGTTGGATAGAGGATGGATGAGGTTGGATGGATGAATGGCTTTCATCCACTGTTTGGTTCAAAAAGTTTTAGAGAGGATAAAATGGAAGGATGGATGGATGGAGCATACGAGGGATGGGCTTTGCATTGACAATATCATCCTTCATTAATTTTTTGACAAAACTATAATATTTCTTTACTTTTTTATTCATTTTATTTATGTATATATATTTTTTTTTATCTATACTATTAATCCTATGCTATTAAATTTTATTACTACTTTTTTTAATTTTAGTATATAATTTTCATAATTATAAGTAAATAATTAGAATTGTCTTCTATTTTTCTATTTATATTACTATTTTTAGTTAACTATTTATATAAAATTAATTAACTATTTAATTTGAATTACAAATTAATTAGTTATTTATATAATTAATGTATACAAAATTAATTTTATTACTAATTTTATTACTATTTACAAATTAATTTATATATAATTAATTCATAAATTTATCTATTTAAATTAAATTAAATTAAAATTAAATATTTATATATGTTTTATAAAATTATAAATTATAAAGATTATAAGTTTATACATGCTCTACTTCTTTAGCATAAATAAGTGTTATAAATTGATAATAATAATTTTTTTTTCAACGGGTAGTTTAGTAAAAATATCATACAAAATATCATCTATCCTCTATTTCATTCTTTCTATACAAAACAGAAGAGGGAATCATTCCTATTTATCTTTTCATGTTTCACTAAACATATGAGAGGTTGGATGGAAGATCAATCTATTCTCTCCCTTATCCATCTTTCCTCCCTTGTCTATCTTTCCTCCAATCCATCCTTCATACCAAATAGAGGGTTAGAAAGATTCCATTGTTGGAATCTCATTTGCTTAATTTTCTGTTTGTTCTTAACATTAACTTCTTGAAGGGGAGTGGACTGCTGTTGTAGTTTTGCTTAATCAAACTCCTATCTTCTATATGAAATTTGGACATGGATCAATATATGCTTCAGCTAGGTAAATTAACTTTTGCAAGTCCAGGTATTCCAAAGCTACATATGAAACATCCTATGAAGAAATATGCAAAGGTTTTAGAATCATTAAATTAGACTCATTATAGGTTCACTGGCAGCAGCTTCTCATTTGTTAAGATCACAAAAATAATATAAGCCTGGATTCCGGCAAGATTTTCAATAGGCACCTGCAGCATGTTGCTTTGAAGACATTGTAAGCTAGGTTACTCCCTCTCCCCCTCCCTCTTTTCTTTATATCATTTACTAGTACTCCCTGCAGTCCACATGCAGGGCATTGAGAGCTATGGCTATGATATGAAATAGTAAGAAAGGACTGTTTCTCTGATCTTGTAGACATGGGTGTCCTGACTTGTTTGGAAGGTTTATCACTGAGAGAAGCACTAGGACTTCGGTGATATGCTTTACGGGAAGGGAAGTATCAAGACTCCAAATTATGGACTATGGAGGCTTTTCTCCTCTTTTTTTCAGTTTCTTCTCATTGCATCGGGAATCTAATAAAGGCATGACCATAGCCTCCCAACCAAAAAAGTATCAATCTGCAAATCTAGAATCCTGCTGCAAAGGGAAAGTCCAGCCAAAAGAGCCTTTTTCCCTTTTACATAGTAGAGAAAGAGATTTATGTTTATATTACCATGCTGCTGTAGCTCCCTCATCATGGTTGGGGTTATTATTAGCATGCTTCAGTCAGGCTTACTAGAAGTTGCCATCCATTTGTTAGGCCTTCTCAAATTCTCATTGCTGTTGGTGTCTGGTCTACCAAGTCTGCCTAGAGTTGCTTTTTAAGGCGTGCATGAGTGTTGATCTTAGCTTTTGGATTATCTACTAGACGACTCTTAATTAAGCTATGAGCAACCATGCTGTCCAAACTTTACCTACTTTTCTCATGGCCAATCAAATTTCAGTTGCCTTCATCACATTTTATACTTAATCACCTGTAATGGAAGCCTGAGTGAGCAATATACTTTGCAATATTGTCAAGGACATTAGCCCCCTTTACATCTGATGTTGCAGAAAAATGTTTTTCAGTAGTCAGCACTGTTTCTGAAGATGTTCATAATAAGATCAAATGCTAATAAGATCCGTCATTGTTGCAAACAGCAGAATTTCTAGAATGACTGTATGCTTAGTGATCAATTTCTCTTCTTGAAATGCATTTCTTTTGAATCCTTGTTTTTAACTTACCATGCCAATTTTTCTTCTTTAAATGCATTCCTTTTGAATCTTCGTTTTCAAGCCCTCATGGTGGTTTAACCAGTGCATCAGTCTCCAGTGAATTACTTAATTACATATCCTCAAATATGCCAAATTGTCTCTTTTAAAGGACAGCAAGCTTAGTTCAGTCTGTTTATTTGGGCATGCAAACACATCTTAGATATTTACCGGACCAGAGATGTAACCTCATTATTACAAATAGAAACCATTTGAGTACATTTTTAGTTTTTTCTTCAGCATCATCCATTTATCCTATCTGCTGAGATTTTCTACTTGCTTTTGACAAAGCCGTAGGCTTCTAGCAATGATGTGCCTAAAAATCTTTGCTGAATGGGACCTGGAATAGAACAGCTGATTAGCATGTGAATGCATCTTGAGACCTCCATTAGTCATCCACCATGTGGTCAAAATGAGATTCTTCAACTTTGTAATGGAAGACTTCCCCCAACACATTTCATCTTTATTACTCTGTAAGGCAATAGCTCTTCTCCAGAAGGCCTTCAGAGTAAGTGTTCATCAATTGATGTATGACTCAACTTTGCTTGATACTGGACCAAGTATAGCTCATGGAATTTTCACTTGATGTTTAATTTGCATGAGTTCAACATGTGCTACTACTATTCTTCAAATGACCGTTTTTATTTTGTTTGTTCATATTAATTTTTTCTACATTTAGGACCAGATATGCAATGACTTAAATTATTAATGTTCCATTGCAAATGCTTTATTGACAAACAGGTTGCGAAGCCACGCATTGTTATTTCACTTTGGAAAGCTCATATCGAAGAACCAAAGTCTAACCAGCCAGATCCTGCTGTGGTTATTGTTGACAAGGCCACTAGTATGTTTCTACATTAAACCTGTTTTTCTTAAATTTTGCTAAATGATGCCCCAAGGTTATCACAAGCAGCAGCGTGGTCACCTGGCAACCCCATGCACAGGCATCTGGCGCTTTCTAGGCTGCTAGTTGAGGTTGCAGTCTGGGCAGTGGGCACCTAGGTTGGTGCCTAGGCAAGCGCTAAACCACCTATATGCTGCTTCTTTACAGGGAGGGCTCCTATTTATGATATTTTTAATCACTTTAAATTCCCGCTATCTTTCTTCACATATTTGCTATCCCGTTATCCTTGGAGGTATTTATTAGAGTACTTCAAAGACTCTGGAGTCTGGATCATTGCCATCCATGTTTGGTATTCGTCATCCATCCCATGACAGCCCTCCAACAATCTGCCCTTTGTTAACTATTTTGGTGTTTACGTAATTGAATCGCATGCTTTACGTACTCGATGCTTAACCAAGTTGCTCGTCTAGAATATAATCGTTGTAAAAATGTTATGGTTATGCTCGAGGCTTTTAGATATTCTGATGTAAAACAATTGGTCTTTAACAAGGATATTAAAGCTGCAGCATAGGCCTTTGTGAGTCAGAAGTCAGCCTGCTATGTGCTGTGGCACAAGTTGGCATGCACCTGGCATGGCACGATGCACTCAGCTTGGGCCAATATTGCCACGGCACATGCCAGCCTGTGCTGGCCAACATAGTTGGTACCTCAATCCATGGTCTTTATTGGACTCCTTTTGTTTTTACCCTGATTAATCTGGTATAGATATTATCTTTGATCATTTTTTGCATTGTATGGATGTCAAATGTTGTATGAGAATATCATAAACGTGCTTTCCTTTTCTATTTCCATAAAGCTTTTGACATTTGATGCAACATGAACTTGTAATGTGGCTTCAAGTTGGTGAATCTGTTGAACCCCCCTCCTCCCTCCTTTCCTTAGACCCCCTTTTTTTTGTCCAAATATCTATCTGAACCTGAGGGATGCAGAAAATCATAGTGTTTCTTTGCGGTGATCATGTATTTATGTGGAACTAGAGAAATCAGATTAGGCTATCTGTTAGTTTCTGATAAAAAATCTATGTTATTATGGGATTGCTTAGAGTAATGGAGGGTTTGGGTACAACCCACTTAAAATGTTAGGTCCACTTATATCAATCAAAGTAAACAATCTCTGGTACTATCGATCTTTTGTCGCCAAAACTTGTAGTTAAGGTGTCTTCCCACTTCTGTATCTTGATCCTCCTCCGACACCTCTATCCTAACTTCTGCACCTTCTTCCATGGACATCAAATACTTCTTACACTCACTCAAAGAGCAGTTTTGCTTCAAATACATCATGTTACTACTTATGATCTCGTTGCTTTGGAAGTCTTTATGCATTATACTTTTTATCTGATGCATAAAGTAGAAATTATGATGGCCAATTAAGGGCAATTCAGGTTTTTTTTTTTTTTTAAGAAAATATATTTTATAAGTGCAATTCAATTTTTTTTTTTTAAATATCTTTTATATAGGTGCAGCCTAATTTTTTGAGAGGGTCACTTCACTACTTTGACATCTTAATGTTTTGCTGCATTAATTATGAACTGAAGGCTAGTTAGATTGATTGCAGATGTCTTATCATCAATGCCCAACAATTTGTCCAGTATGCATCAATTCAAGGTTTCATGTTTGTGAAACCATGTAAAAATAATAATAAATACTATATGCCTGAAGCACAATTCTCGTTTCTTGTTTTTGTTGGTCCATCTACTCTCTTGGCTGCTGATCCTGGTCCCAGTACCACTTAAAGTGGGGCAACTTGTGCTGCCTCGTTAGTTGGATGTGAGATTCATGTGTGCATGTACACACATGTGCATGCATCCCCAGACCCAAACACTCACACCCTGGAAAAATGTGTGAAAAGAGCACCCCACCCATGCCCCTCTTCATACTCTAGAGATCTTTCCACTTGAACTTGTTCAGGGCCACAGTCTGTCCCCTCTCCTCTGTTGTAAGTGTGCTATGTCGGTTCTATACTGGTTTCTTGCTTTAGTTTATGCCGCCGAGATGGAAATCTTTTGATATACACTTATTGTGTAGGTAGTTGCTATTGGATTCCATCAAGTTGTTGGTGGTAGACTGTAAAATGAATATATTAATAAATCTTAGAGAAGGTAGTTGGGCAAATTTGTGAAGTTGAACTATGAGTCCTATCCGGCTGATTATACCCTCGACAACAATCCTGTTCTCAGCAAGGATTTTATTGCAACGTATCTGAATCTATCAAAATCTTCCATCTGTAACTAGTATGATATATTTTTTTTAGTCTTCATGACTCATGTGTAGTGTAACACTAGGTACGCCAATTGCTTTCATGCGGGCATGTTCGATTTAGTGCTTTTCAGGCCTGCTGGTTTCAATATATCGAATTTAAAGACTCACCACTTATCTTGCTTTCATTGTATATGCAACTATATATCTATATATATATATTTTAAAATTTTGTATAGTTCCTTTCGGCAGAACATTGACTATTAAACTTGAGGTAGGCTAAACCTTTCCTCTGCAAATGTAAGAGTAGCTACTAACGGTCATTAGTTGTGATTTCTTTAATAATACCATTATAACAGAGAATAAGGCTAGATAAAGCTTAGAGGACCTTTTTTCACTGGTTTTTAGCACTAATTCTGAGTTTTGTTTGTTATTCTGGTTAAGGTTGTGTGTGTTTTAGTGATATTTGGTTTCTTCTGAACCTTAATTTGCTCTTTCTTCACAGGAACGAGGTACAAGTTTTTATCGGCAAATGAAGGTGACAAGCAACAACTACAGTGGTTCTATAATGCATGCCGAGGAATTCATCAGGTAATTACGTCTTGTGATTGTTGCACTGCAAAGGATGCAAGTGAATGATAGTGTAAGAATCTATTAGGAATTTCAGGAGGGCAATTCTGGTGCAGACCAAGAATTAGTATTACTGGATGCTTTGTCTCCAATTAAGTTCATTATGTGAGGGACTTTTTTACGACTAAGCTTGGGAGAATAGAAAGAACATATGGGAACTAAGAACTAATCTTGGAATTTCACTCAGATCCAGAAAATATGTTGCAAATAGGGTAAAGTAGGTAGGGGTTGGCTTGAAGCCTCTGTAGTCACTGCCAATCGATTGCTTCCATAATAAGATCTTTAAAAGGTTTATTCTTTTTCTGCATTTTAGTAGCATTACTACCTTTACTTTGTTTGATGTTCCGTGAATTTCTCTTGCAGGTGATTAATAATATTCCAGTAACACCTGTAGGTGGACCCATGCCTCCCCCATCACAAATCAGCTCATATGCATCAGCAGCATTAACAGGCACACATACATCGAACCAGGAAGATGTGGAGTTAGCTATGGCCATTAATGCCTCTATTCAGTCAGCTATAGCAGAGGGAGTGCCTGATGTCCAACCAGTTACTCAGACCAGCAACACTAATGGCTGGGGGGGCGCATCTGATAATTCTACTCACAATGGCTGGGGCCCACCAGATGCTGCTGCACCTTCAAAAATGACTGCCCAAGCACATCTGAACGAGCCAAATACCAGTTCATACAATGGTTGGGCTGCTCCTGAAGTTAGGCCAAATAATGGCACATCACAGCCTACCACCAGCCAACCTGACACTCCAATTATTATTCCATCAAATGAGACACCTCCCACAGTTTTGGTTCCTTCTGCTCCACCAATTGTTGAGGAGACATTTTATGATGGACCCGTCCACTACCCACCGATAGATTCCAGTCCTGTTGATATAAGCATGCCAACAATAGAGATAAAACCTGCAGCCAACGAAGTCAAAGAAGATAGTGCTAGTTCTTCAAGCTTTTCCAAATCTGGGAACGGTGAAGTTAAAGAAGGCAATGGTAGTACTTCCGGGATTTGTGTTATCTGTTTGGATGCCCCGGTGGAGGGAGCGTGCATTCCGTGTGGTCACATGGCTGGATGTATGCCATGCTTGAAGGAGATCAAAGCGAAGAATTGGGGATGCCCTGTTTGCCGTGCCAAAATAGATCAGATCGTAAAGCTCTATGCTGTTTGACTGCTCAATCTGGAGCTGAACGGTTGATGAGGATGACAGATCTTGGATGCTTTGTCATGAAGTCCTAAATTTTGTGACCCGATGAATAAGTCCATGACATTTATGGATTGTTCTGGAATTTCCAGTGAAGGTCAAAATATAGTAATATAATATGTATATACTGCAGATTCTATCAGTAAGAAGATTATGTTGGTCTCATGCATTCATGTGCCCGGAGTCAGGTACTGTTGTATATAAACAGTCTGTAATGTTGTTATTGTGGACAACTTTATGTCAGTCTTATTGTTCCAAAAGGACAGTTGTATTACATGCCTGCCTCACCTTCGCGACAAAGTAAGCTGAAATTTATTAGCTATTCGTATGCTACATTCTGGAGGCAAAAGGTGAAGTTATGCGCTATATTCAACCGTGATTGTCTTTACTCCATCTTTAATTCTGTAGGCTTGCTTTGTGATCTTTAAATCAATTCCTTGTTGCAAGTTTCTCTTATTCTAGTTATCTCGTGAATAAGAAATGAATGGTCAAAAAAATTTGTTGCTGATATGTGCCGGGTTAAAACATAGCGCTATTTTTCCTCGCTTTTGTGCCAGATGTGCTTGCACTTGTCCCTGTTTGGTCATGTAGCAATCTTATTGAGCTCGGTGGCTAACTGCGGAAGTATACGTTAGCTCATGGGGAGCACTCCAGGCACAGGTTGTAAATCAAGTAATGCCTTCATGGTTTGTCTGTAAGCATTTTATTCTCTCTCTCTTTTTTTCTTTTTTTCTTTTTTTTGTGGTGGCGGTGCAGAGTTAATGCCTTCATGGTTTGTCTCCAGACACAGTTTTTTTTTTTTTCTGTTCACTTATTACTGACAGGTAAATTATTCTTGGATGCGGAGTAAATATGTGGCTGGCTATTGACTGCGGGAAATCTTACGTCGATAGTGCCTGCAATCAATAGCTTGAAAGTTCTTTTGGAGACCTGGGAATTTAAAGGCTTGAAGTAGGATGTTTGTAAGAACTTGAGACTATCTTTCATATGCCACTTTGGTGATCTTGATTGCTGATTCAGCTATTCACAAAATGTAGCTCAGATCTTCAGTGTTCTGTCTGCATTGCTCAAACCTAAAATTCCTGAAATAAGTTTGCATCGGAATATTGAATGCTGGTTCCTAATATGCTGGGCCTGTTAATTGCTGAATTTGACCACGCTGCGCCAAGTTCGAGAGCTCAGCTTTCGAGCAATGCGGCTGGAGGATACTTCTTGGTAAAACAGTGGAACTCACCATAATATCTCGTTGGTAAATAAAATATACTTCAGGCAAACTAGGACAGGTGAAACTGGGAGGCAGAAAATTCAAATCCAAGCACATATCCAACAAATTTAGGCTTGAATTTAGTTAAAGACCGTGAAGAATAATCCCCACGGCAGGCACCATGGATGTTGATCAGCTCGAAGCAGCCAGGCATCAAGGGAGGACCCCATTACCAGACTGCTAGCTAGCTTCATTATTTGCCTGGAGAACCGACCGTGAACACAAATGCTAAGTGAGTATCATTCTCTCCGTCATTCTTCGTCCCACTTGCACCAGTTATTAAATGTTTTGAATATTTAGTTGAAGGCACTTTACATAGGACCCCCTCGTTGGTTAAGAAAACTTCACGATAGCAATAAATAAACTTAGCAGGCTATAAGGTAAATATGAAAAGATTAAGGTGACATACATAGATATTAAACGGTTTGGCTGGTTGTCGTCCACAAAATATTTTGTAATTTTTATTTCTATTTCTATTACAAAGTTAACGGCATGTGTTACTGAATTTGTCATTGATATCCTTGTTCCTACAGAGAGACGGACAATAAAAATTAAAAATTATTTATTTTTATGCTTATATAATATATAGACTAGAAGTCACTAAAATATATGATACTTATTTTCAGATATTGTTAGTAATATAAATTAAAATGAATGATGTGGATTTTCAATTCGGATTCTTTGTTATAAATTTTGAATTGAGAGTGTTAGATACCTTTCTTCTCAAGAGGAACATATATAGCATTGGACATGGGGTTTACATTAATGCCTTAGAAAAAGGTTAATGAATTTAAAATTAATGATAGATCATCTAAATTGAAGATATAAATTGTTGAATATGGTCGATACTACCCTCACCCTACCACCACCACCACCCAAAAAAAAAAAGAACAAAATTCATGTATTTTAATGTTCATAATTTGCACATCAAGTCCAAAAAAAAAAAGGGAAAAAAAGAAAGAGAGAGAGAGAGAGAGAGGAGTAATTGTACCACATGATAAAATGCATGATAGAACGTATAAATTAAAAATCTACATTATGAATCATAATCCATATATCTTAAAATATTGGTAAATTTAAATTCACCAAATTTTAATGATTATATCATACTAAAATAGTAACATGCATGCAATCATTGATTTTTAATTATTAATTTATTTTTTAAAATTGACATAAAATGTGTAAATGTGTGTTAAAGAATAAACGGTCATCTATATCCTATTCTATCCATTTGATTTTTATTTTGATTCTTAGGATTTCTATTTCAACTCATTCCAAAGAAATTCCAGCTTCTAATTATGGCTGGGTCTCCTTCAACTGCGGGCGGATAAAAATCTAATTAATTACCAAATTATCATCAACGGAACCATGTACAAAGAAATACTATTCCGGCTCATAAAGTTGTATTCTATTCTGATATAAATAGTTTAGTTTAGCCGTGAGGGGTTCCCGTGAAAAAAGATTTAACAGCACTGATATCTGCATGTAATGAACCGAAAACCGGCATTATAAGTTCTATTATAACAGAATCAACGGTTGTTAGAAGTCCAGCTGCAGATATCGGCGCCTTTAGATCCATGCCAAGGAAAATAAAAATATTATTTTATATTCGATACAAATATTAAAAAAGGTTCGGAAACGTCGTTCGTCGATTTTTTTTTTTTAAGAGAAAAATTAGGTGGACCGATGACAAGGAGCAAGTGCGTTTTTTTGCAGGATGACACGAGAGTGACGCAAAGGATCCCACCCCGCAACCCCCAACACGCACGCGCGCGCGCGCGCGCGCGCGGTCACACATGCGTGATGAGCGGTTCGCAGACCAGGGCCCACCACCGTCTTCCGCATGTCGTACGAGACCTCTCAGACGGTGCCACGTGCGGACGTGCCATTGGCCCCGGAAGTCGCGCCAGCAGAGAGGACAAGGAGGCACGTGAGACGGCACGACTGGCGGGGCCCAGCTCAGGGTCCAATCAAATCAAGTCAGTGACAGCATCGATAGATGCACTCCATCGATCTCAACATGCACCGCTAATCCATATATTATTATTTTTGATTGATCTGCTTTCCAATAGATTATTATTTTTATCTTTTTTTAATATAAAAAAGGTACGAGGCCATCCTCCGGAAAATGGACCGAGGACGCGGGAATCGCCTCGTACTACCGTCCACTGGTCGTTGAATTAATGACCAACTCCAAGATCATCTTACACAACAAATATTAGAGAGAGAAAGAAAGAGTGGGGAGTGTGAAATTGTCAGTTCCTCTGGCTCCACGGAGAAGAGGGGCTTTCTTTCTATTTTATGAAATGCATGGCAACTTTACCATCGCATTAGCCCACTTGAATTGTTCCTGGTGTCCTGTCGGGGGGAAACTAGAATGCGTCCAAAAAAAAATGACAGGTAAATTCGGATATCATAATAAATAACATGGAAGGAAAAGGGACAAAATAACAATCATAGAAAAGAAAATTATTTTTCAAATTCTCCTTTTTCTGATTGGATGAGTTTGATATTAAATATTTTCGTATTTGGACAGAATTAGTATTTAAAAACATTAAATCTTTAGTTTCTCCTATGTAAAATTTGAACTTTAACCCTGTTTGGTTAACAAATTTCTTGAAAAGAAGGGACCGATTGGTGAACTTGCTTCCTTAGTTTTGCAATTGAATAAATAACCGCCGTCAGGGTAAGGCAAGCAACCGGCCGGATATCTCTCTCTCTCTCTAGCTGATGTAAATTTATGGTTGACATTCCAACTCAGAGCTCGACATATAATTATGATTTTATGGACTCATGTTTTTAGTCATGATCCATATTGGATGGTATAGAATATACCGTACTAATAGGGTAGAAAGGTTTGCTAGGTTCCCGAATTAATACAATGGTGGTGTCGACTCCAATACATACCATATGTTAGTACGGAGGATGCATAATACTATATCACTTAGGTATTGATACAAGACAATACTTGTATATAATGTACAATCAAGCCTTTTTCTAGTGCCGTTCTAAGCTTTTATTCTGCTACCTCATTTTTTCTAATGCACCAGACTTACGCCATTTGCCACCAACTACGTACGACACAATTAGTAGCACAGAGATGAGAAGGACGATAATGATGCATGAAAACTGCTACTCATGATGCTTGTGATGATCACCATACGATGCCAATGAAAAATTTAAAAAATTAAAGGATCGATTTTATATCAAGAAGTTCATATATATATATATATATATATATATATAAAGTACAGTGCAAGTACATGTAGGACTGGATTGAAGGCTTTCCTTCATAAGGCATAGGACTTAAAATTTGCTAAGCGATCTCTTCTGGAAACCCCCCCATCATATTTCTCAAAGGAAGGCTTTCTTCATTCGTTGGGGGTCTCGCCCAATTCAAGAGGCTCGCACTTTCACATTAGTCTTCTAT
Source organism: Cocos nucifera (assembly GCA_006176705.1). Classification (NCBI taxonomy): domain Eukaryota; kingdom Viridiplantae; phylum Streptophyta; class Magnoliopsida; order Arecales; family Arecaceae; genus Cocos; species Cocos nucifera. The sequence goes on from QRFJ01000026.1 coordinate 63,084, forward strand.
CATAAGTTGGATCACAGGAGGACTACGCGATTTTAATGGAGTAATTATATTAATAATGACACAACTGAAATATAATAATTTGCTTTAGCCAACGGAGTCCAGTACTGAAGCGTACTTGCTTGAGTGTCGAAGCCGAACAAGTGGCCTAAACTTTTAAGAGCTATGATATATTAATTTCTAGAATAAGAAATTGAAGAGTCGATGTAATATCAATTAATTTGTTCCCCTCCACCAATCGTATTGTGTCTCTTCATTATTCCACATTGAATTTATTACACCAACTTCTACGATAGTTAACTTTGTGCCCACGGGAAGTATTCCACAAATAGCTTTGTATCGGTTCTAGAGAAATTGTTTCCAATAATCTGATATAAATTCATAAGTTTAATCATATATAGTATACGTAGGACCATATTCTACTGCTTCTTTTTCTTTTCTAGAATATAAATCACGATCATCTTCAATTTATATTTCAAATATTTTCATAGCATCCCCATATGGCAATTCTAATTATAATATTAATTGCAGCATCTTGAAATTAGAACGCTAAGAAAGGACCTATATAAGAGAAACGGATCACAAAGACAAGTTGAATCCATATAAATGTAACATAATAAACCCTCCCTGTCATGTGAGTGTTCAACCATCCAGTGGCAACTCTCTCTCTCTCTCTCTCTCTCTCTGGCTGATCCAACATTCTTTTATCATCTGAAAAAAGATGGGGCAATTTTCATTGCCTCATTTCATAGGGGAAATGACAAATGAAAAACTCTTCTATGTTGGTATTGCATAAACATTGAAGCAATCTTTTCCTACACTGCCATTCATGACCAGAAGAGCATGAAAAATATTTCCATGTTCATAATAATTGACCCTTGAGGAGAATTCATGATGATGATCATCCAAAAATCCGGCCTCAAATATGTCAGATAAGATTAAATTTTGATAGCTGTACGCAGAAATTTGGACAGACCAAGTGCTTTTTGTTGCATGCTATGTAGCTGAAGGGGCTGATGTTCTCCTCTTACCCCCAGTAAGACGGACCCAACCACGTTCATCAAATTGTCTTTGATTAACTGTCACAAGACAACCTAATAACACCAACGAAATATTTCGATACATTTTATCCCACACCCCAGAGAAAGTTATGTGAAGCAAGCATACAAGCACCAGTGTATTGAGCTTACGTTTACGTTTTTTGAGACAAGAAGATGATCAAAAGCAACATGCATGATAGAGTAGATAGCTAGAAAAGAATTCAGGTTTATCAGAGACAGGATCCGGATGGGGCTAAGCACTTTTTTTGGGGAAAATGGAGGCTAGCTAGGAAGATAAGAATTCGAGTTCCCTTAGCCACCGGATTTTGCTAAAAGATGGAATATATACAACAGGAAGAACGCAAAGTTCAGGAATAGAAAAGAAGCAAAAGAGTGCTAAAAGCGAGAAGAAATTAATACAGAGTGAAAACGAACTAGCAGGGGTTAACTTCAACCGTGTTCGTAATTCCTTCTAGATGGGGCTAAGCATTGATAAGTAATTGCTTTTATGTGTTTTAGAGTGTTTGAGATCTGATATCAAGATACCCAATGGACTTCGCTAGATCCCGAAATTTTGTGACTAAATCTTATTTTTCAAATGGAGAAAGCAAGAGAACACATACAAGATGCTATTTTAAATATGTAATTAACAGTAAACAAACAGCAACTAGAATCCAACCTTTATACCGGAGCAATCAAGTGTTGTAACTAAAAATTGTTTATCAATATTTTCTCTATATATCAGGTCAAATAAGGCTTTCTACCAAATCTACATGACTAATTTTAATTTACTGTCAGCAAGACTTAGGTGTGCCAGCCAGAACCTCTATTCAGTGCATGTGCTAGGTAGGTATTCCAAGTTTGAACTCAGAAGGTGGCATTCCCCCAATATTTATTTGCAAAAAAATATAGTTATTTCACCATAACTAGCAAGATGCATTGACCTCATCGTTGTAGCACAAATCACTTGGAGGAGCTGTTAGAATATGAAAGATAGAAAAATATGAAAGAATTAGTAACCACTGAGATTATGCTCACTATATATCTATATATAGTCTAGAGATAGTATTACGTATCAAGATCCAACTAAAAGACCTTTAGCACCCAAACTACTTATGAACAGTTAATCCCTGCCTTCTTTAAGGAAACCAAAAGAATAAATCAATAGGTAACATCCATATTTATCAGAAAAGATAACCTACGATATATGCTTACCATGACAAATGATTGATTCGTACTTTTTCTAAAACCTCTTAAAGCAAGCTTCTATCTCCGCTCTTTCTCTTCTTCCTCTTCTTTATATCCATCTTCTTTCATCATTGAACTTTAACAAGAACATTTGCTTTCATTAAATCTCCTACGTGAAACCAATCAGATAAATCTCTGTAGATAAATCTTCCCAATCGGAAATCATGTTTTTGATTATTATAACCACAGAAGGTATAATTATGTCTAGACCAATCAAATAGACGACCTTATGTGAGGGCTTATTTGGTGCTGTCAACATGATGGCCAGTGAATTTTATAAATTTTCAAACATGTCCACATAGACAATAAAACATATGACTGAGGACTCTACATCTTCCAATATACCATGATTCCTCAATTGAGATATAATATTTCATGAGACTAAATCATTTTTTATTGCATAAACTGGGTCCTTTGCTGTAAAATCATCCTTGAGTTCATAAGTTGATGCAGAATTTTATAGCACTCTATGGGTCAAGCTTTTGATGGAATTAGCATGTCATTCAACTTACTTTCTTGCATGCTCCCTCCTGGAATTCCAGAGGAATTCCAGGATATCAAACTATATTAATATTCTCTGATGGATTTGATAATCTAAATTTATGAACTGACCCATCTTTTCATCTGATTGACTTGATCAGCAAGACGCCTCCTTGTCTATAAATCAGCTCTCAATAAGAAGACAGTGTCATTGTAAAACAACTCCAAGAGAAAAGTAATCAACGTAATCAAAAAAGAACAGGCAAATCTGTCAAGAGTTTTGATGATGCTTATTATTTTGTATGGTAAATATGGGAACAAGTTCAATCATCATTTCCTCTAGTGTTTTAAGATCACACTAATTGTTACACAGACTTGTCTCTTTTTTTTTTCTTTTTTTTCTTTTTTTGAGGGTTTTGTCACACAGACTTGTCAATCTTCATCTATTTGCTCTTGTATGGATCCTAGAACAACATAAATGCTACTTGGACCCACTTTAGTTTCAACCAAGAGAGTGATATCTAACCTGCTGCAAACTATCAAAAGAATGGGTTTGTTGCGGATCCAAATCCAGTTTGTGTTGTCTCTAAAGTCAACTTGGACCTCACTACTCAATCTTCAAGCCCTAACGATAATAAAGTACATTAAAGTACATGAGGATTACTATCTTGATTTTAGTTGACCAAACACATTAATCTATAAGAACTTTCACTCGGACTCACAAGAAGACACTAAGATTCCTATAAAAATAACATTAAGCACTTCACCCACTGGAGCATGATCAAAATTATTAGTCTTATGAAGTGAGTAAAGCTATTCTAAAGAGTGAAGTCTGGTATATACCTTAGTTGGATGAAGATTTCTAGATATGAGGCTATTGGTGCATATTGGTGAAGCAAAAGGTAATTAAGTTCGCCAAACAATTACTATAAGATGAGATTTTCTGAAAAAAAGAAAAAAATTGTGAATCCCAAAAATATATGAAGATATAAAAAAGTATTATATGACCTAGAAGAGAGTTATAGTCATGGCAACAACAATTAGGATAATGGGCAATAGGAAATCAAGAAATTGATATTAAATAAAGTTTATTTTATATAAGAGGTTTTCATGGTATTGTTCTATACATCATGGTGTCGGTTGGATCGATGATTAATAAAAGAAAAAGACCACATATTCAAGATGGTTTAAACCTACTCCACTAATTACTTAGTCTCTTAGATACGAGAAATTATTAGGTAAACTCATTGTACGGTAGGCAAAGCAAATAAAAACTCTAAACATCAGTTGGTTCTTCATTAATTGCTAATCATGATTGGTTGTGAGATGAAAAGAAGCCAATCAAAAACTTTTATGTGCTTTGCCTAACGTGGAATGGGCTCCTTAAATACCATGCTGGTTATTGGTCCAATATTTCACATTATGAAACATTTTGTGTCTGTTCTTAATAATTATGATATTGATCATGATAACATAATCCATGCAACAAAATCTCTATAGCAGGGCAACTTTAATATGAATTTAAACCTTCTCTCTGAAAGATAAAAAAAATCCATAAAATAGGCATCTGGTGCTATTATTAGAATATATAATATGTAGAACGAGGAGCCATCATCAAGTTTCATGAGTTATCTGTCTCTATTTTAATCAAGTCATCACAACAAAATAGAAGAATGTTCCACAATGAATCCATAAGTATTCATCATAAGTGGTCTAAGTTAGGCATGTCCTTGTCATTAAAGGATAGGATTTTGTTAGTTTAAAATTGCAGAAAAGAACTGGCGGAAAGAATTCCAGATTTAAATACAAAAAGAGCACAGAAGCCATGCACCTGCCCTTCACACACAAATAGGCGGTGAAGAGACCATAAAGTATATGTAAGTGAGAAAGGAATGGAGCATTCTAATATCCAGAAGACCAACAACAGTACGGAATAAAACAATGCGATGTCTCCTCAAGGAGACCATCCAACCACACCAAATTACTGTTTGACAACAATTAAGGGCTGTCGGCCAGATTGATTATGAAACTTGGGTTGCTACAGTATCCCATTAGAACAGTCTTCGCTCGATTAATCCTTAGCATTAGAATATAAGCCAGCGCACAACATCCATTTCTCCATATATTAAAATCTGCGGTAATTATTCTGGTAGTCAAAACCAGTACCCTATATGAAAGGCTTACTAACTAACGAAATTGATCATGGGGAAAGTACCTTACTTCCTCCATCTAACTTCAAAGAAAACATCTCTGGTAATTCCCACATGCTAGCCTTCTAGGAATGAATACTGCACATTTCGTCATACATCCTGAAATCTATGAACGAGCCATTCAGATGTTCGTCTTATAATATATCTAAGTGATGTTATGGCTAAAATGAGTATGGTACATATACTTGATCATGGGAAGTTCGGTAGATCATAGAACTGGTGATCGAAGGGTGAAGCATCAAAATGCTACTTAATTATGAACGGTCAGTCTTTTGTTTCCATAAGAAGCAAAGGAAACCCGAGACAGGAAAAAAAAAATCCCAGCAGCTCTTCCATGACTCAGAGTTACCAAGAAAATATTACAAAAGGAAAACCGAAGGGGAAAGATGGTAACCGATCAACGGACAGTGAACTGAAGCACTGACTCTCAAACATGTGGTAAGAGAACCAATCCATGGGCCTGACCCACGATCTTAGAAAGTCACCACCATCACTCCACTTTTAATACCATAAAAAGAAAAGAAAAGCTCAAAAGAGTGAATTGACACATCGTGGGCAGATCCATAACAAGAGATCCAAGTACACAGCCTCTTAGAAATAAACTCCCAGTTCGACGTACGGTACCCACATTCTTGCCTTCACTACTTTGCTAATATTAGTTACACTCCAATTTCTCATACTGCCTACCAACTCCCAGTTACTGTCACAAGAGTATAAAGCCACAGAAACATCCGGTAGAAATAATAATAGTACTATATATATATATATATATATATATATATATATATATATATATATATATATATATATATATATGTATGTATAGAAAGAGAGAGAGAAGCAGTAAAGAGAAGTTGCTTAGCGAGGTTCAATCAGCACACAGGAAAAGAGCAACATAAACTAATAGCAACATGAAAGAGAAGCTCACACCATATAAATTATGCTTTGGTCTCACCTACCAAATCAAGGAGAGAAGGATCTAGTGCATGCATAGGCATAGCTGAGAGAGAGTGAGAGAGTTGGGTGGTCCTGGAAGGATCGGGATCAGGATCGTCCGCTGATAATAGATCGATGATATATTTAGGGAGCGGCCGGAGATGGCTGCTTCTGCTGCTGCTGCTGCTGCTGCGGCTCTTGGGGGGGCTTCTTGCGCTTCTTCTTCTCGTAGCTGATGCCGCGTGCCTTGGCCTGGAGCTCGCGGACTTCGCGGAGGTACAGGCGAACGGCGCGGGCGCCGAAGGGGTTGGACTCGGGCCGGCCGCCGTTCTCCTCGTAGGCGGCGCGGAGGCGGCCGATGAGGGCGTCGAGACTGCCCCAGGCCTGGCGGAGCGGGCAAGGACACGGCGCCGGCGGGTTGGGGTGGCCGAAGAAGGGGCACATCTGTGTGTGAATTTTGGTCTTGCCGAACTGGTCGAGATAGCGGAGGAACTCGAGGACGTGGGCGCCGCTGCACCGCGAGAGGCTCAGAGGCGGTCGGTGGTTCTTGAGGTACTGTCCGAAGGTGTTCCAGTCTCGCCGCTTCTGCGACTCGTAGCGGCTCGGCGATGGCGAGGAGGAGGAGGAGGCATGGGGGCTTGCGTTGGCGCCACCACTATGGTCGGAGTGGGGGCTATCTGGGGTTGGTACCAAGTCCATACTGGAGACACCAACAAACTATCTCCTCCTATTCCTCCTCCTTATGGCGGTTTCCTTGCTCTTGCTACCTCTGCTATATGTTTTGGGCTATATATATGAGAAGTTAGTCGGGGAACAATAATTTTAGTTACATGTGGTGATTGGGGAAATGATGATGATTATGATGCCGATCATGATCTATAATTGGGATTTGGTGCTTGCCGATAGTTATTTCCTGTGCTTTATTTGAGTGTTCTTGTATCCTCCTTGAATTCTTGCTACAAGGCTAGGGATAGATAGAGGAAGAACAATTATACATATAGATTGAATTCTTTTGATGGCAGTATTACCTTAATTTACACTGCTGTCGCCGCTGAGGATGATCTTTAGTCAGCTGAAGAAACTGAGAAAAGGATCGGAGTTCTTGAGAAGCTGCGACCACAAGAAATTTTTCAGAAGGAAGGAGGGGGGGGGGGAGCATGAGCGATGGGAATTAGATGAGGAGAATGCTGGAGCTTACTGTGTTGCTTTCTTTAGAAGAGGTGCTTCCAGTGGTAGATCATGACTACTGCCGGGATGTGCGAGGTTTTCCTGGACTGGAAGATTACATGCTTCTGCTTTCGGAGGAGGTTCGGAAGCAGCTGGATAGATTTCTTGGCCAAGAAGGGGAGGATAATATCGGAGCTTCTGGGTGGGTGGGTTATAACATGAGAGAGAGAGAGAGAGAGAGAGAGCGCGCAAGGTGCACAGTTAGGGCTTTTGTGTAAATGTCGAGCAGCCCAGTGGAGCTTGAAAGATGATGTGACAGGAGAAAAGTTACTTGGATGGGAGTGGTGAAGCATCGGTAGAATTAAATAGCCATCGGATCGATATATGCCGCAGCCTGTATAAAATGACAATAATGCCTCCGGTCGATTTAGCGGAATTTTTAGCTGGGATACGTTAGCTTACGGAATAATTTGATGATTTTTAAAAATTATTTATTTAAAAATAAATAATGATAAAAAAAAAACAATCATATTTAGTTGGTAAAAAAAATTACTACAAAAAATTATACCAGAAAAAAAAAACTATAATCTTATATGAAAATATGACCAAATTTTCTATAAATATCTTTGAATAAACAATTCAAATAATTCTATTATAGATTTTAGAATATTTAAATAAGTCAATAAATATATTTAAGTTAATTATATAGGTATTAAATATATATTTCTTATTACAAATAAATTTTGATATATTTGGTATATAAATAAATATATTACTTATAAATAAATCTTATATCAAATTTATTGATAAATATTTTTTTAATTATTTATTAATAATTAATATTTAAATATATTATTTATATTATTTATAATATTATTAATCATAAATATAGTTAATATAATATTAATATAATTTAAGTAAAAATATTTTCATCAAGAAATGATATTTTCAAATTATGTCCATTCAATAGTCCATCATGAAAAAATAAATATTCACCAAAAATTATAAAAAAAATAAATACCATCTTCTTATGTTATCTATTTTATTTTTTTTAAAAAAATAAATATAGGATCCATCATTTATTTTATCATCTGCCAAATATGCATGATAACCAGATATAGGATTTATTTTTCTATGTTACATTATTTCTAACCAAATAAACTTTTATATTATTTTTAATAGTTAATCTTTTATTATTTATGTGATTTTATTTAGTTTTAAACTTTTTTTATATGAACTTAAAATTCTATATTTTGCACTGTTGTCTGCAATTAACTAACGGATCCAACTACTTGTATAAAATTTTGGGCTGGTGACACCTTTAGACATGCACACAAAAATAAAAATCTCTATATAAATACTATTGTCATGACCATCTAATCGCATCTATTCATTGCAACGTTACATCAAAGCGACACTTTTGAAGCCAAGAGCAGTCGGAATGAGCTCATATACATGGAACTTATTGTACAAAGAACTCTATGCGGCTATGCCCAAGTTCTGAAAAAAGGATTATCCATAAATTCCCATTTATTGTGGAATTTTCTTGAAGTACTAACGATTTTTTTATGGTCCTCTCCATCACAAGGTCCCCTTCTCTTGCATTCGGTTTCTTAGTATTTTGAAGACATTCCAAGAAAGCTAGAGCTGAGGTATCTTGGTCTTACAACTCTATGAATTCTCCAATCTCTTGGTTAACAAAGCTTTTATTAAATGATTTACTGCTAAATTGATATTCATTTTCAAAATTATTATGGAGCAACACATTAAAAAGTTTATTTGAAATTTTTAACCTTTTCTTCTCGTTCATATAACATTGGGGTGCATTGTTGCAATCTTAACTAACTCCCTAACTTTTAAATCAATCTTAGATCGCTTGACATACTTCTCTAGCAAAGTAGTCCTATCTTATGATCAAGCAGTCATATAAATGTTCTCCATAGTAAGTAAAATATGGAGAAAAGTCACCATCCTTACTCCACTAACAAAAATTCCGTTCCTTTTGATTAGAAATTTTGGGATGCAAATATTATTGCAATCTTAACTTTTTAACTTTTGAATCAATCTTAAAACCCTTAATATACCTCTCTAGAAAAGTGGTCACATCCTATGATCGAGTAGTCACGTACTATTTTCCAAAATAACTGGCTTTAGCTTATTGGCATTTATTGAGCATGGCTTGAATTTGATATGACTTGCAGTGCAAATCCGATCTATTTTAGATTTTATTGATCTGTTTGAGGATTTTGATAATTTTTTTTATTTTAGAATTTGGTAGATTGGTATTTATTGAGCGTAGCTTGAATTTGAGATGACTCACATGCGAATTTGATCTATCTCAAACTTTATTCATCCATTTGAGGATTTTGATTTTTTTTTTTAGAATTTGGTGACTATATATATATATATATCACAATCACAACTCTTTTATAATTAAAGGCTATCTTTTGTTATTTGAGCTGGTACATACTTTTTGTACTCTATTTTTTTAATATCGTAAAATCTCTTCCTATCTTCATCCGTGGATGTAGGTTAAAGGTCGAACCACATAAATCATTGTATCCTATTTTTCTACATGTGATTATTTATTATCATTTCAGATTTCACACTACTTAATAGATAATCTTGGAACTAACTGGTATCAGAGCTTGAGGTTCAGATTTATTCGTCAAATCTATTTTGTATTTTAATTATCTGTTAATTCTATTTTGTGTTCTTCATGATTTTTTCATGATAGCTACAAAATTCGAGATCAAAAAATTCAATAGAAAGAATGATTTCAATTTTTGATATATGAAAATGAGTCCTATTAGTTCAGCAAGGATTGCTAAAGGTACTAAAGGATAGAGATACTTTGCCAATTATATTATCAAAAAAGGATAAGGATGATCTTCTGGAGCACGTGCACAACATGATTCATTGTTTCTAGCAGACAAGATTCTGCAAAAGGTTACGAACGAGTCATCTACTACAACATTATAGCTTATGTTGGAGAATATCTATATAATCAAGTCTTTAATAAATTGGCTTTATGTGAACCAGTGGCTCTACACTCTTCGGATAGAGGAAGATATATCCCTTAAAGATCAATTTGATGAATTCAATAAAATTATTTTGGATTTGAAAATATTGGTGATGAGAATCAAGGTCTTATTCTGTTGTGTTCATTACCTTCATCATCTGAACATTTTATTGATACTAACTATATGGTCAAAATTAGGACTGTAAATGAGTCAAGTTGTTTGTGAGCTACTCGAGTTTGACTTAAGTTCAAGCTTGACTCAACTTGATTATTATCGAGTTTGAGTTAAGCTCGAGTAGCAGGATACTTAGCTCGAAAGCTCACGAGCTTACTCGAGTATATATATATTTAATAATATTATTTTTATTTATAATATATATTATTAGTAAGATAAGACTTGATTTTGAGCTCGAGTATGGCTCAATTCATATTTGAATTGAGTCAAGTCGATCTCGAGCTTTGCCTATTTCTTATCGAACCAAATTCGAGCCTAAAATATTAAGGTTCAGTCGAGCTCGAGTCGAGTTTCAAGTTCGAATGTTTTGAATCGAGTCGAGCTCAAGCTTTCAGTTATTTAACTTGGCTTGGCTCGATTGTACCCCTAGCCAGAATACTCTTTCTATAGAAGACATGAGAGCTTCATTGAACTCGAAAGAGTTAGAGAAAAGGATATTTGAAACTTGAGGTGAAAATTAGATGAATGATATATTTACTAGAGGTGGATTAAAAGAAAAAAATTTGAATTCAAATTTAGGAAGTAATAGAGGCAGATAAAATTCAAAGAAAAAAGGCAAATATAGTAATTATAGTTGTAACATCATTCTACTATGATTATCCTAAACTCAAAAGAGCCCTATTATTTAAAAAATACCATAATAGAATGATATTACAGAATGCATGAATGGGACTCTTTTAGAGAGAGCATGATATATGCTTTCTTAATCAGGTTTATCTCAAGATTTTTAGACTAAAGCTATTAATATAGTTTGCTACTTACTGAATAAATCTCCATCCATTGCTATTAAGTTAAAGGCTCCTATTAAGGTATGGTCCGGCATACCTACTGATTATTCTATTTTGAAGATATTTGATTATCCTGCTTAATTATGTACATTTCAATGATAGTAAACTTGAAAAAAGGGCACAAAAATATATTTTTCTTATTTATCAATTTAGGTGAAAGGTTATAGATTACGATGTATTGAGCATGGTTCTCAAAAATTAATAGTTAGAAGAGATGTTATCTTTGACAAAAAGACTATGCTTTATTCAAGAAAGAAGTCAGCTATTATAGATAAAATTTATGATGTTGATAAGCAGGTAGAGCTTGAGATTAGACTTTTAGTTCATCCATCATAGGATGATACTTGGTGAATAGATCTTCATCTACTGCTATTGAGTTAATGATCCCTATTGAGGTATAGTCTGGTATATATATTGATTATTTTATTTTGAAGATATTTGGTTGTTTGCTTATGCATATTTCAGTGATAGTAAATTTAGAAAAATATATAGAAATGTATTTTTCTTGATTATCAGTTTAGGATGAAAGGCTATAAATTATGGTGTGTTGAGCTTGATTCTCATAAATTCATAGTTAGAAGAGATGTTAATTTTGATCAAAAGACCATGTTTCATTCGAGAAAGAAGTATAGGTAAAGATCATGATGCTGATGAGCAGGTGAAGCTTGAGATTAGAACTTCAGTTCATCCATCATAAGGTGATACTTCAGTTCAGCCAGTTCAAGATGATGAGCTTGTGATTGTTGATAAGAGAGATCTAGATGCCCCACAAGAGCAATAATACATATACCATAGCCACTAGTAGATACAAGAGGCATATTAGACTCTACTATGGATATGCATATTCAGTTTCTTTTGCATTATCTATGGTAGAGGCTATTGAGATTTAGCATCCTATTAGTTATCATAAGGCAACTAGTAGTAGTGAGTCTGCATAGTGATCTATTGCTATGAATAAAAAAATTAAATCTTTTCGCAAGAATTAGATATGGAAGCTCATGAAACCATATAGGGCTAGAAGATTATTAGGTATAAATGAGTCTTCAAGAAGAAAGAAAGAATCCTACAGGTTGAAGCAAAAAGGTTTAAAGTTTGCTTAGTTGCAAAGAGCTACAATCAGAGAACTAGAAGGTATAAATTATAATAAAGTTTTTTTTTTTCTATTGTAAAATATAGCTTTATTCACTTGTCACTTTTCATTATTGTATTGTTTGACTTAGAGCTTAAACAACTTGATGTCAAGGTAGCTTTCTTGCATGGTGAGCTTGAGGAATAGATTTATATGCAGCAGCTAGAGAGATTTATTATTTAAAATAAGGAGAATCATGTTTACTTGTTGAAAAAATTATTGTATGGTTTGAAGCCATCTCCGAGGTAGTAGTATAAGCGGTTTGTTATATTTGCACTTAGGCATGGTTCATCTCAGAGTGACTATGATAATTGTGTTTATCACAGGAGACTTCTAGATAAATTTTTTATTTATTTGTTACTCTATATTGATGATATGCTCATTACAATAAAGAATATGTCTGAGATTAAGATGTTAAAGGCTCAATTTCGTAGTGAATTTGATATGAAAAACTTGGATACAGCAAAGAAGATTTTAAGTATAAAGATTTGCAGGATTAACACACAAGAAGATAGTTCTCATCACAAAAAAATTATATAATGAAGATGCTTGAGCATTTTGGTATGCGGGAATATAAACCAATGAGTACTCCACTTGCAACATACTTCAGACTTTCAGCTACTTTATTTCTATAGTGAGATGAAGAGAAAATATACATGTCACGTGTTTCATGTGCTAATGCAATTAGGAGAATCATGTATGCCATGCATGGTTTGCATACATGCAGATATCTCACAAGCTATCAATATCATTAGCAGGTATATAGGGCATCTAAAAAAGATCTATTGGCAGGTTATAAAATGGATCTTACACTATTTGAAAGGCACTATAGATGTTGGTTTAGTGTATGATCCAAGTTTAGATGCTTGCAGTAGTATTGTTGGTTATGTAGATTTGGATTGTACATGTGATTTGAATAGGAGGTCTCTGACAAGGTTACATGGTTGATCCACTTTGCATTAATGTAGAATGTTTTATACTATTGCTTCCATGTTATTATGCTATCTTTCATGTTGGAAGTGGTGTATGGATGCAGGTTCCTTTTCTTTCTCCACAAATCTCAAAAAGGTATTGGTGTTGTTTATCTCTTTAAGTAGGTGGAGCAATCTTATCTTATCAAGCATAGAATATCGGTTATATATGCATATATAAAGTCACAAGGTGCCCATTCTAGCTTCTTCCGTGTATGTATATATATATATATATATATATATATATATATATATATATATATATATATATATATTTGTGTGTGTGTGTATTTATTTCATATTTCATTTTTGTGATATATGGGTAATTCACATCAATAGGTTACATGGTTGCAAAGTTAACACTACTACAAAAAATCATTGCCATAGATCCTACGATAGTGATTTTCATTAACCGCTGCCATAGGTCGAACCTATGATAGCAATTTTTGTAACCACTGCTATAGGTTCGACATATAGTAACGGTTACAAAAAATTGCTGCCATAGGTCGGACCTATAGCAGCGGTTACAAAAAATTACTGTCATAAGTCGACCTATAGCAGCAGTTCATTGTAACTGCTGCCATAAGTTAGACCTATAGCAATGGTTAGTAGGAATCATTGCTATAATCTGATTTATAGCAGCGATTAATTGTAACCGCTTTTTTTTTTAAATATTATATAATTTTAAAATTTAATGTCCATCTTCATCGTTCATTATCTAAATAATTATCATTAAAGTATCGTCGCAAAAGATCGCCTCGATCCGATAGCCCTAGCTTCATCGATCAAAAAATTTGATTTCGACGACTACGAACGATGATGCGATGATCTGATAGATGAAGATCTCAGATGAATTCAAAAACCTACAACGATAATTTTGATGATGTTTGTAGCATACTATCAAAGTTTTACTTCAATCGGATATCGTTATCTTGGTCAATTTAGTATAGATTAGTTTCGATCGTTAAATGATAAATGATTGATCAAAGGACCAAATAGTGTCCGATTATGAGATAATTTTTTTATAAATGATCTTGGCTACTACTTTAATCATTTTTTATGATGGTGATTATAAAATTCAACTCGTGAGATGAAGAACGATCTAAATTATACGTCTCCTGATAACCATTTTGAAACTTCACTGATTATTATGCTCATGCTTTTGCAATATCTGCTTAACATGAATAGTTTATACGAAAATGATTTAAATTTTACTATCATCATCATATAAAAATATTTAAAATTATAATAAAAATTATTTAACTAAAAAATTATCTCATAATCGAACGTCGTTTAACCCTTTGATCGTTTGTTTTTAATTTAACGGTCGAAATTATTCCATACTAAATTAATCATAATAACGATATCCGATTGAATTAAAATTTTGATAGTATGCTACAAACATCATTGAGATCATCATTATAGATTTTTGAATCTATCGAAGATCTTCATCTATCAGATCATCGCATCATCGTTCATGATCGTTGAAATCAAATTTTTATGATTGATGAAGCTAGGGGCATCAGATCGAGGAAATCTTTTGCGATGATACTCTAATGATAATTATTTAGATAATGAATGATGAAGATTGATATTAAATTTTAAAATTATATAATATTTAAAAAAATAAAAAAAAAATTATTTTTCATTTACGGCAGCAGTTATATCGAACCGCTGCTATAGATCTATAGCAACGGTTATAGAACCACTACCGTAGATCTATGGCAGCAATTTTAGATAATCGCTATCGTAGATCTGTGGCAGCGGTTCGATAATCGCTGTCGTAGGTTAGGTTAAAAATATTTAATTTTTTTTTTCTTTCGTGCGTGCTCGATCTCTCTCTCCCTCCTCTTCATCATCGGTGAGGCTCCTCCCCCCAGGCCGACGTCGCCCCTCCTTCCTGATCGACCAGCATCGCCCCTCCTCCCCCCGACTGGCGTTGCCCCTCATCGCCCCTCCTCCCCCCATGATCGACATCGACCCTCCTCCCCCCGATCGGCATCGTCCCTCCTTCCCCTTCTAATAGCGCCACCCCTCCTTCCCCCTCCCTCTCCGGTCCCCCCATCCCCGATCATCCTCCCCGCCACCCCCCACCCGACCCCCCCACCCCTCCATCCGACCCTCCCCTTCGGCCCCCCATCTCCGACCGCCCCCTCTCCGCCACCGCCACCCCCCCACTCGACCCCCCACCCATCCATCTGATCCTTCCTCGACCCTCCGCGAAACCTCCCTCCAACGAACCCTCCTGCACCCTCGCTCGACCCCTTGCGAAACCCCACCCCCTGCCCCTCCATCCAATCCTCCCTCAGTCCCAGCGAACCCCCATCCGACCTTCCTTCGGCCCCTATGAAACCCCACCCCCCCACTACCACCACCATTCTGACCCTCTTTCAACCGAGTGTGAAGCCTCTTTCAGCCTCCTCATTACTATGCCCCCTCCCTCTGGCTCCCATCCTCGACCGTCCCTGCTCTCTCTCTTCTCTATCTCACTATCTTATTTTTGTTTCGTAGGTTACCTCTAGTACGTCGTCCTTCTCTAGCATCATCGCCAGCGATTCTCGGAGCTTTCGGTGCAACCCGCTCTCTATAGCCGCAGATATAATTTTTTTAATTTTATAGTATTATTTATTAATCATATATGTTGGGGATAAATCCCGCTCCTACCGAAGCCTAGCCCGATGCTCAGCCTGATGCAACCAGTAGCCATAGAAGAGCTTCAGCGCACTGGTCTAGCCGAACTCCTTCAGCCGGCCAAAATGCCTAGCGGTCGAACTCTCCAGCACCCAGGCTCCGGGCCAAACTCCTACCACCGATCGAACTGCCTAGCGGCCAAACTCCCCAACGCCCAAGCCCCGGGCCGAACTCCTACCGTCGGTCGAACTGCTGCCTAGCGGCCGAACTCCCCAGCACCCAGACTCCGGGCCGAACTCCTACCGCCGGCCAAACTACCTAGCGGCCGAGCTCCTTGGACTCCAAGCGGCCGGACTTCTTCAGGAGCCGAACTCCTCCCAGACACCCGTTCGGCCATCCGAGCTCCTACGAACTTCTCTACGGCCAAACTGCCTAGCGGCCGAGCTCCTTGGACTCCAAGCGGCCGGACTTCTTCAGGAGCTGGACTCCTTTCGAGCTTTTCCTTCAACCGAACTCTCCTACAAGTCCGAACTCCTCTGGACGAACTGTCGCCTGCAACAAGATCGGACGACGCCTTCCTCTCCGTACCGAACTTCATGCGGCCCACGACTTGCCAGTATGGCTCCCACGATCCACCGGACGACGCCTTCCTCTCCGTACCGGAACTCCATGCGGCCCACGATTTGCCAGTATGGCTCCCACGATCCACCGGACGACGCCTTTCCTCTCCGTACCGAACTCCATGCTGCCCAACGACTCTCTGCCAGGCGGTATGGCCGTCACCATCAACTAAAGCTCCACCTATAAAAGGACCCCTCCTAGATACGCCAAGGCTAAGCTCTCTGAACTCTCAAAAAACTCTGATCTCTAAGCTCTCCTCCTCATCTCTAAGCTCCGGAACTCATTCCCGAGCACTCCATTCCGGTTGGCCAGAGCTGACTTGAGCGTCGGAGGGTCCTGCCGGAGCCACCCCCCACCGGCTCTGGACGGGACTCTATTTTGCAGGTCCCCGACGGCGACCTCGACGGCTTCAACTCCAGCGACCTCCGACGACGATCAATTTCTGCACCAATAATATATATTTATAATAATTTATAAAATATTTATAATAAATATTATAAATATTTATTATAAATATTATAATTATCTACATGCCATAGTTTTTGGATCATACCGTGGTGGTAGCCTTGGGCCGTGCCATGTTGGCGGTTGAAGATTAGATCTGTCAATGAGTTGGATTTGGATCGAAACCTGAATATTCATATCTAAATTTAATTTTAATTACTGATATCGGATCCAAATCCGAATACCCGATGGATCTATACTTGAGAGAGAAAGGGAGGGATCTGACCTCGCCGCTATTATTGGAAGGGAGGGGGTCCGACCTCGCCACCATCATTGGGAGGGAGGGGGTCCGACCTCACCGACGAGGGAGATCGAGAGAGGGAGAGTGGGAGATCGAGAGAGCGAGAGAGGGAGGGAGGGGGTCCAACCTCACCGGCATCACTGAGAGGGATGGGGTCCGATCTTGCCAACGAGGGAGATCGAGAGATTGAGAGAGGGAGGGATGGGATCCTGCCTCACCGACGAGGAAGATCGAAAGATGAAAAAGCTGGGAGGAAGAGGTTCGACCTCGCCACCATCGTTGATGAGAGAGATCGAAAGAGGGAGAGAGGGAGTGATCGAGGGGATGGCACACAGCCGAGCTGACTTGGATACGTAGCCGAGCTGGCTTGGGCCATGATCGAGCCGACTGGGGGAGAACCCTAACCGGATGTCTCAGGCATGAAGTCGGTTGTCTCAGGCATAGAGCCGACTCAACTTTCGAATGAATAGAATTTGATATGTCATGATATTATATTGATTAATGTTCATTAACGTTGCAAGTCACGATGGCACCGAAACGCCATCTAGCTTTCATCCCTGCCTCTCGATGGGTTACACGTAATTTTGCATCCGAGGAGCAGTCGAAACATACTCCGTCCACCTCGACATCGACTGCTCAGAGATTTTCACCGTCGGTATCTACTCCACCAATGGCATCTACTCCATCAATGGCATCTAGTCCACTAACAGCTGAGCCTCTACTATCGTAGGCATCTAAGTGTACGTTTTTATTATATTAGCACAACTTTATTTTTTATATAATATTTATATAATTATATATTTGCATAACGTATTTGCATTGTAGATGCATCATCCAGCTAGACATTTTGTGATCCCACACATATAGCACACGTGTGGAACCGCCATTATCAGGTAATGGTGTAGTATAATGTGAAGGGAATGCCGATAGGAGAGACCGCATGGGAGATGCATTTCTTTTTTGAAGTGCTTGTGAGACAGTCGTACATCATTTCCGTAGAGCCTAGAGACTGACGTTTGATAGATGCTACCATCAGAAATCGGATATGGGAGGAGATATGGATAAGTACGCCCATCTTATTTATATTTATGCATTTTATATGTTTACACTATATATGTTTGATTAGAATAATTTTGTAACTGATTTTTAATAAATTTGTGCAGAGAGGGTATAACTTTTTCGATCATGAGAGGGCTCGACATGCCCGACTGAAGAAGATCGAAAAGTTGTACCGGGGTTATAAGGTCAAGCTCCACAGAGGATGGCTCGAGTACAGACGAGACACTCCAAAGGAGCATGTTCTTTAGATATAAGACCGTCCTCCGAGTCAGTGGGAGATGATGGTTAGACACTGAAGGAGCCAGAAGTTTGAGGTAAAATTTCTAACTTTTAAATTTTTTAATATGCTTAAAATTTTATTTAAATATTTATTATTTATTTAAATACTTGTTAGGCTATCTTCCGTCAGAATTGAAAGAATCGTGCAGTCCAGAAGTATACGCACACTTTAGGTCGTGAGTCTATGGCCAGTCGTGTTCATAGAAAGGTAATTAATTCTAAATCTTACTGAATAAATTAAATTCATATTTTTTATCATCTTTTTGATAAATTTATTCTTTGTTATAGCTGATAAGAGATTGAGTGATGTCCAGCCGTAGCGAGATCTTTCGATCCAGCCGTATGGATAAGACGGGCAGACCGATGAACACCATGATCAGATATATTTTTGTAAGTATTAAATATATCGGTATATATGATTAGTATTATAGTATTTCTTATAAAATTTTATTTCAAGTTATAATTACAGAATTAGTTAGATGCGCCCGCGAGCGAGGGTCCGGATACCTCTGGGCCCCATGACCATCTATCTCAGGTCTTGGAGCCTGAGCACTCTAGGAGGATCCGATGCAAACTCGGACATATACCGACAAGCTACTGGTTTGAAACGAGCGTCTCCTCATAGACTTTCAGTGTCGTCAGTCGGGAGGAGCTTGAGGAGACGTTGGCATGAGCAGATCATGCTGCGACGTGGGCAAATCAGGCTAAGAAGCGCGCATCTGGAGGGCATCGTGAGAGATATGATGTCGACGCTCAGTGCACGTTTTGGAGTCATGGGTTTTGAGGATATGTTGGCTTGTATTCCAGCTTCAGCTCCGACTCCGACTCCGGCTCCGACTCCCGGTGACGACAATGATGACGATGATGTAGATTTAAGAGACTTTTGATGTATTTTATTTTTTTTAAAAAATATTATAATAAATTTTATTCGGTAATAAAATTTTAGCATTTTAGAATAATTTTTATGTTTATTATATTTTCTTGTATTATATATCTATATTTATCAGATAAAATATATAAAAAAAATAATTTTATTTTTTTTAATTATTTAAAATCTAGGACAGCGATTTTATAACCACTGTCATATCTGTGCCAATCGCTGCTATAGATTCGGTGCCAACCGCTATACTAGACCTATGGCAGCGGTTAAGAAACCGCTGCTATAGATTATCTATAGCAGTGATTATGTAACCGCTACTATAGATATCCTATGGTAGTGGTTACATAACCGCTGCGATAGGTCGATCTATTATAGCGGTTTATAAATCGCTACAATAGGCAATCTATGACAGCGGTTCTAACAACCACTGCCATAGAGTTACGGCGATGGTCGCAGTGATAGTGGTTAGAAAATCTTTTTTGTAGTAATGTAATATCCACCAATTTGGATTTCATGGAGGCCATATATATATATATATATATATATATATATATATATATATATCTGTGTGTGTGTGTGTGTGTGTGTGTGAACTACTTCATATGCTGAGGGAGCCTTCATTGAATGATGCAAAAGGAGACAAGAGAATCATCTTGTTTTTCATTATCTCATACGGCCATAATGTACCAGTTTATCAAAGCTATCCCATTTAGATTTCTATGCATATATCTTCACTTGGATTGTTGTCTTCCAATTTTTGTTTTATGGAGCCTTATGTTGTAACCCTGTTCGTTAATAGATTCTGTGGCCTCAACTTCTTACTCTTATGTTTAAGATCTATGTATATATATTTCTATATGTTGCTGTTTATTCTGTACAAACTATCTTTAGCTGGTGTAATATTATCACATATACTTGTAACAGGTGTTTTTGGTCTTTAATGTAGCTTGTTTATAGAAAGCTTTTGTACTTCTATTCTAAAAAATAATATAGTATTATACTTTTAAAAAAAAGAAGCTATGTCTTTACTCTCCCGAGTTATTGTGCTATCAATTAGAAAGTAACTTTATAATCTATTATTATTTTATCTATTATAGAGACAGAGTATATGATAACGACAGACAGTGAAGAAGGCTATTTGATTGATGATCTTGGCTTACAACTGGATGTGACTATCATTTATTATGACAGAGTGTTATATATCTGACTAAAAATTAGATGTATCATGAAAAGACCAAGCATATTGATATTAGATATCACTTTATTCAAAATGTTGTATCATAAGGGGTTATTGCACTAAAGAAAATTTTTATGGTAGATAATCTAGCAGGTATGATGATCAAGCTACTTACTACTCTCAAGTTCAAGCACTGCTTGGATTTACTTCATGTTTGAGATGTTGAGCTAGGCCTTTAGGGGCATTATTGTTGAAAATGGAGAGGAGTTCACTACTTTGTATTACAGCTTAATTGAATTCAAGATAAGGTGAAGATTTATTAAGTATGATTTGAATTTAGTATGACCTGCAGTATGAATCCAAACTATTTAATCTGGACTTTGTTGGTCATTTGGATATTTTGATCTTTTTCTCTTTATTTTAGGATTTGATGGCTATATATATATATATATATATATATATATATATATATATATATATATATTATAATCACTAAGAACCAAGCATATTTTATTATTTGAGTCACAACATACTCTTTGTACTTTATCTTTTTTGATATACTAAATTTTTTTTTCATTTCCATCCATAGATGTAGGCCAAAGACCTTATTTTTTAATATGTGATTGCTTATTATAGTTTCATATTTCATACTAATTAATAAGTAATGTTGCAACAACATTCTCCTGCATTAGAGAAAGAGCACTTGGTTTCTAACATTTAAGTGATGCATGTCCCATCCTATTTTGTCCAAAAAATAATTATATTATTCTTCATGCAATGAGCTTTAGGCAAGTTTCCTATCTTTGACCCATATATTATAGCTTTGTTGTTTATTTAATTGATATAGCTTTAGTATTCGCCAAATTATTATTTTTATAATAAGCACCTAAAAAATATTTATATTCAATGCTAAAGATCTATAAAAGCACATGCTTTATCATTTTCTGGTGAGAGTTTTTTTTTTCCTTCGGTCCTCCAGCACTGTTAGGAGAAATCTCGTTGGAGTCTAATATGTGGTTTATTCAGGAGATACAAGGCAAAATTAAGTTTTTTCTTTGACTCTCTTTACGCGTCTAGAATTTTCTTCGTGCTTTCTTCTTCTAATTTCTTTTCCTTTGCTTCTTTGAGAAAAATCTAGTCCTCTCCATTTCCCTTATTATCCCAAACGTTTACATCAATTGTCAAACCACGAACAAGAATATCATTCAAAGATTAATAAATAGAAATATTTGCATAAATATACATAAATAAGAAGTCGCGCCCCATCACATCAATTGGC
The DNA here is from genome assembly GCA_006176705.1 of Cocos nucifera. Classification (NCBI taxonomy): domain Eukaryota; kingdom Viridiplantae; phylum Streptophyta; class Magnoliopsida; order Arecales; family Arecaceae; genus Cocos; species Cocos nucifera. The sequence goes on from QRFJ01000026.1 coordinate 84,978, forward strand.
TGGTAACTCGGGCTTGCCTTGACATTTGTTTCTCTGCTCGTCTAATTCTACCTAATAGAAGAAGATCCTGATCAACAGTATTCTTTTTTTCTTTTTGGTGGGAAAAGATCCTCAATAGTTTAATCTGAACTATAATAACATAATAATATGTACAATTTGTTTGTTTGGTCATTATATAATATTTACAAAGTCATGCTTCAATCTATGAAACAATAACCAATCCAACGGGAGGAATCTTGCGAGGGTCGTAATTTGAACAGCAGGTGACGCAACAATGCCTGCGTACGTGAACCATCAAACGCTTTTGTCTTGGACTGCTTGAACAACGAGGTGGGACAAAGGATTCTACTTGCCACAGAGTACTCTAAAATGTGACCCAAGGCAATTTGGAACCTTATGTGTTTACTGAAAAATGCAGAATTTTATTTTCTTTCATGATGTTTGGGGTCTTAAAATAGTCTTATATTAACAAAAGCTTGATTCTAAAACCGTAGATAGATTGCTTTAGATTTATCTAAATACAACACATGTATATAGGGATATTTATCTACAAACACAAATTTATTTACATACATTAAACAGTAAGCAAGCTCTCCATGACACCACGGTTCCTAACTCATCCCTTGCATTGATTTTTACAGCTATTAGCGATAATAAAAGCTGTGTGAATAGTGCACTTATTACATGGTTCGAAAAAAGGATTAATATACCTTTCGAGAAATATTTTTATTATAATAATATCTTGTATTAGAGTATGCACTGGTAAAGGGCCTCTCTACTCAAGCCTCCCCCGAGGCCCATGCAGTGGACCGGAGTCCCATGGACATAAGTCTGAGAAATTTTTTAGATATCCGTACATCTATATTTTTGTTCTTCGTAAGATTTTGAGATCATTCTTTTTAATTGCTTGATGAGATTGTTAGCTCTTCCTTTCTAATTGTTTCTACTAGTCAACATAGATTATAGATTGAACCACATAAATATATATGTATGTCTGTTTATATTCTATTTGCTTGCCCTGGTGATCCAGCTTCTTTTTATAACACCGTTGATTTCCACCAGGCTCCTTAAGCAGATAAAAAAAGTATCATTTCTACCAACATTTCCGGTTCTCATACAATATAATATTAGTATCAGTATCATAACATATTTCAAAAGATTAAAGCACATGACAATAAACTAATATAATATTTTTGAAATCTTTGTCATCAAATTCCGATGTCAAAAAATATGCGTTCGAGAGAAGCAACAAGTGTTACAAAACTGCGACTAATGCGCCATTATTTAGGATTCAAATAATCAAAGGAGAAGCTTTTTAAAAAATTTGAATAAAAGCGAGGACCGTATTGTCAACTCCCCTCGCGTAATAAAAGGTGGGTCGCGGGCAATCAAAGACCAACCAGCCCGATTTCCGTTGTTGAACACCTTTTCCTCGAGGAAAGCAAGTCTCGTACGCCTCATGCCTTAAAATTCTCAAATTTGGAGATTCTGATGGCAAAGAGCTCATGAGGAGGGAATTCTCTCCAGTAATTCCAGAACGCTGGACAGGGGCCTTGCTTTATTGAGTATAAAATATAGCAAGCCCTTTACGATACGCAGGAGAGGACCGTTGAAGTAAACATCCAGCTTTAGAAACGAGGTGCAAACTATATAAAACACGGTCGACTCATTTTATATATTGTTGCTCGCCAAAGTCTGATCCAATGATTTGAAAAGCAGCGAAAGCCAAAGCTGATTTGGCTTGAGGCCTTCTGATGAAGAAGCAAAAAAATCGAGAAAAGAAATATATTTATTATAGTATGGTATTATGTACATGTTGGCGTGTATCTGGTGCGATGAGGAGCCTCTTTTATGTAGATGTTGAATTTTTATCTCATTAAAAAAAAAAAAAAAAAAAATCAAATGAAGAGCTAATACTTTGACTTCCCTGGATGTCATGGGTGAGCACATGATTGGTAGATCTCATACGTTCTCTTTCTCTCGTACACACATACATACATACATGTGCTTATGTATGTATGTACACATACATACATGTAGGTATGTATGTATATGGTTAAGGCCCAGTATGTATGTAATGTATGGCATAGGACAAAATGGGAATTTTATTCTAGGCAGCGTACACGAATGCGTATAAAGCAGGAGGAGGTATCTCCTGTACTCCGATGTGTTCATGTCATCCACTTAAAACATTTTAACCACCCATCATTAACTTCATCGTTTTTGACTGGGAGCCGGGAGGAATAGGTTCGATATTGATCAAATCATTTAATGGTCCGATATAAAATTAATCATTGGATCTGCATCGAGATCCACATAAAGTGCACCTTTTGATGTGATACTCATGTACATCATGGGACACATGCATGCTTTGGATAGATCCTTGATGCTGATCCAACGATCCCTATCATATGAGTCCATCAATGACCCGACAAGTACCAGACCGACCCATACTTTCTTTGGGAAATTTGAGTCATAACATCCTGCAAACAAACTTTTTTCTGGGAGACTTGGCTCATGACATCCTGCAAACAAAAGAAAAGGGTCCATCTGATATTTTTTGGACTATCTGATGGCGTGATATAGCATCGACCCCTGAATCATGCATCAAGAGGCATAAAAGCCCTTTTTTTCCCGGTGAGAATTCTTTACCATTTCGCCCTGAAACGTAAATGCTTTTGTATATGCATGCATTGTGTGTGTACACTACTTTTCGCACATCTTCACATGTGATGTGTAAGCCTATGTTGCATTAAACCATCAAATGGCTTGATGAGCATAAGAACCAGTCACCTTTGCATCACAAGGGCATTTTTAACTGATTAAGAAACATATTAATTGAATTGTAATTGTCTATTATTATGCAAGTGAAAAACACATAAATATCATCTTATTGATAATGGTAAGGACATTGATCTTAAGGATGACTCCCTATGCAAAAGAAGTGCACTTAACCAATCAAAAGATGAGTTTTTGTATTTATTATGCAAGAAAATAAAAACACACACACACATACAAAATTACAGGTGAAAAAACATAAATGTATCATTTTATCGATACTTTTAAGGACTTCAATATTAAAAAGCACGAGGAATATGACACCATCCTTAAGAATGACTCCAATATCGATCGGATGGCATCAGGAGCAGGACATTAGCCTTCAAATGACTCCAATTTTGAAAAGCATGAAGAACCTTGTTTTCAAGGCAAAAAGGAAGGTCAATGGACACACGCATTTTTTCTCCTTTTAATTGATACCTAGAGTTTGAACCATTGACCTCCCAAGGGACAAATACCTAAGAGGAGAGATGCCAACTGACTTAAGATTTATCATTCATACCAATGAAATGAAATAAGATATACGAAAACAAACAAACAGTGAACATTTGTTTTATAACATGAGTTTCGGAGTGCAATCGCCTGCCAACATGAAGGTGTGGAAGTTTAGGATTTGGTATTATGGCAAACATGACATTAGTGCTGGACTTTTGACTACCCTAACACTTGTCACCGTGGCCTGATGATTGAGACAGCTAAGTGTTGATTTCAATTTGGTTAAGAGCAATTAATGATATGATAACTCAGAAAAATCAATCAAAAGAGCCAACCAATTACCTTCTTCCATTCACATTGCCTCGTTATATGGTGCAATTCACAATGCAGATACGGAGGAACGAGAGAATATAACACATTTAGTGATTTTTTGAGTTATTAAAGCATTTTCGTTGGCTTACTTAAGTCATTTTTGTGTGTTTGCTGTTTTTTAGTTTTAGTTGGAAACGTAAAATTTCCGTGAATAAGAGGGATGCCTAATCGGTTCTCAGATTTTGAAGCTTTGGATATCTAGAGAGGCATTCAATGCACTTGTCAAAGAGGCTTTGGACATAAGCATGAAACATCCGAAGTAGTATTATTAACAATCAAGACATAGCTTCTTGAAGTATTTGCAAGCAACTTGATAGGGCAAGCGTGCACAGATACCGGCACTTTAGCAAAGAAAGTAATAATAAATATTGCAATAGATAGAAAGAATAACAAAACAAGAAAAAAAAATAAAATAATATTGATGTGATGTAGTCTATTGATCTATACAAAAAGTTTCACTATAAAAAAAAATAAAAAATAAAAAATTTAAGATTTTTTCGCAAACCCCGGCCTTCAATACATATGATCTTCGGAACGATCAATTGCTCTATTTTTTTTGGGGGGGGGGATACAAGGATAAGTCGATTTGGACTCGAGGTGTGACGTACAATAGTCAGCTTAGTCCGGCGAATATTCAACAACAGCTAGCCGCTGGTAATTGCTCGTTCACTCCAAGAGAAGGGAGAACAAAACACATGACCTGGTCTTCCATGTAATCTTCGTCTATTTTACCTCGACGCCAGAGAAAACAAAGAAAGCTAAGAACGAGAAACAAGATTTCAATGAGGGGCGAAATTAGGGGATTATATTGCCTTCAGCATACGAAGCGCGCCCTAACGTCGTCGTCTTTTCCGCAGGCAGGGCCGACGCAGACTCTGCTGCATGTCTCCATGAACCAGCAAGAAGAACCATAAGAAGCACTCGAACCAAGCTAGTACTTGGCCAATCCATCCAAAGGATGGAGAAAACCAACATCGCCATCTTGACATCGTCCGTGAGGGACATCTCTCTCTCTCTCTGCGTCTCTGGAACTACAGTACCTGTAACGTTGCCTCTCGCCTATCCAAAAGCACTCATGCTTCGTTGTGCCATGCGTGGTCAGTGACGCGATCGCATCTGCCGTATTGATTCATGGAAAGCAGGGCCCACGAGCTAAGCTACATGGGAGCCGAAGCCTATCCCAAGTCGAGACGCATTGGTGTCTGCAATATATGCATCCTCGAGAAATTCTTTGCGGTGCGCGAAGAATTTTCCATGCATCCTCGAGCGAGACATAAACTTCTTGCCATGGTAACTGATTTAGACTGGTGACTGATTGATAAGCCAATCCCATTGAGCCCCCAAGAGAATAGATTAGATATATGGATCTCAAAAGGGGGAAAAAAACAAAAAAAGGGCAAAATGTACGCGATTAAAGCTGGATAAGATTCCCCGGGAGTGCTCCATTCCGTGCTTTTACCATTTCTCCGCTGCTCGACATCCAATAAGGCTGCAAATAAATTAGAAGTGCCAGAACAGCTTGGATTCAGCTAGATAATAGACTTGCTCGAGCTTGATCTGGGGGCCGTGCTTAATCGTTTATAAAAGCTCGGCTTCTAATTGAGACTATTTTGAACACCTTAGGGTTGTTAATATAAATAGAACCTCAGCTTAGCTCGATAGAAAGGTCATTTAAGCTTGGTTTAGATGATCAACGAGCCGAGCCATAACATAGCCCCTTGACCTGGATCGAGCTCGATGGTCCCTTTTATATGGAGCCGAGCCTTCGCAACAGAAAAGGGAAATCAAAGGAAAGAAGGGAGGAAAGGAGAAGAGAAGAGCATCTAAACAGAGAAGCTAGGAAGTCATTTATCTTTTGGAATGAGGATGAAATCTTATTTTCCCTGCATTCTATACAGGTTATATCGCGCATCTTGGCCTTCAGATGCCAACCTACCAGCTAGATATTTGGTGGATCCTTAGGCGTCCATCTGCTGCCTGACGTTCTTGTTTCTTAAACATTGTTAAATTCTACTAAAATCAACAATCAAGGTCGCAGTCGTTCATACATGGATCCCTCGAATAACGAAAAGCATGGGGAGGCACGCAAGTTATCCCACCACCGGTCTCTCCTCTTGAAGGAAGAAAAAGCTCCTGGATGAACACTAGAGTAGGCACTCCCTGAAACACAGCCAAACCATACACCCTACTCCTAGTACAGCCGAAGCTGAAAGGAGAAATAAAAAAAAAAAAAAAAAAATCTACATCATTCGTTATTGGAAAAAAAAGGTTCACCATCATCCAAACTTAATTGAAGATTTTGAATGAAAAAAGATAATCGGATTGAAGCCAAATAATCAGGTCCAAACCTCCGGTCAGGTCAGGTCACACCCGATTCATTAACAGGTCTAGTGTGTGTCAAAAAGCAGCCATGTCCATGGCACGCGTCCAAGAACGAATCATTCCACCCTCCATCTAAATAGCAACTTCAATCAGCTAGATTACTCTGCATACAACAGCCTGCCATTGATCCATATCTGCTGATACCCACACCCGCAATCCCATCTCCAGAAAATACAAAAAGAATCACGTATGTATAGGGTAAAAACAGAAAAGATTATTTGAAACAACTTTTGAGGTTTATAGATACAATTACTGCAGCTTATGAGATGCTGTTTCTGTGCTCATGCCCACTTTGTGGAAAAAAGAATGTGGATACATCAGTTGAAAACCCTAAAAGAAAAAGTTTCGGTGTTCCCTATAAAAATTTGGTAGAAACCCAATACAACTAATGCCACATTGGACTAGGAAATATTGATTGTGAGCGGCTCTCAATTTCTTCATGGAGAATTTCGATGATTTCCTGCTTAGAATTCTGCTGGTCATTACTAAGGACGCTATGCAAGGTATGCAACTCCTCTTGATTGGCCTTTTTAAATAGGCCTCTAAGTGCATCAGTTGTGACCTCCTTAAGACCTGGTCTGTCGTCCATGGTAGAATTTGATGCAGTTGGTGGAGTAGGAACTTCAGGCCTTGACCTCCAATACTCTGAGCAAGCACGATTTGGATCGATTGCCTCAATGGCCTGTAAAAATCAATACAAACAATAATTGTCAGAAAATATTTCCAGTGGATCACTAAATATGCTAGAGGATGGTGGACATAAAGTGTCTCATTTTTTTGTGGATTGATAATGAGAAAATTGAGGTATATTAAATCCAATACTTCTTTTGGAGGCTGAGTACCAGAATCATGTATGTAGTTGATCTGCCAACTGCCCAAATTGATCAGCCATCGTTTTCACTTCTTAACTAGTAAATATTGTCCAGAATATATTAAATATATGTAGCAAATTCTAATAAAGATCTAAGCAGTACAAATTATGATGTACTTCGCTTCCCTTAGTGCTTGCATTTACTGCTTGTACACACTTATCTTGCTACTCATACTCTCTAAATTTTTCTAAAACCAACTCACAAGTTGATGGCGTTTTATGTTGCTGGCAGACTTGCATATCGTGTATCTTGTATGATAAAATGAAAACTGAATCAACGATGAAATTAATGGAAGTCTAAATGGAAGCACTAGTCCAAGAAAATGGTCCAATTAATCTCAGGAATTTTCTTAAGTCCCGAACATAGTTCCATAGGTGTGAAGAAGAGGCACTGGCAGTTCAACGTGTTCATGTGGAAGGAAAGGACTAGGAGTCTAGGATAATATTAAAACCTCAGACTAAGTGAATGTGATGGCACTCCTAGGAGAAATAAATCAAATACTACAGACAAGCACCAAAGTTCGGCCACTGAGGGATTTGATGCACAATTACCTGAATGATCTTTGGTGAGGTTAAACCAAACATATCAAGCCCATCAAGTGATCCTGGAGGCTGTAGTGAAGGAAGGTTAACTCTTCCCAGGTTGTGCTGTCTCCTGATTTCCTGATTCACCCGCTCTCTAACCATGTCCCAGCACTTTGTCGCAGATGCATGGAAGAATACCTCACTTGGAGAATGCTCTACCGAAACCTGAAACATCAGTAAGTTGAAATATAATATATATAGATATTTTAGCAGGATAAAAAAGAAAATAAAAAATCCATCTCCAGCAAACAACCCTGCCCACCAATATATATATAACGGGATGCTATCCATATGACATTCCTAACATGAGAACAAACATTAAACCACCATACCAGGGTTTTCAGATGCCACAGATCCCTTTTTTTTTTTATCATGGTATTCAGTATATGTCGGGGTTGCAGCAGAGGTTTGAGTCATAATTGAGTCAAATATGGGCTAGATCAAAAAAACTCTAACTCATACTTAACAGATTTATAATTGAGTTGAAAAGAATAAAAATATCAAATCCAGCTATTTTATATGGCCTTGTACTCAACCTGCCGGCCCCAATTAGAGTTTCACTTGTTGGTTACATGACTTAGAGAGAATACGAACAACACAATCATGGAAGAGGAGTGGGCCTTCCAAACAAAGCGAGAGCGAGGAGAATGGATAAACCATGAGCAAGCTATTGCTGAATATTTTCTTTGGTTGTTCTGGTTCTTCCTCTAAACAATTTAGGTCAAACTTGGATTGGGTCGGACTCTGACCAACCCACCTAAATGTCTAGAACCTACAAAAGGGAGCGTAGAGAAGTCATAAAGGATAGAAAGTAACCTCGACAATATATTCAACGGATCAAATATGGGAAGATAAATGAAATATATGACATGGAAAAGGCATACCAATGTTTACCATTTTAATTCACAATAAGGGAAGATTAAGTGAGGGCATAAACATTGAAAAAAGAGGGCTGGACAAAGTATGCAATTGGCTAACGGTAGCATGAGATGCACCAAAAACCCAGAAAGATGGCTAACTTAAAACTTTCTGATAGCAATCTTGATTGCATTTAACCCCTTATCAGTTCTATTTGGAGAAATTCAAATTCAGGGGCATGCTGAGAGGAAATATAGAACACTGACAGCTTAGGTTTCTAACAATTTAAGCGAAGAGGACTGGACATATAAAGAAAACGGCATAGGAAAGAAATATGTTTAAACTAATGGAAAATATGTTTAAACTGAATTCAAGAAAAAAAAATCATTTAACATATAAGCAGAGGAAAGGGGGGACAATCAAAATATAGGCTGAGCAAGCAAAAGCATGGTTGTCTAAGATTATTCAACAGAATAAAATAACACTTGACTGGCATCTGGTGGTCATAGACTAAACTGCCATATTGGGAGGGAAGTAATACTGAGGTTAATCCCATTCCAAAATCTGTACTGAATTAAGTCTAAGAATAACCATGTGCACAATGCATGTTAACTAAAAACGCTTCTTACACACAGACATCATTGCTTATATGCATCCTTAACTACCATTTATTTATTTAAGTAACGGATCATCTTAAGTTAAATATTGTTTGATAAAGAAGTGGAGAATTATTACCATAAATAGAGGTCCAAGCAGTCCAGCATCCAGAATTTCAGAGATGTAGTTACACATTTGGGTTGGGTCAAGTACATTGAAGTACCTAACTCGACTCCTAAATCCTGCAATTGAAAGAAGTATAATCCACTTTAGAGTATTGAATGATGAAATACATGATCATTGTGATGTAATGTAGATGATTCTAAATCCAAGAGAAAAAAAGAAAAAAAGAGTGAAAATGAACACAAGCTGGAAAGCCGACTAGTAGAAGGCATTAGGATGCAGAGTTTAGTTTGCTTATTCAAGCATGCTAACAATACGGACCTTAAAGATGATTCAAAACACAATTGTAACCTGCAAGCATACCTTTTGGGAATATGGCCTTGCTTGTAGACCACAATTTTCCTGACAAGACAACACCATATTCCAAGGGTTCAACAATAAAATTTATTCTCCGCACCACCTTGGCCATGCGAGGCCCCTTCTGTGGACAGTTGGATCTATCTATGTTGTTTGTAGGATAAGAAAATCTTGCTGCCATAGAGTCTCCTTTATCTATCAGGTTATGAACAAAATCTGGTCCAGTTTTCTCGCCCCTTATTGCACCTTCTGTTTTCATACTTCCGGATTGCTGAAGATGGGTTCTGATATTTGCACTGCACTCGTGCTCTTCTTTAGCAGCCAAAGATTCTGAGTTTTGCCTTGCATTTGAAACAGTATTTGAGTTCTTACTGTAAGATGTGTTTTGAGGATAGGATCTAACCAATTGCTGATTTTGTAAAGTGGTGATAAAGTCTCTGCACATACTTTGTGTCCTCCCATCTCTGCCCCCTAGAGATACTGGATTTGGTATATTGCCAGTCATCCCCACAGTGGGTAACAAACTGACATCCCTGTCGCTCATTACAGATGCATTAGTCTCCCGTGCCACCACAACTGGATCCTTCTGAGAATTGCAGAAAATCACCTTATCATCACGGTTTGTCAGCCTTGCAAAAGTTTCCAAGCTTTCTAAAACTGGTTGTTTCTTTATGTTATCAGAAAGAAGCTTCTCTTCTCCTTCATACCCAGCGTCTTTCAAATTTTTAACATCATCATCAGTAGCTAGTATATTTTTTCCTGCACCACACACCATTTTATCTGAGTTGCTCAAACCCTCAGGCCCCAAGACAGGCCAACCCCCTGAGTTCTTTTCACTAGAAATAGTTTGCTGCATACTGCTGTTAAGCATTCTCCCTTGAAAATTTTCATCACCAGAAATTCCACATGCACTTGAATCTGAAATTCTATATTCTTTATTAGACTGTAAGCTCTGATATACTTCAGATGAAGACCTACCTTGTAGATGCAAGTCTTCTGTAGGAAACATGCTAGTAGATTTGGATTGTTGGTGCAGTGAAGAGGGATCAGCAATTGTGAATGTTGAATCAACTGTATTAAGTGATATCTTCTCTCTCTCCTTTGGTACTGCTATGAAAGTTGGCTGATGCAAAGATGCCTTGACTTCTTGAGATAAAGCAGAATAGTTTTCACCGCTATTTAAACTACTTTGCTGCACTTGTCCCTTCTCTCTCTGATCTATACTTTCCAAGGAAGTTCTAATAATGGGCTTTTGCCTTTTATCTTTGGCAACATAAGAACTTAAACTCAATCCAAGATCTGAAAGTCCCCATTTATGAACTGCACTCAACTTGCCCCCAAGAGCATCAACAAGGACATTAAGTTCATTGATCTCATAACGAAAGAGAAAAAACCTAGTGCTCCAAGCACATGAACAAAGCTGCTTTGCGTGATGCAGACATGCAAATCTATCCAGTGAACATGGACAACCAGCTGCAGAAAGGTGTAGATCATAGTGGCACACAATGCACTCTCTTTCACAGTTAGCATCAAAATCTGCATCCATTTTCCTCGAGTGAGAAGAACAAAGATATTCTCTTCTTGTACGCTCCATTTCAATTCTTACCTAATCAAAAGGCAAAATAAAGTAAGTAAACACTTATGATGGCAAAAAATACTGAGGATTGAACATAAAGAGTTCACCTTAAGTGCCTTTGTTAGGATCCCATCCAGGCCACATGCTTCTTTCCATCTTAAGTTATCTAATGTATTTTTTCGCAGAAATAAAATATTCCACTGAGCTCTTACTGCTTCCCTTGCAGCTCCTAGCAACAACTTGTCATGAGATATCGATATCTTGCGCCTCTGCTCAGAATAAAGCTCTACAGCATTCTGCCCATGAGGCAACCAGTCAATTGGAGCAACATTTACAGCTTCTGCACAGTTGAATCCACAGTTAAAACCTGAATGATATGCTCGGGGAAATGTGATAACAAACTCCCCTGAACGCTGAACACAACGGTAAACTGGTACACCCTCTGATTTTAAAATGGAAGGTGAAAACTGAGTAACCTGTGAAGAATGATAAGATAAAAAATCATGAGACGTCGAGCATATAGAATGGGGCAGGATTTATTTTTAAAAAAAAGTCATATCTGCGGTTCTTGGACATGCATGCAATAATTTTTTTTTTTCCAAGCAGTGGAAAACTCCTCCTAGAAAGAATAAATGATGCATGACAAGTCATCACTCACAAGTTTGTGAAGCAAGTCTGGCTGCTCTTCAAATAAATCTGGTAAATGTTTCTTCATAGCCGCCTCCAACTTTACAGCTTCTCTGCTTGGGACTCCATACCACACTTTTGGAGCACCCCAATGTAAATAATTCATTGAGTACAGATGGTGATCTTCAACATGCTTCAACCAAAACAAAAAAAAAAAAACAAAAAGTTTATAAATCGACTTGCCAAACAAATGAAACAGAAGGCATTAGGGGCAACTAAAGTGATTCATATACAACAATGGCAAGAAGAACGTGACATTGAATATATATTATGGCTTCTAGAAATCAAAATCAATGAGAAGAAAAATTGTCATTATATTAGATAAAATGAATAATGGCACAAGTATCAGCATTGCTGTTGTTAATTGTATATATCTGGATATTATTAATTAATTGGAAAGGATGTGATCAGAATCTTACCCAACAAAATGATGAAAAGCACATCCCTATATACAACCATGGAACTAGAACACCAGAGATGTCCCCATTTTCAAAAGCAAGCACAGAACCTGGAAGCCTAGCAAAGTTGTTCAAGTTCCACCCTGACTTCACATATTGATCCTCAAAAACAGAACTTGATGGAGGCGAAGATGCTTTAGGAAAACCACTACCAAAAACTCCTGTCTCCAAATCAGCACCATAGAGCACCTGCAGGGGCATAAAAATTGATTTTTACAGAAAACAAGTTGAAGGCAATAGGCTGACTAGTTGGCTAATCTACATCTATTAAAGGTACCTCAATCTCTTCAGTTGGCTTCTCAACAATTCGCCAATATTCACCTTCAATATTCTCCACCGATAGTTCCAACTGAGCTGATCTTAAATCTTTATCCATGTCTCTTATGCAAAAATATTGCTCCTTGAACTCATCAGCATAATTCTGAAATGATTCCAGAGTGAAGTCTGGACCAGGTTCAAATCCAAACCTCTCAGCACTGGTACAGCATCCAAGTCCATTAGGTTCTGCCAGCTTTTCAATTTTGTTTCTGCATTCTGCATCCATCCTCAAGAGCTTTCTCTTTTTCCTCCTCATAATACTATGACTTCTGTAATTTTTTTTAATGGAATCACGATTTTGAAGCCTGTCCACTTGTTGCGTGCGAGTCTCAAATTTTGAATTTTGCCACACTCCCTTTTCTTTGAGAGGACAAGGTGGAGTCCATGATGGTGGAGGTACAATGCGGCAAATTCCATATGGTTCTGCCACTTGGCGTATGCTTGCAATGTATTTGAGAGTATCCTTAAACTCCTATAAGTAACACCAAAATAATCAAAATATAGGGACATTTTGGCTCAAAGAATTAAGTGTTAGCATAAAATCTAGTGATTCAATCATAGATAGCATGAAATACCTCTTCATTTGGATAAAATACAGGAGCTTCATCAAGGACAGGCCTGCAGGCATCTCCAGGACGCCATCTTGCTGTGACCTGCAAGACTTCAGACATTAATTGAATTCAAACAGGTAGGAATCAGGAAGAATAAGCTAACCGAGTATCATGAGAATTAACAAAACCTTTTGACAATTTTGACATTCAGAGCATCCACGAAGAACCCCTTTTGGTAGGCCTTTAACTGAAGGGATATCCTGCACAGGAAGATCAAATTGTTGGTCAAAAAAGTCAGAAGTACCACCATATGGCATTATGACAACATGTCAAGACCACGAAACACCTTAAGCAACAGATGATATCGATTGCAAAGTAAAGAAGATCAAGTAAGAAACCTATAATGATATCTTGACAATCAACCTGAACACTTAAAAGGAAATGATTAACAAGCCAACATCAGAAATAGTACTAACTTGCTCAAAGAGCTCAGAGTCAGACTCCTCTTCTTCCGAGCTATAATCAAACTGCCTGTAGTTTATCCATGGTCTATGCCGAAGTGATTTTCTGAAGTTTTTGTCTTCAATGATGCCAGACTCAGCTTCCACCTGTATTGGATTAGAAATACATGCAGAGGCCAAAGCATTTTCTTGTACTCTCTGCAAGGTGAAAGATGTAAGTGACACAAAGCCAGGAGGAACTGAGGGTATTCCATCAGAGTCATCTTTGAGACAAGCTCCTAGGCATTCTGTCCCCATTAATACTGAAAAGAAAAGAAGATTATATTAAATACAAGATCCCAGGAAATCCTAATACGGACAAATTCCAATCACATTATGGGAATATATTTGATATATGGAATCATGTGAACATAAGATGATGGCCTACAATATCGATCTTATAATAAACAAATTGATCATAAACAGATGAGCCTACAAATCAATATAGCCGGCAGTGTAAATCCGAAAGAAGCATAAGCATTCCTTGAAACAGTAATCATACATTTACAATCTACTTATTAAATATCCAGCAGTTTACATAGAAACACAACCTCCTGCAGCAAGCATAAAAGATCATGGGTAAAACTGCACACACGCACGCGAAAGAAAAAAATATATTTTTTCAATGTAAATTACGTAACGAGTTAATTTTTTTCATTTCCAATATTCTTCTTCTTAAATATTAAAAAATGCAACAATTCTTTTTCCACGGGATGTTAGAGCGCATATAGAAGATAACTTCTTTTTACTTTATACATGAACTTGAAAGCAAAACACCTATTTATCGTTGTCAAAAAGAACCTGATTTGGAAAGGGGGAAACTAGAAGATACAACAGAGATGCTGCAATTCAACATTCACGGTCTTAAGTTCCTGCAAGGGCTTTAGATTGAAAGGATAGATAGAGAGAGGAGACAAAAACAAAAAGAAATCTATATAATCTCACAGATCCAAAAGGAACAAAGAAAACATAGCCAGCATCCGCAAATATGTACGACAGATCATTAGGTATACCCGGATCATCTGTTTCATGAATTTAATGCAGAAATTCTATAATTATCAGATCCAGAGACCCATCAAGATGCTTTTACTTGCTGCTGAGTTCCATATTTCCTAAATTCAGTTCAGATATCAAATAAAATTCAAGGCCTGAAATTTCCCCTTATTCAATCCATGAACATATCTCCATCGGTGACAGAATCCAGTCAAAAGATGCACAGAAAACAAATTTCATACCCATATCAAAGTTCCTTGAACAAGATCCCGCAGATCATAAATTTTATTAACGTTTTAGAAAAAATCATATGGATCAAAATATCACCAGCATGGAACTAATCAAAATTTTATGAGAAAATAGGTGATGTTGGCCTTCATCAGACCATTGACTTACATGTTCTTGAGAAGCCCACAGATCTTCTGTTGGCCTAAAGCGGTTTGGATTCCCAGTTCATTAACAATTTCCACAAAATCTTGTGAGATGAAAACAAGAAACATTAACTGTCCAGATCTGAATGAGGGACATGGAGGGTAATATACCAATTCCTCCAGATCTGAGCCCAACCCCAACCCTAGTCAGACCACAAGGGGATGGTCACAGGCCACCAGAACCTCTTGTCTTCAGGGAAAGTGGTTTTAGGGGCAGAAGAACAAAACAACCTTTCCCCTACCCCAAGACCACTCCCATAAATAAACGAAAAGCAGAGGGAGATTTATAGCCCAAAAAGGAATCTCTGTGAGAAAGATAAAAGGAAACCAAGGGATTGGGGGAAATCAAGAAGATAACATAAAGATTAGACTCTTAACCCTGAAGTCCAATGACTCCTAATCTTATCAGAATAACAGGGAGGTGGGAATTTTCCTTTTTTTTCTAATCCTTTTATTGTTCTGGTTGTTTTGTTGCAAAAGGCAAAACTAGTTTTCAAGAAAATTGAATAATAATAATTGATATAATACTAAAAATTAAGATGCCATTTCATGGAAAAGAGGAAAGTACAGGTCATCTGATGAAACCACCCCCGGGTCAGGAGATTGGCTGAGATTTAATGAATCAGAGCCATCCACGTGGTGCTTTTTTTTGTAATTTTTCTCGTCAGCGAAGCTGGGGGAAGGCAATTTGATGGAGGATTGAACGTCTTGAGATTAATTCCGCCAAATCCTCCATACTTTCTAGGCCAAATGAAAAACTCCTTGGCAATTAATCTATTATATATATATATATATATATATATATATAATTTGATGGAGGATTGAACGTCTTGAGATTAATTCCGCCAAATCCTCCATACTTTCTAGGCCAAATGAAAAACTCCTTGGCAATTAATCTATTATATATATATATATATATATATATATATATATATATATATATATATATATATATATATATTTAAAAAAATATATTATAATATTATCATTTCAGCATCTCAAATAATTTTAATTATATCATATAAATTATTATTTTATTATCTATAATAATTTAAAATATTATTTTAAATAATAATAATATAATAATTTTAAAATTAAAAAATAATATTTTAAAAATAATTTATTATCTATTTATTTTATATATATATATATATATATGAGAAGTATTATAGTGTTGTCATCTCAGATGATTTTAGTTGTACCATATAAATTATTATTTTATTATTTATAATAATTTAAAATATTATTTTTAAATAATAATAAGATAATATTTTAAAAATTAAAAAAATAATATTTTAAAAATAAAAATAAGAAAAAAATAAGAAACAAAAAATATTTTAAAAATTATTATTTTTAAAAAATAAAATATTATAATAATAATAATATTTTTTTATCAGGATCGACGTTTGTCAAAAGAGGAAGTGGTGGTGGGGCATCAGGGGGATGGGACGGTATCAATAGATGCAAAGAATGTATGAGAAGAAGAGAGAGGGATGCGATTGGAATCGATATTTATCGAGAGAGAAGGAAAGCCATCATGGGACGATAAAAGGTGCAACAGTACCGGCAGGTGTAAATTAGAGATTTGACAACTTTTCAGTCATCGAAGGGAGAACTT
The DNA here is from genome assembly GCA_006176705.1 of Cocos nucifera. Lineage (NCBI taxonomy): Eukaryota > Viridiplantae > Streptophyta > Magnoliopsida > Arecales > Arecaceae > Cocos > Cocos nucifera. The sequence goes on from QRFJ01000026.1 coordinate 101,528, forward strand.
TCCTAGTCAGTGCTGTCGCCATTGGATCCTTAAGAGTTATGTTGACGCCAAGCCTTCTTGGCGAACGACTTTTTCTTTTCTTTTCCACCTTTTTTTTCTCGATGGGAGGCGTGGAAACTTGGATCTCGACAGGTGGACTCGAGGACATCGGAGGCACCACAGTCTCAGAGATAAGGATAGTTTGAGTGGGAGTGACCGAGCTTGGATCATTGAACCTCATCCGCTTGGATGATTCTTCGGATGCACTACTCTTCCTCTTGTGGACCCGAGTTTTTTAGACAAGCAAAAAAAATAAAATAAAATATTATTTTATAAAATAATAAAAAATATATTATATATAATAAATAAATAAATAAATTATTATAAATATTTATTATTAAAAATTTTAATAATTATATATCATAATTATCTATCCTGGGTAATGCATGAGTCTTCGATTAGTTAAAATAATATTGAGAGCATCTTGGGCGTTAAGATAAAAGAAAAGAGCAATTAAGAACAACATGAACCAACTTCATCAAATCCAAATTTAGTTTAAAATTTTTGTGGGGGTAGGCTTGATTTAGAGGGTCTCTTCATTGAATAGGCTAACTAAACCTAGCTAAACCTAGACGAAGTTGCACACTTCCCATGAAAATTGGCGGCAAAGCTCGGCAGTTAATGGACCCACCCAAAATAGAACTCTTATTGTTCCAGGGTTCCACCATTATTCCAATTCCATTATTCACTGAATTCTTAGAAAAAGAGTTCTTGCAATCAACCTCTACAACTATAGGCCAAGTTTGGATTAAAACTAGGCTCCTGTCATTATTCTCTAATAAAAAAGGGGACCATAATGGACCTGACTTGAACTCAACCCCAACCCATGGAGCATTAGTAACTAATAAGCCGGGCCGGGCTTGGTGGCTTGAGAGCAGTTTGGATCATGCGTGAGCCATGGCTTGGGCCTTTCCTATGGAATCCTAATTTTGGTGTCCGAGGTTCCTCTCTTCCCACGGAACCATTTGGTTTGAAGATTGGGCGACAACCAACCAATCCTTGCAGATCAACTCCCTTACAAACGTGCAATATTAGAAAAAAGTTGGGCTTTAGAATAGAAATGAGAATAGATGACCCCATTCCAAACAATTGGTTCAAAAGAGTCCTATCATGATCTTAGGGCAGAATAGGAGTGGTCTAATCCCTCTAAAATTCAATCCCGATTTTTTTTTAAGGATTCAAATCTTCATTCCAATTTCAACTCCGATTCTAAACATGAACCAAACGATTTGGAAGATATAGTCATTTCGATTCTCATTCTAATCCATTATAATTTTAATTTTGATTCTAAATCTGGTCATGAGCCAAACAACTTCTGAATCATACTTTGATTCTATCATACCTATTTATCTCAAAGGATGAATACAAAATAATCTAAATATTCAAAACATTATTGTGGCCTAGATCTAGCAAGCAAAACTGTTTATAGCCACATCCATCATTGATGTTCAGGTTGATGCTTCCACTCGTGCTATTGTGATAGTCCCACATCGGTTGTTCAACAATAAATCATATAAAGCTTAAAAAGTAGTCTACTAAAATAATTGGACTTAAGCATTTTGGGCCACATGGTTTAGGCCTTAACAAGTAGTTAGGCTATTTAGGGTTTTGGGGTTATAATGGTAGCAGAGCCACTCTCGAGTGTACTATCATGTGGGGCTATGCTGGAACAAATTGTGCATTCCAGTAAAATACCCTCAATCCGACAAGGAGAGGTTGACCACCATGGATGGTGATAGTAGCAGGGTGGGCTTGCTTGCGAAGCCTTATATGGATGTGTACTAGAAGAAGATATTGGGGCCAAGAGGGCCCTGACGTCCATGGTGACAGCAGCGGGGTGGGCTTGTTTACGGAGTCTTACATAGATGTGCACAAAAAAAAGATACTGGGACCAAGAGGGCCTTGATGAGGATGTCAGCCCTAACAAGGATATAAGAGATTTAAGTAGGAGAGATTGTGATAGTCCCATAGTATATAAGGTTTAAAAAGTAGTTTACTAAAATAACTAGGCTTAAGCATTTTGGACCATGTGGTTTAGGCCTTAACAAGTAGTTGGACTATTTGGGGTTTTGAGGCGTTATAGCTATAAAGCTAAATCATATGCTTTCATCTTAGAAATCGTTGTATCAATTCCAAGTAGTACTTCCAAATCAAATTTTGATGGTGGACACAATTGTTGCTAAGGGAAAGAAGGTTTGGGATCGATATGTCTTATGAGATGATTACTGCATCCCAAGTAGCTACGAAAGTAGGGATAGCAATGAAGTAGATTTTTTCAGGCATCTAACGTATCTCAAATCCTAATAGGACTCATTTAGCATACCCTAATAGGATTTGGGATAGATTTAAAATTTAAAACTAAAATCCATTCGGATATAAGATGAGTTTAGGATTTACCCCTCAGATACCTACTATCCAAATCTACTTATATATAAACACATAAAGCACTCTTGAGGAACGAACAAAATAGAGAAAAAATTGGGTGAAAACAAAGATAATATCAGAAAAAACAAAAGAAAAGCAAAAAAAAAAATTGAAAGGTAAGACCATTTTCCACATGAATTAATCATTTTTTTTGCTTTTTTCTTTTTTTTTTTATTTCATTCTCTTTCTTCGAAGATATGTGAGAAAAGAGAGCAATTCAGGGAGATGGAGGGGTTTATTAGATTCCCAGCCTCCCACTCAATTAAGACTCCGAAGGATAGAAAAAATAGAGAAAAGACTTGGGAAACATAAAGAAAAAATCAAGAATCTTTCTTTGGAGTTTTGTGGGAAAGGAGGGTACCTGAGGTTGACTAGAGGGCTTCTTAGGCTCCGGGTTTTTGGCTCGAGCATATGGGATTTTGTGGGTTGTGGTGGTGTGAGTTCGTCCCTTAAGATTTTGAAAGCTTAATCTTAGTAGAAGTATGATATTTTGGAGGATTTGGGGAACTTTGATCAAAGAATTCTTCTTTGGCTACAAAAATATTATGGAGTTTTCTTATCGGGCACCCAACATGTATACCAAATTTAAAAGTTAAATTTTAAATGGATTTGGATATCCCATTGCCATCCCCATATGGAAGCAAGGAGGGCCCGATGGTATAGCAATAAATCAAAGAACGTTCATTTGTGCCAAAATGGGCATATATAAATTCAGTAAAATTAGGTCGAGTATTCTAATGTGAAGATTGGATTCTTGATTAGCTAAGGTGGGATTATTATGAGGAATTAGCAGAGGATTACGTAAAGATATGGCATACTTGAATGGCCCAAGCCCAGTCCTCCACTTGATCACATCCTCTGCTACTAACATGTAGAATATATGATCAGGTCTTCCAGGTTTTCAGTTTATAAGTCAATATTTGTAGGCTGGAAAAATTAGGCTATCTGGGGAATTCCAACTTCATTGTGCCACAAGCTGGTCCTTCCCTTTATTCATGCTTTTCACTTTTAAAATATTTATTTGTTCATAAACTATTTTTTTAGTACAATAAAATATAAGAATAAATTACACTGATCCTCTTGATGTTTAGGATAATTATAGATTACCGGTCAACATTTCCAAACTATACAAATAACCCATTATCGCAATCTTTTTTGCATCTTAAAAAATCTTATATATTCTTTATTTTATTATTTTTTTATTTCTTTATTATTTCAGTATTTTTCAAACTTCAAATTTTTATGTTTGGCAACATTTTTTCTAAATATCAAATTTGTGATGATGATTAGAACTAAGCCAAAGAAATATGCTCATTAAATCCTAAGATATTTATACATAATTTACCATTCTGGGCTTAGAGTTGGATCATGCTTGCTTCCAGCAAAAGATTACAGTAGCTCAAATTTAATAAATTATATACAAATATTTTGGGTTTTAATAACCACACTCTTTTGGTTGAATTCTAATCATCATCACAAATTCAATTTTTGGAGATAATTTGGCCAAATATTAAAAATTAAAATTTTCAAAAGATTAAATAACATAAAAAATTAAAAAATAATTAAAATAAATAATATATTCAATGACTTAAATAGGTTAGAGAGTTATGACCTAGCTTATTTAATAGAAAGATAATGATAGGACATCATGTGTTACACATATAGCAAAAGTTAAGTAATGCTAAAGAGAGGTCAGTATAATTTACTCGAAATAGAACTATGGTAGATTGATAGGGCTAGAATAAAAAAAAAAGAAAAAAAAATATAAAAAAGATTTTTTTTTTTATATATTTAGTAATTTACCAAGAGTTAGTGATCCATTTTGATTCATGAAAAAGAGAGGTGAAATGACATTTAGAGTGTAATTATAATGTTCTTCATGGTAGATTGTTTGATAAGATAAGAAGGTGCATCCAAAAATTTAAAAATTATCGAGGCATATATTTTATTAAAATAATGTATTTTAGAAAGATTCGGCTGTGAAAATTTATTGAAAGTTTGGTATTCTTTGTGGTTTCGAATGTGCCTTAAAAAAACACATGATATTTTTTAGAAACCATAATTCATTGTTTTACAATTTTATTTGTTTGAATATGTTAATATGAAATCATGAAATTAGAATTTTATATATTTGATGGTGTTATAGTCAAATCACAAAATTAAAATTATGGGTGCTATCTAGTGCAGTTGATTAGTATCCTACCTATACTTGGATGGCTAGATGGAGATAATCCCATTTTTTTTCTCATATAATTATGATTTTCATGTTAAATTTGTTGAGCTAATTAGGCACTTTTATCTTTATCTTTTCTATCTCTTTTTTATTCTTTCATTTTTCTTTCTTTTTTTTTTTATATTAACTTTAAATCAATTTCATTTGAAATAGGATGTGCAGTGATTTTTTTTCCACTATTTTTCTAAAAAAAATATATTTCCAAGGGTAGAGAGCATAGAGAGAGTGAGAGAGCAAATGATGGTTCAAGTTGTTTAGGCACCGAATCAAAGTATCCAACTATTCAAAAGTTGGATTAGAGAAAGATATAGAATCTATTCTATTTAAAAGATTTATGAAAGGGATTCGATTACATTGGGAATGAAGGAGAGAAAGCCCATATGCTAGATAATGCAAGTGAGAAAGTTGAGGGATAATATTTTTGAAGATAAATATGAAAATATTTTTTACATAAAAATGATAGACAAAATATAGAAGAATTCAAAATTATCATTATATATATATATATATATAGGTTTTAAGTTTATGATTTTCTTCTTCCAATCATTTTGGCAGCCAAAATTTTCTACCCATGCAAAATTATGATTTTTATAAATTTAAAACATCTAATAAGTTTCTTGCAGTCAGTCAATCACCTTGAAATGCCCATGGAGAAGTATACAGATAATATCGATAAATTACGTGCCAATTTAGGAATGGAAATGGTCCACTCACAACTAGTCTCGCATATATGCCAGGTTAAGAAAATAATTAATTAGAAATACTTTGAGGCATCATTGCAAGTACACACAAATAGTTCTTTCTGATCCCCTGATATTGGTGGCAACTCAATATCGAACCAGCTTCATGTTCCACACCAGTTCTCCATAGATACAGTACCAATCCTTTCAAGCCAGATGTAGGACAACCTTTCATTTAATTGCATGCAATGGTCGCCTCCGAGTGTTACTTACTAATTGAAGAAGATTAAAGAGAGCTGCCAACTTATGCATCCGCTTGAACGTATATACTGAATTTGGAACACTACCTTTAGGTAGACAAGCTCCGTAACCTATGGGGCTTTTGCCCAAATGATGTCGAATTGGGGTGGGGGACGCGGAGAAACTGACAACTACTTAGTATTGACCTCAATCATCCCTCCAAGGGCAGTTGTGCTACAATCATTGAGCATAGAAATATATTCTAGCTTTATAATCAATACCCTGTTGACGGGAGGAAGTAAAACGTCTCCCCATCGCTGAAACGGTGGAACTTTTGGTGAGACTAAGAGGTGGCGTCACGGGAGCACCAGCCACCGGCAGCCCACGGAAGCTCGTTGATGAGAAACTGACAAGAAATCGATCCAAGGTCCAAATGGAAGAGGGAGGATCGAGGTGGGCCGGTGGTGGTTTATTTATAAATAATATTGTTACATGCTTTAGTTGTTGGTTGGGAGACTTTTTACGAGCATGCATTGGACGTACTTTTTGTTTGCATGCAGCCACTAGCTCCAGCTCTGGAGGACATGCACAACACGAGGGATAACCCTTCTGCGTGTTTTCTTCCTGAAAATCTGAATCAAAATCAGAATTGAAATGGATTGGTGTGAAATGGCCGTATCACTAAATATATTTGACACATAATTGAAAATGAAATTAAAATCAAAATAAAATTTAAATATTAAAAAAAAATAATGATTAAATTTTAAAAAATTAAAATATTTTTATTTTTATAAATTAAAATAATAATATAATTTTTTCAACAAAAATGATTAGAATAAGATCATCCATTCTCATCTCTCATTCCCTTTCCAAAATATAACTGACACCAGCCAAATGTATCTTTATCGTCTGGTTTCCTATCAATAAATATGGTACCTAGGATGTTCTTATAAATCCATATGCTTTTTTTTCCCCCCTTTTCAAATCACACTTCTGCAATTTACCATAAAAACAGTTTAGCCCCCTTACCTAATACTGCAGTCCAATATTCTTTTAGGTAGATAATTCAATGTCATATGGCAAGATCATAACGAATATTATGATTATTATAAAAAATTTCGATTCAGCAAACCTATTAAGATATGTGGGAGTATTTTCCTTAGAAGATGGTTGATGGGCCTGACTTTTAAAGTGTTTTTGTGTGTGTGTGTGTGTGAATGATATTTGCCTTTCTATTTTTTCTAAAAAAAATTTACACATGCATGCATGAAGGTTCAGTGCATGCACATGTACATCCGGCTATCATTAACCGCATTATCACTAATCTTTATTTGGTGTATCAACAAAAGCAGGGACACCCAAGGATTAAACAACACAGTAAGTTATAATCTACCAAATATATCATATAAAAAAATATTGGTTAGAATTGTTCTACATCTGACTTTAATATCTAATTAAAAATTGCACATCATCTAGCAAAAGTTTGCATTCTAACATTTTTTCATTCATAATTTCCAATCAAGCTTAAATAATAGTGAAAATTTTTTTCATTTAAAATTTTAATTTTAGCTTTTGCGAATTTATTTTAATTAGAATGATTAATATGGCAACTTTTTATTGTGAGAAAAAATGATTAGAATGGCTAGATTTGCGACTAAGTGTATATATATATATATATTTAATATATTTATAAAATCAATTCAGTATATATACAAAATCAAGTTTCGAGATTTTATTAGGTCCTGTAAATCCACCCATGATAAAGCTATTTAAGTTGACTGAGTAAATATGAAAAGTATGCTGATAAATATGAAAAGTTTGAAAATTTTTTGGAAAAATTATTAGATCCTACAAACCAATTCATGATAGAGTTGCTTAAATTGACTAAGTAATCATGGTAAGTATGCAGATAAATATAGAAGATTCAAAAAATCTTTTGGCAGTAGAAAGTTTAAAGAATCTTGGATGTTCTATCATATTAGATGGTCCAAAATATATATGGTAGAATAATTCTAACCAATAATTTTATATACTATAGAGGATAAGGTCTATTTCTATTCTCAAATATATTAAAAAAAAAATTGTAGGTGGAGGACTGATCTGCCGTAAAGTTCCTGATGCCCCAAAATTTTGCCATCTGCGTGCATGTATAAACATCAATTGCGCTCAGCTCCGCATTTTTGCTCGAGCCCAAGACCATGCATAAGAACATTAAACGCGACTGTTTCTCAGGGGCTTGCAAGTGATGAATCAAGCGCTTTTATTATATGTACAAAAAAAAGGAGGAGATTGAAAAAAAAAAAAAAAAAAAGAAGAGCAAAAGCCAAAATAGGTGCCTAAAATAGCTCCTGGAGAAGGGTTCTAAAACTCCTCATCATTTCCTTCAAAAAAAATAAAAATCCCCCATGAGAAAAGTAATTAGGCACTCATTCCAGTTTCTTCTTGCATAAAAATAGCTGTTTATATTATGCAACAGATGTAATATTTACAAATAATTAACAACATGACTGCGTAGATATATGATCACCAGGTAGGTAACAAGTGTACATGCATGTACATACCACCTCAATCACTCTCCTAAAGTCCAAATCGACATGAAATGCCAAGTTTGGAAGCATGCATCCACCAACATCAATCTCCGCACTCCAATCCAAAGCCTCTAAAAATATAGCTTATCCTGGCGGCTTTGGGAATCTTGCACCTTCTACCATCCACCCTCCCTCATGTCATGGTCCTCAAGGCCCATATCCAACAAGAATCCATACTCATCCCCTCCCCTTGAGCTTATCCCCACCTGATCCTGTGGGAAGTCAAGCAAGTTGCAATGCAGCAGTGCTAAATTGAGGAGCGGGTTTGAGCGGTTGTCATCTTGGTGAGGGACGGCGGGGAGTGATGAGCTGCTCTGGTCCACCAGAGAAGAGGATGGGCCCCAAGTGGGAGAAGAGGAGCCAATGTTGTCCTGCTCTGTCTCCCCTTTCCTTTTGTGAAAGACCCTGCACAGCACCCAGTTCTCCTGCCATAAAAAAAAAGTGCATCCCAATAAGCTATAGAAACAAAGTAGGGTGGATGCGGCTTGCCTCAAATGAATTTTGTTGCCTTTTTCCAAAAAAAAAAAAAAAGGAAAGAAATGTTGTTGCACAGCATGTTAAGCCAAAGTTTTCGGGCCCACATGTCGAGTAGAGGAAGCTTGAAGTTATTAAGTCTTTGCTTTTTAAATTATGGAACCTTGCGCTGTCAAATTTGCTCAGAAAAGAAATTGAAGTGGTGGAACAAAGAAATTTATGTAGAAGGGACTTTCACTAGGGTTGTTTTATCGGTGCATTTGTTTGGTCAACACCTGAAGTTTTAATTGAAAATAAAATTTCTTTAACTACTTTTTTTTTGAGATCTTCTTATGTCCAATTAGCATTGGTCGTCGCCGTAGATTACTCGTCATCCTCTGCATATTTATTGTCTTGTAAAATCCCTCGTCTCACTAATTCTTTGCCACATTGACATGGGTCTCTTTCATATTCTCAGCTAGATTTCCTAAATTTTTATAGATAAAAGATTACTCCATTATATACCATTTAGTCAATGACTATAAAAGCCAATGGTATAACATTTTGCATATTAATTAGCAATATTTTACTTCGTCCAAAATCCTATGTATGAGGGTGAGAAACAAGAAGCACTATTAAGCTAGCAAGTATTCACCAAAGAACTACTACTGTTGCACTGGAAATTAATCAAGACAATTAGAAAGTAAACATGGAAACGGTGGAGGAGATGCATACATACCTTTGGGGTTGATTTTGGAGTCTCCAATCGGAACTCATGCATGACCCAACAACTCTTTACCCCATTTGGAGCTCTCCCTTGGTAAAAAACTAATGTCTTCCTCATGCCAACGATCGCACGTGTGGAAGGATCATGGATCGTCCGGTCTTTTCCAGTGGCCTTCCAGTATCCAGTCTTGGTTGCACGGTTGGTGCGTGAGCCGGTGGCATACTTGCGGTCCCGGAAGCTGAAGAAGTACCACTCGTTGGCACTGAGCTTAGCCGCATCTGAGACCAATCAAAAGAGATGGTTATTTTTGAATCTAGGAGCGGTTATAAAGTATATGCTATATATATATATATATATATAAAGTACTACAGCATGGATTTATAAGCAAGATGAAACTTAGCTTTCCAAGGATAGGTTTAAAGGGACAGCAAAACAGTATAGTATATCCCCCTTGTGATACCTTCCGAATAGACAGGATTGGACTTTTATGAACATCATTAGAAAGCATTGGAACTCTTGTGCCACAAGAAACCAATAAATAATCACCAGGATACTGATTGAAGAAAGGTTCGATGGCTAAGTAACACAGCTTTAGCTTAATTAATATCCATAATACACTTCACATGGTTATAGTAGATTACAAGCATCACAGCAGAGTCATCATGGCAAAAACTTGATGAAAAATTGTACCATGCTTCGATCCTTCCAGACTTCCGTATAACTATTGATAATGAAAAAATCATAGTGCTCAATCATTGCTTAACCATGCTCAGAATTTGTTTATATACCGAACAGAGGATAATCTTTGAGAGATTTGTCTGAATCCTGTGCATGAGAACCTTTTTTTTTTTTTCTTTTTGCTTTCAATATATTTTTCATAAGAGAACGAAGCAGCCAGGCTGTTATAACTTCCTACGGCTGATGAGAAAAGAAACGTAAAACAAACCCTTTTTTGATGGATAATCCAAAAATATGCAACAATATATCAAATTGAAAGAAGCCGTATATTTATAGCCATTTCTTTGCCAGGTTAGCACTTTCAAGAAAGAAGAATATATTTCCAAGTAAAGAAAAGAACACAAGTTATTAGAAGCATGAGGAGGAAAAGGAACCTTAATTATGGTCCAATCCTAATATAGATCTAGTGAACAGACATGCTTGTAGCTAGCTTTACAGAGAACTAATGGAAAGAGTACTCACCAGGAAGCTCCCACGGCTCGTGAGTATGCAAATCCACCTCCACCAACGTTCCCTCAGAGATCCTCTCATTGGTCACCTTCTTGTGGAGGTAGTGGCAAACAAGCTCCTCATCACTTGGGTAGAACCTGAACCCCGGCGGCAGTGTGGACTCTATGTCCCTCAATCCCATCTTATCTATCTATATACCGCTAAAAGAACAAGCTAGATGGAAAGCTATAGATATATAGATTGCAATTAAGAGGAGAGAGTGGCAAAGGCGATCAAAGGGAGATACTGGGAGGACTCGCTCTAATGCTTGTCGCCGGGACTAGGCAAGGTAGAAGAGGCTTAAACTCTTGAGAGCAAGAGGTTCCGATACCTTAAATAGAAGAGATAGCCTCAAATTTTGGATGGTTAGGGAGATCGAAAGCTGCCCTTATATTTGTTTTCTTATCCCTATAAACTGGAGCAGGCGTGTGCTGCCGTCGCAATCTCCGGAAAGATGCTGACGGCCTCATGCTTGTGCTGCAAGATGTAGAGAAAATCCATGGTCGCAAGAAATATTTCTAGGGGTGAGCAAAGCCCCACTGTTCATGTGTGATGACTTGAATGCAAAATAATCTCAAGGAATTTAAGGTTGTTAATCTCGGGGGGAGGGGGGGGGCAACATTTGGATGATGATGACAAGTTGGCATGAGGAAATAATTGAATAACAAGTTTGTCATTGGGTAAATTATTTGCTACAAAGCATGAATGGCGCCAAGCTAGCACGTGTGGACTCTATCCATCCATCCCATATGGATCCACAAAGTTTGTGGGTCCGAGCTAACTTGTACGAAAGAAAAAATCTACAATTGGACGATAATTGAAGGGATTCACACAATGTATTTATTATGTTCGAGAACACAAAAATAAAAGAGGGAATTAGACAATGCGGCCCGTGGATTGTTTGTATTTCTTATCACTTGACAATGCTCTAAGAATATTTGTAGCATGACCGTATAATATAGTACAAAAGAAAGAAAGATTATTTTATGTCGCTTGCCCTTTCGAAAAATGACGAGCTCCTTCCCTTGAGAAAAAAACAATGATGAGCTCCGAGTCCCTGTGGCGGCAGACTTATCAACCACATATAGCATCCAGCTACCAAGGGAGATCTGTTCGAATGTAATGGTGATTTCTAATATGTCATACCGTGCAAATGCCGCAGACCTAGGTTCTTATTTCCAAAGGGAATTCACGCTTACCGTGCCGAAATAAATTTATATGAAGCTTTGTGGTGAAATAGATATTCTTTCTTATAATTAATTAATGTTGCATTCGATGTTCTGCTTTCGTTCATGTTAAGTAACTAGCGGGGACAAAATTTTTTTAAAAAAAAGTGAGGCATTAAATCCTTTTGTCACTGTACGAATGAAGATTTTGGTGGCACAGAATATTAATTGTCGACAAGGATCGATCTCAATGTTATCATGAGTGAGACAAATAAGCCTTCAGGGTGGATACCTACTTTCCATACGATTGGTCTTCATGCTTCCACCGTTTGCTTCATTCAGCATTTTTCTACGGGAGTATTGTTTTGTTGTACTTAATGTATCTAGAGCTTTGGATGAGCTTTGTTTGGTCTCCACAACGTTGCACTGTTCTTTACGAATTTTAACATCTCCTCCTAACCCAAGAGAACAAAAGCGGCACACCTTTTGATGCAACATGTCTGAAGCACCACCCTTCCCTTGTGCGTCTCCCCTGTTGGTTTGGATTCGGATACACCAGCTTCACAAATCTAGCCAAACTGACCGCTGGCTCAAGATTTTATATCCCGACACGACAGAGGACGTTCTGGCTATTCCATCTTATTTCTTTAAAAAAATTAGATCGGAATAAGGTGAGGACTTCGAAATCTATTCGTAGAAAGAGAAAAAAGAACGAAAGATGAAAAAAAAAAAAAGAAAAAAAAGAAAAAAAAATGAGAGAAAGAAAGGAAGGAAGTTTTAAAAAAATGAAGAAAAGAAGAAAAAAAAGAAAAAAGAGAGAAAAAAAAAAGATAAATAAGTGATGATGGAAAGAAAGAAAAAAAGAAAGAAAGAAAGAAAGATAAAAGAAAAAAAAATGAAGAAAAAAAAAGAAAAATAGATGAAGGATATTTATCAAGATGTATGATTGAGATAGCTATCGGAATGCAATGGGATGATAGAGCATTCCGTTCCATGAAGACATCAAGATATTTTTGTTCTATGAAATTTCTGATTGATAGTAGGAAAAAATTTATTTAAAATTATAATTATTCTTATTATTGTGATAAGCTTCGCTCCCGTCGAAGTCAAGTTCGGTGCCCAGTCTGATGCGGCCAATAGCCATGGAAGAGCTTCAGCAGATGGGTCTTAACCAAACCCTTACAGCCGGCCGAACTACTTAGTGGCCGAGCTCCTTGGACTTCCAGCGGCCGGACTTTAGTCGAACTCAATCGCCGAGCTTCAGTCAGACTCCCGCAAGAGCCGAACTCTCTCCGCGTCGTTCCAGCCATGCGCCTGCGGAAGCCAAACTCCCTCCAAGCTTCCTCTTCGGTCGGATTTCTTCAGGGGCCGGACTTTTCTCAGACATCCCCTTCAGCCGACCGAACTCCTCTGCGGTCGAGCTCCTTCCGAGCTTCCCCTTCGGCTGAACTTCCTTACAAGTCCAAACTCCTCTGGACGAACTGTCGCCATCAGTCTGCAATAGACAATAAGACCGGATGACATGGCCGCCACTACTGGCGACACTACTCTCTCCGTAACCAGCTCCATGCAGTCCATGATTTGCCATTATGGCTGTCACTATCCATCTGATGACGCCTTCCTCTTCGTACCGAACTCCATGCGGTCCCAACAGCTCTCTATCAGGCGGTATGGCCGTCACCATCAACTAAGCTCCGCCTATAAAGGATCCTCTAGATACGCTAATCTCTGATCTCTAACCTCTCTGATCTCTGATCTCTGAGCTCTCCTATTCTTCTCTAAGCTCCGGAACTCATTCTCGAGCACTCCATTTCTGTTGGCCAGAGCTGACTTGATCGTCGGAGGATCCTACCGGAGCCACCCCCCACTGGCTCCGGATGGGATTTTGTTTTGCAGGTCCCCGGCAACGACCTCATCGGCCTCCACTCCAGTGGATTCCGACGACGATCAGATTCTATGTCAACAGATTGGTGCTAGAGGAAGGGCTGAACCTCCGAGATTCTCTTATTCTTAAAGGAGTGCTCGGCGATGATTTCTCTCTATCTGGAGATCTCTCTTCTTCCTCACCAGAGCCCTCTCCCAAAAAGAAAATGCCTCCTAGGAGAGCCTCGACTCGGCGATCGATGGCCTCCGCATCCCGATCCCGTCCGGATCCGTCTGTCCCTACTTCAGTCCTGACAACTCAGGTTCCACCCGTACCCACAGTAAATGTGGAGCAGTTCAACCTGCTCGTCCGACAGGTCCGTGGCCTCGTGGATGCAATGCGGGCCATGCAGCAGCCTCCAGTGGCGACTCCACCAGAAAATCTGTCATTCGGATGTCGAAAATCGACCCCAAGAAAGGGTACTCAGGCCGGTGTGCCCGCCGCCCCTTAGAAAGGAAAACAGAGAGTCGGGGATCCATGTTTGGATCATGGTTCTCCTCTAGAAGAGATCTTTCGCACTTGTAGCCGGAAGTCCCCTAAGATCTGCGATCAGGATGATGCCCTCGATCACATACTGCGCGAGATGGATCGGCGGATTAAAGATCTCGGCCACGTCGCCCCGGCTCGTCATGCCGACGTCCACGCCGAACATCCTTTCTTCCTTCGAATTATGCAAGAACCTGTTCCACCGACCTTCGAGCTCCCTCAACTGAAAAGCTACAATGGAACTTCTGATCTGGTTGATCATCTGGAGGCCTTCCATGCCATGATGCTGCTCCATGGTGCTTCAGACATCATACTGTGTCGAGCTTTTCCATCTACCTTAAAGGGAGTAGCTAGAAATTGGTACTCGGCATTGAAGTCAAGTACGATCTTCTCTTTTAACCAGATGAGCAGTCAGTTTGCGGCTTACTTCATCAGCAGCCGACGTCCGCGCTGAGGTTTGAATTCCCTAATGAATGTCAAGCAGAAGCGGGAGGAATCCATCCGGGCTTATGTCACCCGATTTAACACCACGGCATTAGAGGTCCGAGACTTAGACCAGTCTATTGCGATAGCCGCACTCAAGGGCGGCCTTCAGAAAAATGACTTGCTGTTCTTCCTGAAAAAAATGTATCCCAGGAACTTCGCCGATCTACTGGCTCGGATCGAGAGATATGCCCGTGCGGAAGAAGCCTTCAAGTTGAAGGACGAAGAAGCCCTGAGAGAGCGGCTGGCGGACGATGAAGAACCGAGCAAAGTTCGACCGCGCTCGCAGACCCCCTCCGAAAGTAGGCAGACCCAAACTCCTCGAACTCGCCACCACCGAGGAAGCTCCGACAGAGGGGCGCAAAGAAGCCCTCCTCCCAGAAGGTTCCGCAACTATGCCCCCCTCAACACTCCTCGAACTCAGATTCTCATCGAAGTGAAGAACCAGCTGCCAAGACCAGAAGGGTTACAGTCTCTCCCAAACAAGCACGATCGAAATAAGTACTGCCTCTACCATCGTGACCACGGCTACGACACCGAGGAATGCATCCAGATCCGAGACAAAATTGAGGAGCTCGTCAGAAAGGGGCGGCTGGGTAAATTCCTCCAGCACCAGTCTGAAGTAGGAAAAGATCGGCCAAGGGCGCTGCCATAGCCAGAGACGACAAAGAGCTCGGTGCTGCCATAGCCAGAGACCGCAAGGAGGTCGGCCACCTTACAGTGTCATCCACATTGCCCCTGGGAGGAGCTTAGTGCATCAACGATTCGTCGTCTCCCAGCGACAAGAGCTTGCACCAAATTGAGAAGGTCAGCATGAGGAGGTCGTCCACCTCGAGACTTATTGTCAAAGAAACGCGGAGGAACAACGCTACCACGATATTGAAATACAGAATTTGGGAATGCACTGCCAGTAACTTCCTTTTAATAAAATTCTTTTCTTTCGATAATATTATTTCTGGATGCGAAAACTATACAATGACAGGGAAGAAGCAGTCAATAATTGCCGCATTGGGAAGAGGAGGAGAACCTTGTCCTAATGCGAGCAACAACCTCAGCTAGAGATAAGATCTCTTCCGAGCGAAGGCCTCATTCACAAAGGATGAGATGGGGGGAGAGGCCCAGCGGCCCTTATGTGCCCCTACTGCCCGTTAGGAACAGGAGGAGAACCTCGTCCTAACGCGAGCAACAACCTCGGCTAGAGATAAGATCTCTCCCGAGCGACCGTAGACAACCTCGGCCAGAGATAAGATCTCTTCCGAGCGACCGAGCCAACCTTGGTTAGGAATAGGAGGAGAACCTTCGTCCTAATGCGAGCAACAACCTCGGCTAGAGATAAGATCTCTCTCGAGCGACCGAGTCAACCTCGGCTAGAGACGAGATCTCCTCCGAGCGACCGGGTCAACCTCGGCTGGAGAGCTTCAGCTTCAACCTCGGCCAGAGATAAGATCTCTCCCGAGCGATCGAGTCAATCTCGGTTAGGAATATGAGGGAAACCTCATCCTAACACGAGCAACAACCTCAACTAGAGATAAGATCTCTTCCGAGCAAAGACCTCATTCACAAAGGACGAGATGGGGGGAGAGGCCCAGCGGCCCTTATGTGCCCCCACTGCCCGTTAGGAACAGGAGGAGAACCTCATTCTAACGCGAGCAACAACCTCAGCTAGAGATAAGATCTCTCCCGAGCGATCATGGACCTCAGCCAGAGATAAGATCTCTCCCGAGCGACCGTGGACAACCTCAGCTAGAGATAAGATCTCTTCCGAGCGACATCGAAAGTCAACCTCGGTTAGGAACAGGAGGAGAACCTCATCCTAACGCGAGCAACAATCTCGACTAGAGATAAGATCTCTTCCAAGCGATCGTGGACAACCTCGGTCAGAGATAAGATCTCTTTCGAGCGATCATTGCCAATCTTGACCAAAGATAAGATCTCTTCGGAGCGACCGTGGACAACTTCGGCCAAAGATAAGATCTCTCTCGAGCGACCGTTGACAACCTCGACTAGAGATAAGATCTCTTCCAAGAGACTGAGTCAACCTCGGCTAGAGACGAGATCTCTCTCGAGTGACCGGGCCAACCTCGGTTGGAGAGCTTCAACCTCGACCTCGGCTAGAGATAGGATCTCTCCCGAACGACCATATCAACCTCGGTCAGAGATAAGATTGGAGACAACCTCATCCTGAGACCAGATCTCTCCCGATCGCCCGTGTTAACCTCGGCTGCTGGAGACAGTATCGACTTCGATCGTAGTGGATAAGGCCTACCTCAACCTCAGTTGGAGATGGAATCTCCTTCGAGCTTCGACCTAAACCAGCACGGAGCTCAGAAGAGAACTTCGGCAGTCGCCTTTTCTACACTCCCTCCCTTCGAGTTTCGAACTCGAGAGTGGGGGGCTATTGTTGGGGATAAACCCTGCTCCTTCCGAAGTCAAGTTCGGTGCCCAGCCTGATATGGCCAGTAGCCATGAAAGAGCTTCAGCAGATGGGTCTCGGCCGAACCCTTACAGCCGATCGAACTACTTAGCGGTCGAGCTCTTTGGACTCGCAGCGGTCGAGCTTTAGCCGAACTCAATCGTCGAGCTTCAGTCAGACTTCCGTAAGAACCAAATTTTCTCCACGTCGTTCCAGTCAGGCGCCTGCGGGAGCCGAACTCCCTCCAAGCTTTCTCTTTGGTCGAATTTTTTTAGGGGCCGGACTTCTCTCAAACATCCCCTTTAGCCGATCGAACTCCTCTACGGTCGAGCTCCTCCCGAGCTTCTCCTTCGGCCGAACTCCCCTACAAGTCCAAACTCCTCTGGACGAACTATCACCATCAGTCTGCAATAGGCGACAAAATCGGACGACATGGCCGCCACTACCGGCGACACCACTCTCTTCATAACCAGCCCCATGCGGCCCATGACCTGCCAGTATGACTGTCACTATCCATCTGATGACGCCTTCCTCTTCGTACCGAACTTCATGCGGCTCAAATGGCTCTCTGTCAGGCGGTATGACCGTCACCATCAACTAAGCTCCCCCTATAAAGGACTCTCCAGATACGCTAATCTCTGATCTCTAACTTCTCTGATCTTTGATCTCTGAGCTCTCTTCTTCTTCTCTAAGCTTCGGAACTCATTTTCGAGCACTCCATTCTTGTTGGTCAGAGCTGACTTGATCGTCGGAAGGTCCTGCCGGAGCCACCCCCACCGGCTCCGGACGGAACTTTATTTTGTAGGTCCCAGCGACGACCTCATCGGCCTCCACTTCAACGAATTTTGGTGATGATCAGATTCTGCATCAACACTTATCAATTAATAGAGCCATTCATTGCAATAAAACATAACCAATTTTGCTAGTCTCTTATTTAAGTTAGAAGATGTCTAGTTGGTGAGAGTTGGGCTCTAAAATTAGAATGAGAATTAGTGATTCTCATTTTTGTCGTTTGATCAAGAAGAGTCTCATTCTCATTCTTTCAGCCATTTGGTTAAAAAGAGTCTCATTTTCATTGAAAAAATAGAAAATGCCTCAATCCACCAAAATCTAATCTCAACTCTTTCTTAGTATTCAAATTTCATTTTGATTTCCATTCCAATCCTTTTTTTTATTTAGATTTTCATTCAAGTTCTGATTGAAAACCAAAAGCACCCTTAGATTAGATGATCAAGTCAAGTTTTTGTTTATGCTCGGATCAAACATGTAATATGGACCTAGATTATTCAGATTGAATCCAAATTGAGTATAAACTAAAGTAAAATTAGATATGTAAGTATTGGGGATAAATCCCGCTCCTGCCGAAGCCCGGCCCTACGCTCAGCCCAATGTAACCAGTAGCCGCGGAAGAGCTTCGGCAGACGGGCTTCAGCCGAACTCCCAGCGGTCGAGCTTCTTCCAGCAGGCCGAACTGGTTAGCTCCCGAGCTTCTTCCGGACTCCCAGCGTCGAGACCGAACTTCCTGGGCGGCCGAACTCCTTCGGACTTCCCACGGCCGAACTCCTTCAGACCGACTCCAAGCGACCGAGCTTCAATGAAGTCCTCTCAGCGGCCGAACTCCTCAGCAGACAGGCTTTAGCGGAATCCCCAAGCGGTCGTCACTCAGGAGCCCGAACTCCTCAGCAGTCGTCACTCGATCGAACTCCTCAACGGTCGCCCTCATCGAACTTCGGCCGATCGGGCTCCTACCGAACTCTCAAGTGTCCAAGCCTCAGTCGAAGTCCAACAGCTGACCGAACCCCAAACGGTCGAGCTTTGGATTCTCAATAGCTGAACTCTTCAGCGGACGAGTCTTAGCTGCATACCTCCAGCCAGACGCCTATGGGAGCCGAACTCCCTCCTATCTTCCTCTTCAGGAGCTCGAACTCCTCCGAAATGGGCACACGACGAAGGCCTTCAACCCTTCATTCGGCAAGCTCTGCAACCATCACCATCAGTCAGTCCGCCGCACCATCAGTCCGTCGCACCATCAGTCAGTCCGCCGCAGGCAATAGCGACCCACTGTCAGGCGGCGATGGCTGTCATCCTCAATCCACCACACACGGCACCAGCCCATGAGACTGACTCCGTCGAACCTCGAGCGGCCCGCCAGCACGCGGCTGCAGTTGTCACCATCAAGCTCCACTATATAAAGGACCCTCCCGACACGCTAAGGCTAAGCTCTCTGAACTCTCGACTCTCTAAGCTCTCCTCCTCATCTCTAAGCTCCGGAACTCATTCCGAGCACTCCATTACTGTTGGCCGAAAACTAACTTGACCGTCGGAGGGTCCTGCCGGAGCCACCCCCCATCGGTTTCAGATGGGACTTCATTTTGCAGGTCCCCGACGGTGCCTCAGCGGCCTCAGCTCCGACGACCTCCGGCGAAGATGGATTTCTGCATCAACAGATTGGCGCTAGAGGAAGGGTCCGAACCTTCGAGGTTCCCTTGTTCTTAAAGGAGTGCTCGGCGATCCTTCTCTTCCCTCTCCGGAGATCTTCCTTTTCTCTTCCGAAGAGAAAATGCCACCCAGGAGAGCTTCGGCACGGCGCTCGGCGGCCTCCGCGACCCGATCCCGTCCAGGCCCGTCTGTTCCTGCTTCAGCCCCGGCAGCCTAGGTTTCACCTGCACCCGCGGTGGATGTGAAGCAGTTCGGCCTGCTTGTCCGACAGATCCGTGGCCTCACAGAAGCATTGCAGGCTATACAGCAGCCTCCGGTGGCGACTCCACCCGCAAGCCCGCCATGAGGGCGCGAGGAATCAGCCTTAAGGAAGAGCCCAATCGCCCCGAAGAGAGAAACGGAGAGCAGAAGTTCCCCCGCCAAAGCGGAATGAAGTTTGGTGCGAGGAAGGCCGAACCCACTCATGAGCCCGTCATCGAGGAAGCCTCGACAAAGAAGTATGAAGTCCTCCCGCGGAAGCTTTCGCGGGAAAGCGGAACGAAGATCGACGCAAATGAGGCCGAACTCATGCTCCAGTATGTCCCCCAAGGGAACCGCCTACAAAGTGTTCACCGGAGGCGGAACAAAGTTCGGACAAGAAAAGTCGAGCTCCCCTCGAGCTCGTCCGAACTCGTCCGAACAAGAGCAGTGGAAAGTTCTCCCACGGCGGGTCTCACGGGAAAGAGGAATGAAGTTCGGCTCGAAGAAAAGCCGAGCTCCCCCCAAAGCTCATCATCAAGGCGAAATGAAGTTCGGCACAAGCAAGGGCGGAGCAAAGTTCCCCCGCGGGGTGAAGTTCGGAATGAGGGCGGAGGAAAGTTCTCCCGTGGAATGAAGTTCGGTGGAAAGCCGAACTCCTCAGCTCAACCTCCAAATGAAGTTCGGCGCAGGCCAGGACGGAACGAATCGGGGCGCGAAGAAATCCTCCTCCCGAAAGATTCCGCAGCTACGACCCGCTCCTCTAACTCGAATTCTCGGCGAAGTTAAGAGCCGGCCGCCAAGTCCTGAAGGACTACGGCCTCCCCAAACGTGCGCGATCAAGGCAAGTGAAGCCCCTACCATCGCGACCACGGCCACGACACTGAGGAATACGTTCAGCTCCAAGACGAGATTGAAGAGCTCGTCAAAAAGAGACGACAGGATAAATTCCTCCGACGCCGATCTAAAGCAAGAGAAGATCGGCTAAAAGCGCTGCCATAACTGAAAAAGATAAGAAGGTCGGCCGCCTCGCGGCGTCATCAACGCCACCCCGGGGAGGAGCTAGGAGCTAGCTACATCGGCGATTGTCGTCTCCCAGCGACAAAGTCAAGAGAAGCATGCTCCAAATTAAGGAAGGCCAGCATGTAGATAGAGGAGGTCGTCTGGATGGGACTCGCTGCCCGAGGGAACTCAGAGGAACAACACCCCGACGACCCTCAAACGAAAATGTGCTGCGAGTGGCTTCCTCCTCGGTAAAATTCTCCCCTCTCAATAATATTCATTTCTGATGCGAAAACTATGCGATGACAGGGAAGAAGCAAGCGAAAGTCAGCCGCGTTAGGAACAGGAGGAGAACCTCGTCCTAGCGTGAGCAAAGTCGAAGGCCCCGTCCACAAAGGACGGGATGGGGGGAGAAGGCGACGGACGACGGTCCTCATGTGCCCCCACAGTCGGTTAGGAACAGGAGGAGAACCTCGTCCTAGCGTGAGCAAAGTCGAAGGCCCCGTCCACAAAGGACGGGATGGGGGGAGAGGCGAGGACGACGGTCCTCATGTGCCCCCACAGCCCGGCTAGGAACAGGAGGAGAACCTCGTCCTAGCGTGAGCAAAGTCGAAGGCCCCGTCCAAAGGACGGGATGGGGGGAGAGGCGAGGACGACGGTCCCCATGTGCCCCCACAGCCCGTTGGGAACAAGAGGAGAACCTCGTCCTAACGCGAGCAAGGTCGAAGGCCTCGTTCACCTAAAACGAGATGGGGGAGAGGCGAGGACGACGGTCCCCATGTACCCCCACTGCCCATTAGGCACAGAAGGGGAACCCCGTCCTGACGTGAGCAAGACTCGAGACCGAGCCTCAAAGACTACGGCAAGCCTCGGCCGCAGGAGATAAGATCTCCTCCGAGGGAGGCTCGGCCGTAGGAGATAAGATCTCCCCCGAGCGCGCACTTCAACCTCGACTGCAGGAGATAAGATCTCCCCCGAGGAAGCTCGAAGCTCGGCCGCAGGAGATAAGATCTCCCCCGAGGGAGCTCGACCGTAGGAGATAAGATCTCCCCGAGCGCGCACTTCAACCTCGACCATAGGAGATAAGATCTCCCCCGAGGGAAGCTCGGCCGCAGGAGATAAGATCTCCCCCGAGCGCGCACTTCAACCTCGGCTGCAGGAGATAAGATCTCCCCGAGCGAAGCTCGCGTAGGAGATAAGATCTCCCCCGAGGGAAGCTCGACCGCAGGAGATAAGATCTCCCCCGAGCGCGCACTTCCTCGGCCGCAGGAGATAAGATCTCCCCCGAGGAAGCTCGACCGCAGGAGATAAGATCTCCCCCGAGCGCGCACTTCACCTCGGCTGCAGGAGATAAGATCTCCCCCGAGGGAAGCTCGGCCGCAGGAGATAAGATCTCCCCCGAGCGCGCACTTCAACCTCGGCTGCAGGAGATAAGATCTCCCCGAGGGAAGCTCGGCTGCAGGAGATAAGATCTCCCCCCGAGCGCACTTCAACCTCGGCCGCAGGAGATAAGATCTCCCCCGAGGGAAGCTCGGCCGCAGGAGATAAGATCTCCCCCGAGCGCGCACTTCGACCTCGGCTGCAGGAGATAAGATCTCCCCCGAGGGAAGCTCGGCCGCAGGAGATAAGATCTCCCCGAGCGCGCACTTCGACCTCGGGCAGGAGATAAGATCTCCCCCGAGGGAAGCTCGGCCGCAGGAGATAAGATCTCCCCCGAGCGCGCACTTCGGCTGCAGGAGATAAGATCTCCCCCGAGGGAAGCTCGGCCGCAGGAGATAAGATCTCCCCCGAGCGCGCACTTCAACCTCGACCGCAGGAGATAAGATCTCCCCCGAGGGAAGCTCGAGCCGCAGGAGATAAGATCTCCCCCGAGCGCGCACTTCGACCTCGGCTGCAGGAGATAAGATCTCCCCCGAGGGAAGCTCGGCCGCAGGAGATAAGATCTCCCCCGAGCGCGCACTCGGCTGCAGGAGATAAGATCTCCCCCGAGGGAAGCTCGGCCGCAGGAGATAAGATCTCCCCCGAGCGCGCACTTCGACCTCGGCTGCAGGAGATAAGATCTCCCCGAGGGAAGCTCGGCCGCAGGAGATAAGATCTCCCCCGAGGCGCACTTCGACCTCGACCGTAGGAGATAAGATCTCCCCGAGCGCGCACTTCAACCTCGACCGCAGGAGATAAGATCTCCCCCGAGGGAAGCTCGGCCGTAGGAGATAAGATCTCCCCGAGCGCACTTCGACCTCGGCCGCAGGAGATAAGATCTCCCCCGAGTCAACCTCGGCTAGAGATAAGATCTCTCCCGAGCGACCGCGAACAGCCTCGGTTAGGAACAGGAGGAGAACCTCGTCCTAACGCGAGCACCAACCTCGGCTAGAGATAAGATCTCTCCCGAGCGACCGCGAACAGCCTCGGTTAGGAACAGGAGGAGAACCTCGTCCTAACGCGAGCACCAACCTCGGCTAGAGATAAGATCTCTCCCGAGCGACCGCAAATAGCCTCGGTTAGGAATAGAAGGGGAACCCCGTCCTGACGTGAGCAAGATCCGAGACCGAGCCTCGAAGTCTACGGCAAGTTCCACTGCAGGAGATGAAATCGCCCCCAAGCGACCACGACAACCTCGACCGCGGAATAGGAGGTCCCCCCGAGTCAACTTCAGCTGATGGAGACAATGTCACCCCCGAGGAGCTCAACTCCGACCTCGACCGCAGGGGGCGAGATTTACTTCGGCTTCAACATCAGCTTCATCAACTTTAGCTGGGAACGAGTTCCATTCCAACCCCAAACATCAATTGGAGAGGAGGCCTCCCCCAAGCCTCAGCTTCAACTTCAGCGTCAACCTTGGCTAGAGAAGAGACCTCCCCCGAGCTTCAGCCGCGACAAACGCGGGGCCTGGAAGAAGACTTCGGCAGTCGCCCGTTTTGGTACTCCCTTCCTTCGAATTTCGAACTCGGGAGTGGGGGGGCTACTGTTGGGGATAAATCCCGCTCCTGCCGAAGCCCGGCCCTATGCTCAGCCCAATGTAACCAGTAGCCGCGGAAGAGCTTCGGCAGACAGGCTTCAGCCGAAGTTCCAGCAGTCGAGCTTCTTCCAGCAGGCCGAACTGGTCAGCTTCCGAGCTTCTTTCGGACTCCCAGCGTCGAGATCGAACTTTCTGGGCGGCCGAACTCCTTCGAACTTCCCACGGTCAAACTCCTTCGGACCGACTCCAAGCGGCCGAGCTTCAACGAAGTCCTCTCAGCGGCCGAACTCCTCAGCGGACAGGCTTTAGCGGAATCCCCAAGCGGTCGTCACTCAGGAGCCCGAACTCCTCAGCAGTCGTCACTCGGCCGAACTCCTCAGCGGTCGCCCTCATCGAACTTCGGCCGACCGAGCTCCTACCGAACTCTCAAGTGTCCAAGCCTCAGCCGAAGTCCAACAGCCGACCGAACCCCAAACGGCCGAGCTTCGGATTCTTAGCAGCCGAACTCTTCAGCGGACGAGCCTTAGCTGCATACCTCCAGCCAGACGCCTATGGGAGCCGAACTCCCTCCTATCTTCCTCTTCAGGAGCCCGAACTCCTCCAAAATGGGCACACGACGAAGGCCTTCAACCTTTCATTCGGCAAGCTCTGCAACCATCACCATCAGTCAGTTCGCCGCACCATCGGGTCCGCCGCACCATCAGTCAGTCCGCCGCAGGCAATAGCGACCCACTGTCAGGCGGCGATGGCTGTCACCCTCAATCCGCCGCACACGGCACCAGCCCATGAGACTGACTCCGCCGAACCTCGAGCGGCCCGCCAACATGCGGCTGCAGTTGTCACCATCAAGCTCCACTATATAAAGGACCCTTCCGACACGCTAAGGCTAAGCTCTCTGAACTCTCGACTCTCTAAGCTCTCCTCCTCCTTTCTAAGCTCCGGAACTCATTCCGAGTACTCCATTACTGTTGGCCGAAAACTAATTTGATCGTTGGAGGGTCCTGCTGGAGCCACCCCCCACCGATTCTGGATGGAACTTCGTTTTGCAGGTCCCCGGTGGCGCCTCAGCGGCCTCAGCTCCGACGACCTCCGGCGAAGATGAATTTCTGCACCAACAGTAAGAATAATATGCATCTCTATAGCTGTATGGTGGAACATCATAGTTATGTTTGTAGGTCATTTGAGTCCTCATTGAGTTCTGATCAAGTTGGAAATAGATGCAGGATTTAAAATAACGACCGAAAAACATTATAGTGTTTTGAAGGCCTATAATTAGTAATGGAAACCTACGTGACTAAGCTTTTGCCCATGCAATGCACCGTCTATTCCTGAGGAGGATCATGATGGATGGTGCTATAAACCATGAATAAAATGATAGCTGGTGCCATGTTTTGGGGAGTTAAAATGGCACCTTTTGGAGCATTGGTACCCGGTCAGGTGGGCGGCAGCTGGAAAATAAGTGCGGTTACGGGAGACGAATCCATCCGCGGACGACTTTCCATGGGTTTTGTTGCTGTCGCGGTCGAAGGATGGGACTAAAGATATTTTCTCCCTACCATGTTAGCCTTCTAGCTAAGAAAGAGTATACGTAGGCAGGAGGCATTTCTAAAAGCGGTGCTAATTAGCATGGTCGCGGTCAAGAAATGGTCCGGTTGGCTTCGCGTTCGTATCAAACGTTTCATGCGAAAGAAAAAATTTCAATTCATATAAATCGTATTTTTTTTTAAACTCATAGCCGATGTACGCCTAAAAATATCTTCTCCTATAATATATTTTATTATAATATTTTAAAAAACTTTTTACTATTTATCTATTTTAATTATCAAATTAAATATAAATTATTTAGATTTTAACTAATTAAAATCTGAATGATGCAGTAAATATTTTAAAGAATAAAATTATTTTATATAATAATTTAATTTAATTTTTTTTTTAAATTTTTTTTTGATCCATCAATAATGAAGAATTCAAGTAGAGATGCAAGGACCGAGAGCAAAGAAGACGTGGGCTATCACGGGGGGAGGGGATGGATCTAGAGCAGAGGCGCCAGAGAGATTGGAGGTGGGGACAAGATTGAAGGAGCTACAAAAAATAATAATAATAATAATAATAATAAATAAATAAAATAATATATATATATATATATATTATATTATTTTTAAAAATAATAAAATATATAAAAAAATAATATATAATATTTTAAAAATATTTTTTATATTAAAATATTATAAAAAAGCATCGTAGCAAAATTTTAATGGCTATTATATCAAATGATGGCTCTTATCTGATATCTTATGATCTTAAATAAAAATAATAATTAATTCTTACATTCAAATCCTTGCCCAGCTTGACGAATTAGAGAAGAATCAACGAACAGTGGATTAAACAAAAACTGATATTATTTTTATTTTTTTCCTATTGTAACATCAAAAAATGAACTAACTTAGCGTCATTTTTATTTTTAAGCAAACAGAGCAAAGAACTAAAGTGGGTCATGGAATATAAGCAGCATATAGAACTAATGTGCATCCATGTAGTTATTGGTTATCGGATAATGGAGCTGCCAATACGAGGATATTTTAGTTATTTAATCACCCATATCAAAGTCAAGCAAATCGATCATTATCTTACTAAATTTCTGCTTGGCACCCAAGATATGGGTGCACCTAATCATTGGGCTCTCCAAAGACAACAAACCATACAAAGAAAAAGTTGCTAAACATAAAATCTAGAGGAACCGTTGGCAATGCCCTACATGGACGATTTTGATGGCTAAACAATGATTTCCAATTCACTTCCTGAAGTGGAGAGAATCCAAACCTATAGAATCCATCATTTCCACTTCCAAATGTTGATCGTGTCCTAGCATGGATTAGTCGGTAACTAAAATAATTTTTTTTTTTTTTTTTATTCTTCTTTCTCCAACATGGTGCTAGTCTTAAGCAATAATATGCTGACGTAGAGATCTCTCAATCGTCGCCTTCCATATGGTAACTAGAAACTCTGATTTCGAGTCTTGATGGTGCATCTCTAAATATTTTAATTTAAATAATTATAGAATGGATGGATTTTTTTTAAAAAAAAATAAAATTTTAATATTACTTCATTAGTGCATATGTTGTGCAGTGCAAGGCAGCCACCTGAACAATGATGGGGTTACACATTGGTTCGAAAGTTATTTTTAAAAAAATTTAAAATTTAGATATTACTTTATTAGTACTTTTAATTAGTCTTAGAGCTAGTGGCCCTATGGTGCCACGTCACTTTTTCATTCAGTTTTTTATCTTTAAAATTATTGCGGGAGTGCGGGATAACTAAAAAATTTGTAGATTTTTTAAAATAATTTTATTATTTTGTTCTTATCCTTCAAGCGCCATGTCGGATGGGAAACAGAGTGGAAGAACGAGTGGCAGCGCAGCATACCTCTTGGCCACCGGGTCAGGCTGAATGCCTAATCATCATCCCATGTCACATCTCCCTCGGTGTTAGGTGAGGTGGCACACAAGAAAGCGAGGGGGAGTCATCGCTGCATAAATCTAAATATTTTTTGAGATACAATGATCCATGGAAAAGAATATGTTTAATATTTAAAAATAGAAAAGATCCTATGGTCGCCGGATCACCAATCTCTCGGGTTCCCATCTCCACCATTCAACCCTTCCTCATGTTGAGGCGTCGTAGGTGCCGTACCCCGGTACTATTTTTTTTCTTTTGGTGTAAGTACCCCAGTAGTATTTGAGTTTGGATCCTTTGCAGCTACTGCCATAAATGGTAATCCAAATGCAGTATGTGGAAGTAGGTGATTAAATGGATGATAACACCACGCTGCAGTAAATATAATTCCACCCTATTCATCATTTTTCCTTTTTCCCCTAGAAGATCGTTAATTTTTACGTAGCCATCTGGCTATCTCAAAGGAACGAAACAAAGGGGCTAGCTCATGGCTTTTTCCTATTTCTTGTTCTATCGGACAAGCCTCTCCGGTAACATGCGCCGAGACTTGGACAAATTATACGCTGAACCACGGGCACCACAAGGCAAACAAAAATCATATATCGTCGGCGCTGAAAAACGAAATACAGAGATAACTTTCTATTTTATCATATTTTTTAAAATATTTATTTTAAAAAAATATATATCTTAAAGTAGAAACTTAAAAGTCAAAGTTTTTATGATTGATACCATGATTTCATTAAATCTCTCCATTTATTTTCTTTCTCATCAAACTATCTCTTCAATCATGAAATTCTCCTTCTCCTCTTGAATCCTTTTCTTCTCCTCCAAATTTCTTTATCTTTTCTAAGACCTTTGCTATTAACAGTTCATGGAATCTAAGAAATAATGTGTATATAATTTTTTAGATTAGATAAAGTAGGAAACTGTATACTATGTACTGATACTAATGAACATAATATTTTTAAAATTATATATCAATTTATTTAGAGATGTATATTAACTTATTAAATAACTAATATACTTAGTATATATCATGATCATATAATGTATACTAGTAAAAGCATTTTATGAAAGTTGTATATCAATATATCTAAATGTGTGTATTAGATAATCACTATTAAGTGTATAACAAAATAGTTTATAATATGCATTAAGAAGTTAATAAGTATGTATCATCTAGACATATAGTGTGTAATCATAAATATGATATACTGAAAATTATATATTAATTTTTTTAAAGATGTGTATTAGATTGTTAGATGACTAATCTGCTAAATATATATCATATAATCGTATGCTATATATTAGTATGCATCATATTTTGGTATATTAATTTATCTAAAGATATATGTTGGCTTGATAAATAACTAATTTGTATCACTTGGAGATGCAATGTGATGCAAGATAAGATGGTGGAAAGAATTGTGAGTGAGCTAAGAAATCACTCTGGATTAGGATTAAAAAAAAAAAAGATAACTATAGAATTTCTTTCATAAAATAAATGAGGATTCGGATAAAGAGAGAAGAGGAAGAAGTTAGGAAAATCCATCCTAAAAGAGATAAGAAAAAAGAAGTTAGAAAAATCTATTCCAGAGATGAGCAGCACAGAACTTACTGGGGTTGAGAAGAACGGCACAGAACTTACCAAGGAAGAAGAACGGCATAGGACTTGCCAAGGTGGAAGAAAAAAAAAATCCAAAAAAGGATGGAAAAGAACCTAAGTTCTTCACTCCAAAAATTTAACTCTTTCTTTTTTTTTTCATTTAGATTTATGATTTTATTTATAGGCCTCTAACAATCCTCTAATCTCTTAATAAACTCTCAATCTACTAATAAATTTCTAACAAACTTCAACTCCCTAATTAATTCCTAACAAATTAATGGATTCCAACATCCTAACAAATTTTCAACAAAATAACAAACAAAATCCTAACAAGTTAACCATCTAACAAATTGATCCATCTCATGCTTTAAGATATATGCATGAGCTGAAAACAAAAAATTACATCCATTTCCTATACATCCATATATACACCCAGATAAAATATAAAAATAAAATATATGTAGATCTGCATCAATAATAGTGCTAGGTGATGTCCTCATCAATTTTTTCTAGAATGAAAAAAACTCAATCCCATCGAGTCTAGATTGATTCCAAAATTGATGCAGCTTAATTTGAAAATCAGTAAGAGGATGAGGATCTACTATGAGGAGCATGCAGAATTCTCTAGGGGTGCGATGACGGAGGGTGTGATGGAGGCAGGGAAGGTCATCGAGGGTATCATCGGAAGTGGGCCGTCAAAGTCATCGCAGGGTAAGTTGCGATGGAGGAAGTGCTGAGAAAGATGGCTCGAAGCAATGGCGGATGGTGCAGGATGGCATGGTGGTCGAGGTGGATAGGTGCAAAGATGAGCAGGTGCAGAGGAAGTTATGGCAGCAAATGAAAAGCTTATGAAGATTGAAGGTAGATTTTTTTTTTTCAAAATATCCTAATCTACCTATCCTCTGATACCAAAAATTGATGTGG
Organism: Cocos nucifera; assembly: GCA_006176705.1. Classification (NCBI taxonomy): domain Eukaryota; kingdom Viridiplantae; phylum Streptophyta; class Magnoliopsida; order Arecales; family Arecaceae; genus Cocos; species Cocos nucifera. Next base: position 131,228 of record QRFJ01000026.1, read on the forward strand.
AACAAGGTGGCGGGAAGGATCGTAAGCTAAGAAGTCACTCCGCATTAGGATTAAAAAAGAAAGATAACCATGGAATTTTTTCCACAAAATAGACGAAGGTTAGGATAAAGAGGGAAGAAGAAGAAGTTGAAAAAGTTGATCCCAGAGAAGATGAGGAAAAAGAAGTTGGAGAAATTCATCCTAAAGGTGAGCAGCACAAGACTTGCTGGGGTTGAGAAGAACGGCACAGACTTGCCGAGGGAGAAGAACGACATAGAACTTGCCAAGGTGGAAGAAAGGGAGAAACCCAAGAAAGATAGAAAAAGAATCTAAGTTTTTCATTCCAAAAATTTAACTTTTTGGTTTTATTTATAGGCCTCTAACAACCTTCTAACCTCTTAACAAACTCTCAACCTACTAACAAACTTCAACTTTCTAACTAATTTCTAACAAATTAATAGATTACAACCTCCTAACAAATTTTCAACAAAATAATAAATAAAATTCTAACAAGCTAATCATCTAACAAACTGATCCACTTCATGCTTTAAGATGCATGTATGAGCTGGAAATAAGAAATTACACCCATTTTCTATACACTCAGGTAAAATATAAAAATAAAATACATATAAATCTGCAACAATAATAGTACTGGATGATGTCCTCATCACAATGTATATTGATAAAAAGGATATTCTAGAAACAAGAAAGAAAGATGATAATGTATGTTCCTTTTTTTTTTTTGAATCAAGGGATCGATGACTCCATTAGCAAGAGTCTTTAACTTTTAAGTTTTTCTTTAAGATAAGCAATAGAAAAAACATGGCCAAATAGGAAGCTCATCCTATATTTCCTTCTCTAATGCCGTCTCATATGAATTTTGTTGCGACATAGTGGTGCACCAGGTCAATAATCTCATCTCATTACTGTGGGTCGATCATCAAGATAAGTGCATGATGAATAAAGCCCATAGAAATCAAACAAGATGATAGGCATGTGCATATGGTGTAGGCAAGTTCTTAAAGGATGGAAATGTTTCATTTTTTTCATAGAATGGTACATCCCACGGTCCTACCTCATATTGACAATGATCCTAATTATGCATCCCAGTAAATATATATCTTCCATCCTCTCTCTAATTATTCTTCTTTTTTCTTCTATCTTTATTTTTTATTTTTTTATTTTTTTCTTCTTTCTTTTTTTCTCTTTTTCTTCGATTTTTTTTTCTTATCCCCTTTTTTATTTCTTTTTGGATTTTTCTTCTTCCTCCCTTTCTTTCATTCTCCGTCTTTCCTTTCATTTTTCTTTTCATCTCTTTTTTTTTCCTTTTTCTTCTTCTTTCCTCGTGGATAAATTTTGGAGTTCTAATCCTATCCCAATACTGCTTTCTCACAGGAATAGAATAGGACAGTCAAGATACTCTCCTTCCCACCAGAATTTAAAACCTTAGGTGTGGGATATAATTACTTCAAGAATCAACCCTTTTAAGGGTACAAATAGATCAGGAGTCCCCATCAACCCCACTTGGTGAGCTGGAGCAAAACTCTTCCCAAAAGATTTTTGGGTGAACAAGGACAAAAAATATAGCACATTAAGGACATTCGGGAAAGGGAACTAGGTGCAATAATTAAGCTCCATTATATATGTTGGCAACTTGTGGGTGTGTCTCCGCTTGGAGAGCTCGTATCGTTCGGGCCTTGGTCCAAAATAGCGATGGCTCCATACTCTCTTTGATTTCTTCCGGCACTTGCTTCTCCCTTCTTCCTACTTTCGTCAAGTTACACATCAAAGACTGTTATCCGGCCTCAAGAGTGAGAAAATACATTGTATAATCATGAGCCAAGCTTTTCAGCTGACACTAGCTTGCATCTACGCAAGCCTACGGTTTGATGGGGCCGTTTCTCCATCGTATTCGGTCCGATCATTCTTTTGATTACGATATCATAAGCAAACAAATTAGAGGGTATACTGTACCATCCACGCGGTAATAGACCACGACCTTCACCTCTATCTCATGATTGGTGACCATGATGGAACTGCTGATATATCTTTTGTTTTCCCTTATTAATTTCCTCTTTATCACCGTGAACTCGTTCTTGTCTTGGTCTCTGTAGTTACGGTGGATAAATGGTACGTAATGAGATAGGCAAATAATTTGTTGGATACCAACCAAAAAATTAATTAAACAGAGAAGTGAAATGGGCATAAAAATTTATAGTTAAATCCGTCACATATATATTATCAAATTGAGAGTAACAAGCAATATTTAATTGCTTCGATATCAATTATTTGTGATAAGATTGCCAAACCTTGGTTGCGATGTTATTACTCTTGTCGCTCTAGGTAACATGTAGGGCTTTCGTTACGAAGGGGATAGACCAAATAACATAATATTATCTTCCACTTTTAGAAGTACCTGTAGCAAGCTCCACAAATCCACACGCAATTGCATAGCCTCTTTAAAATTTCAGAGAGAGAGAGAGAGAGAGAGATTTACTTTTGTGCGTCTCCCTCAGTGATGGCTAAGAAGTAGGGTCATGTCGGTTTGCATGAGTTGTTTTGGAGTTTGGAGGCATCCAAAATGAAACCATTGATTGGATGGTCGGCTTCAGTTAAGAGACGTCCATCATCCTAGATTCTCCAAATCAAGGATGTTGGCTGTCCAATAACATGCGTTGATTTGGATGGCTTAACTGCCGAAGAGATGCCCTGGCCTTAATCCAACGACAGCTTGTGAGCTTTTCAAAACCCAACCCAGAAATCAATTCAAAGTTGAATCCAAGCTAGGGGAACTGTTGCTCCGACGTGTATATATATATATATATATATACACCCTGATCTAATTATAGATTTTACTTCCGTTACAAGGATGGCTAGAGCAATTCAGACTCTTATCATCTATATATCTAAAAAGCCTATGACCAATGGTGACCGAGATACGCAGGCTTGTGTACTAATCTTCTAGATGTTTATTAATGTTGTTATTTATACCATGAAGTACATAATTTCATATTAGCTCCATGCAAGCGGTTTAGTATCAACTCATGTCAGCTGCTACAACCTCCATAGCTCTATCAAATTTATGTCTATGATCATAGCACTAACATTTAGATTTTTTTTTTTTTTTTTGATATACTAACATTTAGATCAATATCTTATAATCCTCGATGAATAGATGGTAAAAAAAAAAAAAAAAAAATTACAATCTATTTTGCAGCGAAGAAATTTCATACGTATCAAAAGCATTCTATTTTGAAATTCTGCATTATTTTAGCAGCATTTCTCCCGAAGTTCTTTCCTTTCTAGAACAAGTACGGAATGAAACCAACCTCTGGGAAAGGTTTCCTAATAAATCTCTCATATCACAGTTACTGTTTGCTTTATCCTTTCGGAATAAATAAAATCATCTCACTGTCTCTGTTTTGTTTCTGATAATGAGTTTCACATGCCATGCACATGGCTCTCATGTCAACGCACATATAGATATATGGAGATTAAACAGACAAATAACAGATTAAGTTCAATATGATAACCATTTTTTATAAAAGATTAATTTAATATAATAATCATATCGATGCACTATGTTAATAATGATGATGATGATAAGAGCTAATCATCCTTTAAAAAATCGTAGTGGCAAGTTTTAAGAATATTTAGTGGATATCCTCTTCCAAGATAGGGAGCTGGCAATTTTGGATTCATTCTTCAACCTCCCTTCAGAAGGCGACTTAAATAATAAATAACAGAATAAATTCGTTCTAATGACCCATACTCTTCTAAGTACAATTCCCTGGAGTTAATCCTCAAACACAAGCCTGATATACCAATGGACCAGTACGTGCCTGCTGCCTTATTGCGCTAACCATTAAACTTAAAGGGCACTTGGGCCGATATTAATTTAATCAAACAGTAGTCGTCAATCATTATCGCCTTTTCTCTTGACGGTGACTGGCTACGTTCTCAGAAACAACTAAAATATTGTGAGCTCCATTAGCTAGTTAGGGTTTGGATTCAGCAAAGGGGAGATTCTTTCGATAGCTTCGGAAGGTGGGAAAAGGTTGTCTGCAAGCATTGTTCAGGTTGATTGGGTTTGCCTGTTGAAAGCGAAGCACAGGCATAGTAATAGCAGGAATGAGAGATTTCTTTCGTACACGAGGAACAAAAAATATCACGGTTAATAATTAATTGGGATCGGTAGCGTGGTCGTGGCTCACCGATTAGGACCAGGGTGCCGGCTTATGTGGATGTCGCGGGTCTCATCTTGCCTCGTATCACTTGATCATAGGTTGGCCTAGTTCTCTAGTGGCCATTCGCATAACGAGTTTGATATAAAAGAAGATTCAAATAATGAGGAGGAGATGAAAAGGTTAAGTTTAAGAATGTAGCGTGCGATATTAATGAGTCGACAGAGTAGTGGATTTTGTGACATAAATAGAATTTAATGCTTGGAATGTCGTGCCAAGGCAAACTTCAGAAATCTTATGGCGTATCTTCAGAAATCTTAATAAACTAGGAACAAAAAAAGACAGAATCTAGTAACACCCTGGGCACCACGAGAACTAGGGGCACGAGATCACGGTAATCCTGCGATGCCCCATCAAATACAAATAACTCCGATCTGCCAATTGATCTTGAGGAGGAAGGAAGGAAAATGGACAAACAAAGTTTGTGCACGACAAAAAGAAGAATTAAATAGACGGGCAAGGCTGGTGATGGTAGCCACACGTGGAGAGCAGCCGTCTCCCGGAAGAGAAGCACCAGCAGCCGACACCCGCGTCCCATGCTTTCGATGAAATGGCTGCAATCTAATCACCCATCAATTAGATTACAACCGGCACACGTCTGTCCAGAGTCCCGACTCAAATAATGGCATGCATGAGGTTGGTAGATGAGGCTACCGACGGTTGTGGCACAACGTATATTTCTGAGACTGGAAGAGCTTGCAGAAATTAATATTCATGCTGTCAGCTGATGCAGCCGAGCGTTAAATTAGATGACCGACTAGAAAACTGATAGGTTAAAAGGTCAACGTCAACACATCATAGTTGTTGATTAGAACACGGAAGCATTAATAAGTTAGATGTCGTGGGTTGTTTTGCAAAACCTAAAAGCCGGAGAGAAGGATTAGTTCGGGTCAACCTCTTACTTCAATTACCCTTCGTTGCTAAGCAAAATTTTCACTAATCATGCGCATTGTCATGGCAGAACCCATCAAGTTCACCCCGAATGAACGGGTCATCGCAGTTCACCAAACAATGGAGGGTTGTCATAACAACTAGGATTTGTCAAAAAAAAAAAAAAAAAAATCTTGAATTCAATTCACAAGAAGTCCACAGCAAATTTGGCAGCAAGAAGAAGTCCGAAAAGACATCCAAGACCTTGAGTAGGCCTTGAACCAGCCACATGCACAGAGCCTGTGAGCTTGGCACATCCCAGACGGGCGCACGGTCCAAGCACGCATAGCTGATGCAGGCCCAGCACTCGAGTGCACGCATGGCCTGCACGCTATCCATGTGGTCCACCATGGACCGACGGACTCCACGCGGTCTATGGCAGTCACGTGCACCCTTAAGGGGTGCACCGTGTGAAAACACGGTGCACAGGCCATTTAGCGAAGATTGGGCAAGGTGGCGCATCAAGATTTGGTCTCCGACTCATTGTAAGAGCAGTCTATGGGTGGTGCACGGGCACAGAATGCGCGATTCGATGGTAGAAAATGCATACGATTTGATCTAACGGACAGGGACTATGTAGAGTTCTGATTAAGATCTTGTTATCATGTTGGATTTGGATTGCAATCGGTCCTATAAAAAGCCCTGTAGGCAAACCGTGGTAGCAACAGCAACAGAGATCTTAGATGGCTAAGGCCTGAGCAGTAGGCAAGAGATCCTGAAGGATGCCGATAAAAAGTTGAAGCAGGAGGCTTCAGACAAACTGGCAAGTAACAAATAGTAGTCATTTTAGGAGATTTTCTAAAAAGAGAGTTTTGTGAGGAAGTGCTTCTTATTGAAAGAGATATTGATGTACGAAGGTTGAAGGTGTGATCTTCTCTTGTAAATTCTCTTTTCTCATAATGAAACTTTGCATGCCCCATGGAGGTAGACCTTGGTCTAGTCCACGTATTTGATAATGTCTTATTTTTTTTCTTCTTTTTTCTACCACAATAAGTGGTACTAAATCCCCAATAATTAATATCAAAGCTAGATGGTACAAGAGCATAGGTTGTGACAATGGTGATCAAGATTGAAGAAGATGGAGAAATTAAGCTCAATCCAAATGAAGATCAATAGGTTTGATGGAAAAAGCAATTTCTCCTAATGGCAAATAAGGATAAAGAATGAGCTCATCCAACAAGGATTGATCGATGCTCTCTTATGCGAGAAGATACCAGCTACCATAGGGGTGAAGGATTGAAAATGGCTCCAAATGCAGGCGTGAGTACGATCCACTTGGATGATGTGATGATCCATGTGCTTAACGAAACTTCGACGATGTGGTTGAAGCTTGAGGAGATGTACATGGCAAAGTCGCTCACCAATACTCTCTTCCTCTGGAAGCAGTTTTACCAGCTACGGATGAGCAAAGGGTAAAGCATGCAAGAGCATCTTAGCAACTTTCAAAAAATCTTCACCGACTTTCTCAGCATTGGTAAGAAAGTTAAGGAAAAGACCAGGACATTAGTCTTGCTTTCATCACTTTTCTTTTTTTTTTGAGTTCTTGGCGACTACTCTTCTAGTATGAAAGAACAACATCAAGATGAAAGAGGTAACTTCTACAATTCTCCAGAATGAGATTCTCAAATGGAAGAACCGAGCCTCGAGTTCAGGTACTCGACTTTGATGGTGTCTGAAAGTGATGGGGTAGAAAACAAAGCTATAGGAGATCGCGATGTGGGCGGTCCAAGTTCAAGATAGGGAACTATAACAAGATCAAATGCTACCGATGCAATGAATTGAGGCATCGTATCAGAAATTACCTATAACTCAGAGATCGGATGAAAGCTACTATGGTGATAGCAAGTAGCGATACAGAAGATAGTGAAGATATTCTTCTGGTGACTGGTGAGATATCTACTTTCTTTCACTAGTAAATTATGGATTTTATATGTTCGCATCATGTGTGTTGTAGAGAGAAGATGTTTGACTCTCTAGAGAGTAATGAGGGCACTGTTTACTTACCGGATAGATCAAGCTATGTGATTAAAGGCACTGGGACCATTAGCATGAAGATATATGATAGAACAATCAGAAAATTGGGTGAGATCCAATAGATACCCAGTTTCAGAAGGAATCTGATCTCACTAAGCAGACTAGATTTGATCGACTCCAGATGGAGAGCTGATGGAGGAATCTTGAAGGTCTTGCACGGCAGTAAGATTATCATGAGAAAAATAAAATATGAAAGATATTATCTCTTAACAGGAAGCCCAGTATGAGGTGGAGTTTTAGAAACCAATGAGAGTCCAAAGTATGATGGAGCTCCAGATGCAGGTGGATCGAATACGAAATGCGAGACTGGGAAGGATGACATACGATGTTGTAATATGAAGTTCCTATGGCGAGCAGGTCTTAAATCAAACAGAGCACAGCATATGATGGAGATGAGATTGAGTGGCTTAGCTCAACTCTCATATTTGTTCATCTATGATCAGCAGATATATGCTCCAGAGCATGGAGGCGAGATTATCTAGAAAGCTCTCAAGAATAGATGAAAGTCGAATGTCGAGTCGAGATGGAGATTGTTAAGAAAAATACCTCGAATTTGATCCACAAAGAGTCCATAGCAAAGAGAAGCCTAGGAAGACACCCAAGATCCGGAGTAGACCTTGGACCGGCTAGCAAGTATAGAGCCCGTAAGCTGGGTGAGGCCCAAACAAGTGCGGCCTAGGCATACACATGGCCCGTGCATGCCTAGTGTGCGAGCACGTGCATGGCCTATGCGCTACTTATATTGAAGCTTTTTTTTCATTGTGAAGCTTTGCATGGGAGTTTAATCTAATTTACGTATTTAATTATATTTTATTTTTATTTTTTTTAAAATTTCTATCATAATAAATGATGCCAGATCCTTATTTTAAGCTCTACCGGGAGCACCGTAATTTGATGGTTCTGACTTACAAGATTCGAAGCAATTCAGCGTAGGAACGACTGAGGAAGACTATCCAACCGCCTACCGGACCACTTATTGCGACATACGGTCCTTCGGGAATCAGTTGTGGTCCTTAAGCTAGAATCCGTATAGGGGATTTCTTTATCCCAAGTCTCATTTATTTTGGAATCTCTAGCTTCTGGATACAACCTTCTTTAGTCCACTTTTAAATAATGGAAACAGGTGCATAAACTATAACAAAGAGGAGCTTCAGCTTCATTAAAACATAACATAAAAGATAATACAAAGTCTTAAAGTTACATCACACGAGCATCCACCGAACCAACCTAAACAGCTTATTCTAACCAACAATTTACAACAGAAGGAATGAAGCCAAAATGTAAACAGATACCCTCTGGATAGGAATATTGAAGTGCAAAATCTTTTTAAAAGACCCCAATGAAACATTGTTTTATTTTGAGACCGAGATAAAATGAGCAAATATAGTCACGGGAGTTGTTGACTTACACCTGTCCTTGTACCAGTCCGGAACCTGCACCCATTGCTGATTCCATCGTACAAGGACTTTGGGCAGCAGAATCGTATTAGATTCCTGGGTTTCTTTAAGAGTTCCTGTAGATTAATAAATGGACAACACCCTGTTATGACTAATGCTGACATGCTTAGTCATACCCAAAAGAATTTTTTTTTTTTTTAAAAAGGCCAGAAAAGACACAAACACGTACATGCGGACAAGGATATAGAGGTGGAGTCATTTGGAAGATTAATGCTAGTTAATCAAGTCTAATGATTGATTGAGGAAAAAAATACATGTTTAATAAACACAGGAAGATTATATACAAGTGAACATACAGATACTCAAAAATCAAATAAAGTGCTGGTTTATCAGACCAACCCCATAGCTTTACCACCCTCAATGCACCTATTGCTTTGTTTTATTTTTCTCCCTCCTTTTCAGGTCGTTGGATTCATGGCCAAGGATATAGTATTGGAGTCATCTGGATGGACAGAAACACTGGAGGCCAGGCACAAGCACGTTGGAAATTTTCACCTTTCATGATAACCGATCGAGTTCAGTGATGTAGATAAAAACCGTACGGGTGGAAATCGTACAATCAAAGGAAAAAAAAAAGTATGCGTGTTCGGTTGGGGGGGGGGGGGGGTGGGGTTGCGGCAACGACCATAAAAAAGAGTTGCAATATCCACTATTATAATAATTGTTACTATAGCCAAATTGTTGCACCTCTCCTCCAGAGAGGAAGTTTGAATGGTGCTTCGACCATCATAGACCACCAGAATACTTCACGGCAAATTAAAACCAAGTTACATCAGTTACACGATTTCTTTTGAGAGTGTAGTTTCTTTTTGAAGCAAAACAAGGAATACATTTCTGCCGCAATAATAGTTCATAACGGCAATCTTTCTACGTGCTTTCTAAGGGCTGAAGGGGAAAATATTTTCAAGATCATCCTCTTCCACTGTGATTAGAACCCTCAGAATTCTCAGCCATTCTAAATTTACGAACTTATAACATTGCAGACCCCCAGTCATATAGTCCCACAATGTCATCGACGGCATCATCCTCTCTTCCTATTTGTGGCACTTTAACCAATTCCAAAAAAAATTGTAGAACCGTGAGCTCTGATGAGGCACCAACAATGTGATCAGAAAAGATCTACCAATCCATCTTGTACTTGCGCCACTCACTTTATCCTCATAAAGCCTGAAACTTCAGTTAAGAATCCATGGAGATTCTTTCTGAATCTATGGCGGTTTGGTCGGTCAAGTGATGAGGAGAGTTGGTTTGAGCTTGTGAGAGAATGAAATGCGCTTGCAAGTCTCGTTTTCATAGTAGGATTTGCCTCTCTCTCCAGAAGTTCTTGCACCAGCCTCTGCATGAGCATGAAAAACGGGCAAGTTACGAATATTACAGACATGCAGCCTCACACCATAGAATTTGACAGGAATGAGAAACAAGTGATTATCGGTACTCTGATACTCTTTTTTTTTGTAGTACTCTGATACTCAATATCATTGCTATTCAGTACAGCAAACTTTAAGAATGTTTTCCACCATACCTATGGGTTCACTGGTCTATGTTGGCATACATTAATCAAAGTTCTTATAATAGATATGCTCATACGCAGCCTCCTTCCATAGATTTTGACAATAAAAAGAAACAAGTGGGTATATCAGTATTTTGATACTCACGTTATTTATCTTCAGTACAGAAATCTATGCAAATGTTATCCAATTTATGCAAATAGGTTCATTGGTCTGCCCTGGTATACTGTAGTCAGTTCTTCCATCAGCCTCAGCTGGAACATGAAAAACTGACGACTTTTGAATATAACAGATATGTGGTGCCGTTCTACAGATTTTAACAGGAAAGAGAAAGAAGTAGGCATATCAGTACTTTGATACTCGATAACATTAGCATCCGGTAAAGCAAAACAGAAAAATTTCCCAATTTATACCCAGTTCTAAAAACAGGGGGTCAAGCAATCACTTTGCCATATCCAAGTTTGAGTTTAGTGATTGGACTTGACCATAACGTTAGAGTTTGGATAGAGTATTGTACTGTCCATCTCCAAACCCAAACTTAATATCCTATATCCAAATCCTATCCGATACCCGATCGGATAAGAAAAGAGATATCCATCCCCATACCCAATGGGTTCGGGGGTACCCATGGGTAACCCATTTCCCCATACCCAACCCATACCCGCCCCAAATTCAAAAAAATAAACAAATATTAAGTGAAAAATATATATACAAATACCATTCAATAATTGATGAAACTAATATAATTATCACATTAACTATATCTATATATATATATATATATATATATATATATATATATATATATATATATGGGTTCAAGTATTATCCATATCCGTAGATTCGAGTTCGGGTTTGGATAGAAAACAACACTATCCATATCCATGCTACAGTTTTCGGATTTTTCCCAAACCTAAACCCAAACCTTATTTTTCGAGTTTGACCGGGTTTGGGTGGGTTGCATACCCATCGGGTTGGATCGATTTTGCCATCCTTAGCCTCAGCTAGAACATGAAAAGCTGACGACTTTTGAATATAACAGATATGTAGTGCCGTTCCTACAGATTTTAACAGAAAAGAGAAAGAAGTAGGCATATCAGTACTTTGATACTCGATAACATTAGCATCCAGTAAAGCAAAACACACAAATTTTCCAATTTATACCCAGTTCTAAAAACGGGTGGTCAAGCAATCACTTTGCCATATTCAAGTTTGAGTTCAGTGATTGGACTTGACCATAACGTTAGATTAATTCAGCCTATCAGTTTGGGTTCAACCACTTTGCGCACAATTATTTCTTCATCCCACATTCTCCTTCCCACTTATTCCATTCTCTTCTCACTGCTGAGCTGCCAATCTTTTATTTAACTCCTACTCTAGCAGGGCACAGGCTGAAGTTTATGGAAAACAGAAAACTCGTTCTGATCATGCATGATTTGTAGGTGCAATTTTGATGGGGATTTTTTGGAATTTCATTACTTGCTAGGCTTTTGCTCATTACTTTTTTACGGAACTTATCTTTGATTCATTCTTTTAGTTTCTTTCTTTTTATTTTACTCTTCCTGGTACAGGGTCTTAATTGTTTGAATTCCTTTCTTAGTCACTCTTTGGTTTCTTTTTTTTCTTTTTGAAAGGTAGTCACTATTTGGTTTCAACTCCCTCGTAGCGGCATTTGGCAAAATCCTGCCAGATCTGGTGGAATAGCTGGAGAGGGATAGCGTGCAGGGAAGAAAGTGAGGGAACCAGGGGGTAACACAAGATTCAAAAGGGGACCTCCCAATGTCCTTCTTTCTGATTGCTCGGGTAATGGGCCCTGAACCCCTCTCTTCTGCGCTACCACCCCCTCCCCTTGTGCCCCCTCTCTGGCCGATCCTGCCAGATCCATCAGAAAGTTCTCAATCAGGCTGTAAGTGTTTAGTGTCCTATTGTTATGCATTGAGTTACTATTCTCCAATAAATAACATTGGTGGGTTATCTTTTTTTGCCAAGATTAGAATGGATTAGTCAAAATTGTAATAGATAAAGAAATACCCGCTCTTTTCTACGTACTATCTTTCTAATCATAATTTTCACCCTGGAATTTGCAATTTATGGTCTTCTTACTATGGCAACTGTGATTAAATAACATCAACATGAATTTTTGGGCACAAGTGCAACACGTCATAAAAACTATTAATTAACTTCAACTAAATAACTAAAATGGTTGTCCATGAAAAACATGCTTAGTTAACAATAATAACATCAAAACAGGTATAACGTTTCAAGACAATATATTGGAAACACTAGACAAGGAGCACTTGAATGGATGCTAGACAAGAATGATTTGACAAGACCTTTATAATTGGCAAAGAAAAACAACGTTTCTTTTCATATTAATGTCCTATCACATTTAGTGGCTATTATTATCATACAAAAAAATTAAATAACTTCACCAATCACAAACATGGTTGATTTGAAGTGTTTATATATGATAAGATATAACAGCATCATGATGATAAGATTTATTAAAACCAGTTCAATGAGTTATATAATAGCATCATAACAGTCAAAACATAATAAGTCCATTAGCATACCTACTGTACAAGAAATGCCCCTACACCAGATGGGCTGGTAGATTACAAAACTGATGGGGAAAGTTCCACAAAAGCTATGTTAACTTCTTTGTGCAAGATTTACTCGTAACAAGATAATTCCTAAATAACTATGTAACCTTAAAAGTTTATTACTTCTGATAGACCCAGCTCGAGCTCTAAAAATCAGGTTCATGGTTGTCACAACCTAAGCCTTAGTAACCCCAAGCCTAGCCACTTCATGGATCAAATCATTACAGAATGGACATATAAGTCTTTGTTCATTAAAGAGATTGACACTATACGTCACATTGTATGGGGTGCCATGATGGGCTGCTTCTCAATGGATGCAAATGCATCGCTATATCTTGTGAATTGTGATAAACCTCAAGGAACATAAAAAAGAAGAAGAACAAAGAATCAAAAGCAGTTTTGCTATTTAAACAATGAAGATGACTCATTAACTTCCAAGACACTATTAGCTTCCCATATTCCAGTAGGCATATGCATTTTTTTGGTCTTAATCAGCAAGCCAATAACATTGATAGGTAACCATGCAATCAGAGAGAGAGAGAGAGAGAGAGAGAGAGAGAGAGAGAGAGAGAGAGCACGTGGTACAGATCTTGCTCGCACAGAAGTAATGGAAGCAGAGCATCTGCCGCAGAACCAGCAAGCTCCATTCTGCGAAAACAACACCATAACATGATCAAAGGTGCTAATTTGATAGAATCTACTAGCGGCGGAAACAAAGCTAGGATTCGATATATCTAATGATGAAAATGTGCACTCTCTTTCAATTCTAGTATGTTGCGTGTTGTTTCTAAAGCAGTCGACATAAAGTCCTAACCTGAAATCTTCAAATAATAGCAACTGCAGAAGCAGCTTCAAGAAATGGCTCAAGATGCCGTCCTGCAGCTTCCCATTCGAACCATGAGAATCTGTGGTCTGCGCACCCAATCCTTCTTTGCCTGCATTTCTCTCTTTGTAGTGGTAGGAAGCAAGAGCATTTACTGCTCTCAGACACTTCTCAACAACATCAGCATCCTACAACAACACAGACACATAATTAACACCAGCAGTTATGTGTGACCACACAGGTAGAAATTACACAAAAAAAAAAAAAAATTTAAATGCATTTGAGTGTACAGAAATTGAGTTCTATACATGTAGTCCCAAACCAACAATAATTACATATCGCCATTTCGGCTATCTATATTTACACACAATTTTATGGACTGGACTTATTAAAGAACCCTTAAAAGCCAGATCTCTTTCTTCAAGCTTACATGACGTCATAAGTTGAATATTCAGTTTACAAAGTGAATTTGAAGCACCAAACATGTGGTGACCTCAGATAGTCATAAGAGATGCATACAGAACACCCCCCACCTTCCCCACAGCCAGCAAAAAAAAAAGAGCCTATAAGTGGAGCCTGGCAATTCGTTGGTGATTGAGGAGATTCCTTTTTTTTTAAAAAAAAGGCTTTGAGCAAGAATATCTGGAACCTCCATCAGACCAAGAAACGTTGAAAAAGGTTCTAGCAACAGTCTAACTGATCTCACTGAGAGAACTCTTGCATCACCATCGATGCAATGCTGAGGTCATATCCAATAAAAGAGGTTTCCTCTGAGTAAACCAATCTCACATGATAAGTGTTCTAGTCTTCACAAACAAGGGAAGATAAAAGGGAGCTCTGATACCAAAATGTTGGAATGTAATAGAATCTACAATCATCCCCTCCCCCCCCCCCCCTCTCTCTCTTAAAGGATTTACATAATGACATGCTGATACCTATTACTTGGCATGTATGCTGCATGTAACTGGTTCGAGGGAAATAGTACTTGATGGATGCTTGTGATCCCATTGACTAATGTATGATGCATGTAACTAATTTACGAGAGAGGAACATCTTTTCAATAGACAAGAGGGAGGGACATTTGATGGATGGATAAACATGTGTCCCATGAAATGAAACAAAGTTTACTGGCATGTGCAAGACGATTTTTCATACAAAGGAGTACTTGATCAATGGTTTACAATTCTACCAATCTATGAAATTGTTGGTATTAGACTTCCGTTGTATGTTTTATTTAAAAAAAAAAAAAAAATCAGAGCCAATAATTGAAGTACCACTTTTGGTTAACATATTATCTCTTTTTTCCTCCAAGCACTCTCTGCATTTCAAGGAGGAGCATCCCCTTCATAAGAGTCTTTGAAAAGCTAGGCCTTGTGCACAAATGTCCAGCCACATAGGGTACATGATAAGTACATAAACAAGTCGACAAACGGGACAGACGTCGAAATAGATTAGTTGGAGGCACTGGAGGCCCTTTATCAGCATCTCCTATTGCCTTTGAGGTGACTGCTGGAAATAGGTATTTAAGACTCCCCATAGCATAAGTATCATATGAAGATGAAGATGCAGAGCATGTGCGCTCATGCTTCTCGCCAGAAGATTTCTATTAAAATATAGTTTCTTAACGATCAGTCCAACAATTAAAATAGCCTAATGAAAAGATTGTGCTGTGGATCATGGTCCTCACATAGCAACCACTCAACAGCATAGGCCATTAATCGCAGCATTGCAGATCAATCTCAAAAAATGAAAAAAAATGAAATAGACAATAATTTAACACTATTGTAATCAATAAACTCTCTCCCCACACCAGCAAAACAGTCAAAAAAATAATGCATTTGGTTAAAAGAAAAATAACAAACCTGATGGTGAATCCCAAAGTCAAGTGTCCCAATTATATGTGCAAAGGCTTCCCTGTTTAACCGAGCAACCTTCTCAGGGTACACTTCTAACATGTGTGAGACAAGTGCAAAATACTGCAAATGGGAGAGAATTTAGCCATAAGCTCTCCACAGTAACAGAATTAATTTATTATCAAATCTTACTAAAACTTACATCACGACTGAGTTTAGGGTATTTCAAAAGGTCCAAAGATATCAGAGGGGTAACAATATGCAGACCAGCATAAATGACCTGTAAAACAAAGTAGTAAGAGATTTCCAGAACTGTGAAATTACAGCAAAAATTACGGCAACGTTACCTCAGCAATATCTGGGCTGTCTAACTCATCTGAACTTGAAAAATCAACCTGCACCATATTTCATAATGTGGGCTTGGAAAACTTTTTGTTTTCAAAATCATATGTAACTAGAAAGGAAGTACTAAATACCAAATCTTTTGAGCAGATATTTGTAAGGAGTTGAAGCAAAGCACGCAAATCCTTGTATTTTTCAGCTTGTGCCTCACTCCGCAAGCTAGAAGAAAGAGACAGAGAGATCTGGGACAACAAAATATACATGTAAGGGGTGTCTAAGGAGGCATATAGTTCCATTAGAATAAATGGTATATAACTGCTATGTTTGCATGTACAGACTATAAAGTCCATAATCTTTGGTCATTATAATATCAGAGTTTTATGAGACACTATTACCTGTTAAGTGTAGGACAACAGGTTGTTGCCCTCCATTAGCAAATCTAGTGCATCATTCCATGTCTTGCTTCTCAAGCTAAAGGGTAACAAAAGATGAGATCCTTTTCATGCGTCTTTTGTGATTGCTTCCAAGACCTACCGCATGAAACTGACACATTGTTTGCCAATCAAGCAGTGGGCCTTCTCCTAGTTCTCTATGCAGTGAGACCTCCAACAAGGCTTTCTAATAATGGCTTAGCTCTGGAGACTGATTCATGATCTACTGCTAGACAGATAATCAAATATTGACCAACCAAAGAGGTAAGCATTGAAATATATTCTGGGTCATAGATCTAAATTTCGAATCATAGAAAATGTGGCTAACATTTCTTTTCTACTAGCCTTCTCCCTCAACACTAGTATATACAAGTTGATGTTGAGATTTTACGTTTCCATAATTTGCTGATGCTTTTGTCTGACCACTTTCCAACTTGCTAGTTGCATCTCAGTTTATTTCTCCAGGTGATCTAAAAATCTCATTACTAGTGCCTTTTCTGAATACTAACATCTAGACCCTTTAGCCATATATACAACTTGCTTGGATTACATAAATCAGTTTAGGTTATTCTTGCAGTGGTTCCCTTTACAAAGTTGATGATATTCATCTTGCCTCTGTGACAATTTTAGTTTACAGTGTTAGAAATGTCAAATGTCCACAAATATTCATTATTTGATGGAACATCGTGAATTGGAGCATGAAACTAGGCTTAACATAATGGTGAGGCCCAGACATCAAAAAGAAAAAAGAAAAAAAAAATAGCAACATGGTGACGCTCATGAGAACTCAACTAGTGTTTTCATTCTTTCCTTTGTAAGATGTAGAAAAAGGACTGCTTACATCATTATTATCATAAGAAACGGTCCAATTATCAGCAGACACGTTAACAAGAAGGCGGAGAAACCTCATCTTTCATCAAATGTTACTAATCTTATTCTGTTAATTTTACTGTTGCCAAAATTTCTAGCATACCACAAAGGGTGCATAAATTGTTATATGGTAAAATAAAACTCCAGAATCATGTAATCATATAGATCAATATTATAAATAGAGAAAGGAAGACACTTTACCTTACCAATATTTTGGGAAGAGTAAATCTCAAGCAGCCGCAAGCAAAAGCTCACCAAGATGGAAGTTTCTTTAGCATTGAGAAATATGACTTGTCCATCAACGAAATCAACCATAAATTTAAGAATCAGGTACACAACTGCAGACTAATAAGTAGGCCAGCATTACAAATATGGAGTTTAGTGCTCCGCAATATACTAGCATCCTTTAATGATTTTGAAGTACACCTTTGACATCTAAACTACCTAATACAATTGAAAGGCAAAGACCCACAATTAGTACCTGATTTTTGTATATTTCTAGTAGAGTTAACAGAGAGGCCATCACAGCACAACCCATCTCAAATATAGCCTTTTGAGTTCGGGGTTGAGTGGCTTTAGCTGCACCTCTCAACCTTTCCAACAGACAACAGACCTATAGTAATCCTCAAAGTTAAAAAGAATCTCTACAGCTCTTCCAAACCAAAAAGAGCATGCATCATTGCAAGCCTGCTGACTTACCATATATATCACATCTGCTTGCTGTGCAACAGCTTTCAGATCATTCCTACTAGAGATATTTACAAGATATGCTGTCATTGGTCCCATAAGATCCCTCACATACCTGTAAACATTCAAAAACAAGTATGGTTAGGACATGTAAGTTAACCCATAACATTAGATAAAATTAAATAACAATAATTAACTTTTTAAATTGACTTACTGATTGGACGCCTCTGAATCTTTCAAACCAGATGCTGCACAAACAAGTGTTTGTGCAAGAGAGCGCTGCAGGATGGTAAGTTGGATGGGCAGAAAAGCTTGTCATAATTACATGAAAATTTACAAGAACAACAGTTTTAAAACAAAATTGATGTCAAATCTCCTACTTGCAGACGAGATGTTATTGCAAACAAAGTCCTTTCATTTGCAAAGGTTCTTGCAAGATCAAGCCATGAATCCTGCAGAAAATACAGAAAACACTCCATGAAAAAGCTGCCATACAACAAGTAAAAGAGGCAATCGAAACCATAAAAGGTTGTTCTCAACGAAGAAAAGATGCTCTTCATAGAATTTGGCATGCAATTGGAGTTAGATGCTCTTCATAGAATTTGGCATGCAATTGGAGTTATCTTTATATATGCGAAGAGATGGCTCCTAGTGCCATCATGGTTTCCAAATTTGTAATAATACTTTTTTTTAAAAAAGTAAGCTTAAGCCCTTAAAACTTCATCAACAGTATTAATTGTCATCATTGTATCAGCTCAGTACCTGCTATAACACTGTTCAGTATACCTGTCCGTGTTTTGTAATTTCCTTTAAGTTGTTTCTTTCCTAAATCCTGTTCGTTCAATTGGATTTGCAAGATATTTCTTAAATTAGGACAGATAACGTTGAATATAGGAGGTTCAAAGCAGAGGATAAGATGATGGAGAATTCATTCACATGGAACAGCAATGTGCAAAAGTGATAGAGAAGGCCTTGATTCTCCATCCATGGGTCATGTAAAAACGGGAGAAAAAACCTGTGAAAGTCTAACCGAAATTGCAAGAGAATACTTGAAATAGGTCATGTCATAGCCATCAACCCAAGTAGAAGAAACTTAAAGATGGCATCAATCAATCTTATTGCTGCTTATATAGTTATAGTTCTATAAATGATTTGCTTATGGCCATGACTTCATTGAGGATTCATCATCTATTCAACTCCAACACCGCTAAAACATGGCAAACACAATAACCAACACAAGTGAAAGCATGTTACAAAGGCACCAATACAGAGAACTAAGGACTTGATTCTCCATGCACACTATTAGGGGTAAAATGACCCCGCCGAAATCCTTGACCAAAGTTCTTGACCGTCGACCTCCTTTCTATTTGGGTTTTGCCGATTCCTTCAACAAAGAGTTCGTACTGCAGAACCTCTCCAAGGCACATAGAAGCCCGGCGATACGATCTTAAACGGTAAAGAAGAACTACTGTTAAACTAACCTTGCCTTTCAAACTCTTCCAACCGCGCTCCTTCCAGACGAATTCCTCCAGTCGCGCTTCTTTCGGACGAACTTCTCCAGTCGCACTCCTTCTGGACGAACTCTCTCAATCACGCTCCTTCCATACACAAAGAGTGCAGAAGCCTCAGATCTCGGCTTAGGGGTCACCCATTTGTGTGCAACTCGGGAAGCTTCCAAACTTCCTGAAGCAATTAAACGTTGCCCCTAACAGCCCTCGGCTGATCCTAAGTTCACTACGGACACTAAAGTCTCCAATCTACATCTGAACTTCAACAAGGGGATCTAAACCGCCTACAAGTCGCGACAAATAACAACTCATCCTCCATAACAAGCTCCACGTGGCCTGAGCGGCCCACTACCAAACGGTTACGACTGTCACCATCAATTTGTTACACGCTCTGTCTATAAAAAAAATCTTTCAGATATATTTTCTCTAGACTCTCTTCTCCTTCCCGTCACTCTGCTTCTATATCATGTGCACTCCATTCCAGTTGGCCGAAAAATTAACTTGAACGTCGGAGGATCCTGCCAGAGCCACCCACCTCCGATTTGGACTTTGTTTTGTAGGTCCCGTCTGTGGCCTCGCCTTCTCCACTCCAACTATCTCCAGCGTCCTCACGGGTTTCCGCACCAACAGGATTGGTGCAAGAGGAAGGGCCTTTGAGCCCTTGTTCTAAAAAGAGTGCCCAGTCAATTCTACCTGCTTTCTTTCCTCTTAGTTTCTTAAATCCGCTTCTATTTAATCTCCTCCTGCTCCAGAGATGCCCCCAAGGAAGACAACCACTCGACGGTCTACCATTTCTGCTGCTAGATCCGAGCTGGATGTGCCCGTTCCAGCTCCATCATCTACTCCCCAACCTCCATCGACAGCCACAATAAATTCGAAAGTAATTCAACCTGCTGATGCAGCAGGTTCGGAGCCTCACCAAAATGGTGTAGGTCATACAGAAGCCTTCGGTGGCAATCCAATCGAAAAACCCCCAGCCAGAGCTTCAAGAACCGACGCCAAGAAGGACAACCTAGGTCAGCAGACCTATCTCCTCCAGAAAGGAGAAGTAGAGAGCAAGGAGCCCCCATTCCGATCATGATTCTTTTTCGAAGGAGATTTTCCTCATCTATAGTCGACAGCCCTCTGAGATCCACGATCGAGATGATGCTCTCGATCAAAAGCTTTTAGACATAAACCGGCAGATTGAGGAGCTCCGCCATATCGCTCCAACACACCATGATGACATCTGCACCGATCCCCCCTTCTCTATCAAAATCATGCAAGAACTTGTTTCGCCGAACTTCAAGCTCCCCCAGTTCGAAACCTACGACGAGACTTCTGATCCGATCGACCACCTTGAAGCCTACTGGACAATGATGCTGCTCCATGATGCGTCGGATGCCATTCTATGTCGAGCTTTCCCATCTACCTCGAAGGAAGCAGCAAGAAATTGGTACTCAAGCCTTAAGCTGAATATGATCTTCTCTTTTAACCAAATGAGCCATCAATTTACGGCTCATTTTATAAGCAGCTGACGTCTAAGACAAGGTTCGGACTTCCTCATTAACATAAAGTAGAAAAAGGGGGAGTCCATCCGAGCCTACGTCAGTCGCTTTAATGTTGCTGCACTGGAGGTCCGAAACTTGGACCAGTCTGTAGCCATGGCCGCACTGAAGGATGGTCTTCAAAAGAATGATCTTCCATCCTCCCTGTAAAGGAAGTACCTCAGGAATTTTGCTGATATGTTAACCCGGGCTGAAGGATATGCCTGGACAGAGAAGGCCTTTAAACTGAAGGATGATGAGGCCGCGAGAGAGTGGCAGGCAAGTGAATCCAGCAAGCCCACGTCTGAAAGAAAGCTGAGTGAAGCTCGGTCGTGCTCGCAAACTCCTCCCGAGTGCAGACGAGCCCGAACTCCTCAGGCTCGTCGGCGAGAAAGTCCAGATCGAAATATCCGTCAAAACTCTCCTCTCAGAAGATTCAACAACTACGCCCTCTTGAATGCCTCAAAGACTCAGGTGCTAATAGAGATAAGGGAACAGCTAACAGAGCCGAAGAGGATGCGGACTCATCCGACCAAGCGCAACCCCAATAAGTACTGCCTTTACCATCGTGAGCACGGTCACGACACAGAAGAATGCATTCAACTTCAGGACGAGATCGAGGCGCTGATCAGAAGTTGGCTGGATTGATTCATTAAGCACCGACCGGAGAGAAGAGAAGATTGTCCGAGAGCCCCGCCACAACCTAAACCATCTCAGCGAGACAAGCCCCAAGAAGATCGGGCCCCTCTTGGAGTCATTAATACTATCGCTAGGGGACATCAACAAGGAGAGACCAGCGAATGAGCGAAGCTGACAAAGAGGTAGCGGACTGAAGAATCCATCACTTTCACTAAATAAGATGCTCAAGAAATTCAGCTTCCTCACAATGATGCGGTTGTGGTTACTTTAAATATTACTGATTATGATGTATATCGCATTTTAATTGATAATGAAAGCTCTGCTGATATCTTATTTTATGATGCTTTCTCCAAAATGTCCATATCTATTGATAAGATGGGTCCGATGAATTCTTCATTAATGGGGTTTACGGGTGATGCAGTACCGATGGAAGGAATAATAGCATTGTCTGTGGTAGCTGACCAATATCCAAAGCAATCCAAGACACAAGTTAATTATTTGGTAGTCAAAGCCCCTTTTGCTTACAATGCGATCCTTGATCGACCTGGTTTGAATGCACTTCGAGCTGTGGTTTCAACTTACTATCTGAAAGTGAAGTTTCCAACAAGGTGAGTCAGGGATATCAGAGAAGATCAAGCACTAGTCCGGCACTGCTATAATATTGCCTTGCAGGGGGGGGGCACGAAAGCCTCAGATCTCGGCTTAGGGGGCACCCACTTGTGTGCAACTCAAGAAGCTTCCGAACTTCTTAAAGCAATTAGATGTTGCCCTTAATAGCCCTCGACTGATCCTAAGTTCACTACGGACACCAAAGTCTCCAATCTACATCCGAACTTCAACAAGGAGATCAACACCGCCTATAAGTCACGAAAAATGACAACTCATCCTCCGTAATAAACTCCACGTGACCTAAGCGGCCCACTACCAGATGGTTACGGCTGTCACCATCAATTTGTTACACGCTCCATCTATAAAAGAGACCCTCCAGATACATTTTCTCTAGACTTTCTTCTCCTTCCTGTCATTCTGCTTCTTTATCCTGTGCACTCCACTCCAATTGGCCGAAAAATTAACTTGAGCATTGGAGGATCCGATCGAAGCCACCCACCTCCGATTTGGACTTTGTTTTGCAGGTCCCATCTGCGGCCTTGCCTTCTCCACTCTAGCTACCTCCGGCATTCTTACGAATTTCTGCACCAACAGGATTGGCGCTAGAGGAAGAGCCTTTGAGCTCTTGTTCTAAAAGAAGTGCCCAGTCGATTCTACATTCTTTTCTTTCTTAATTTCTTAGATCCGCTTATGTTTAATCTCCTGCTCCAGAGATGCCCCTAAGGAAGACAACCATCCGACGATCTACCGCTTCTATTGCCAAATCCGAGCCGAATTCGATCGTTCTTGCTCTGTCATCTGCTCTCCAACCTCCTCCACCGACGGCCACGGTAGATCCGGAGCAGTTCAACCTGCTAATGCAGAAAGTTCAGGACCTCACCAAAATAATGCAGGCCATACAGTAACCTCCAGCAGCAATCCGACTGGAAAACCCCTAGCCAGAGCCTGAAGAACCGGCGCCAAGAAGGACAACCTGGGTCAGCAGACCCATCGCCTCCAGAAAGGAAAAGCTGAGAGCAAGGAGCCCCTGTTCGAATCATGATTATTCTCCGGAGGAGACATTCTCCATCTACGGTCGACGGCCCTCTAAGATCCACGATCAAGATGATGCTCTCGATCAAAAGCTTCTAGACATAAACCGATGGATTGAGGAGCTCTGCCATGCCGCTCCAACCCACCATGACGATATCTGCACCGATCCTCCCTTCTCTCTCAAAATCATGCAAGAACCTGTTCCGCTGAACTTCAAGCTCCCCCAGTTCGAAACCTACGATGGGACTTCTGATCCGATCGACCACCTTAAAGACTTTCGGACAATGATGCTGCTCCATGGCATGCCGAATGCCATCCTGTGCCAAGCTTTCTCATCTACCTTGAAGGAAGCAGCGAGAAACTGATACTCGAGCCTTAAGCCAGGTACGATCTTCTCTTTTGACCAAATGAGCCATCAGTTTGCAGCTCATTTTATACGTAGCCGACGTCAAAGATGAAGTTCGGACTCCCTCATTAACATAAAGCAGAAAAAGGGGGAGTCTATCCGAGCCAACGTTAGTCGCTTTAATGCTGCTGCGCTGGAGGTCCAAAACTTGGACCAGTCTGTAGCCATGGCCGCACTGAAGGAGGTCTTCAGAAGAATGATCTTCAATCCTCCCTGGAAAGAAGATATCCTAGGAACTTTGCTGATATGTTAGCCCAAGCTGAAGGATATGCCCAAGCAGAGAAGGCCTTTAAACTGAAGGATGATAAGACCGCGAGAGAGTGGCATGCAGGTGAACCCAGCAAGCCCGCGTCTGAAA
Organism: Cocos nucifera; assembly: GCA_006176705.1. Classification (NCBI taxonomy): domain Eukaryota; kingdom Viridiplantae; phylum Streptophyta; class Magnoliopsida; order Arecales; family Arecaceae; genus Cocos; species Cocos nucifera. The sequence goes on from QRFJ01000026.1 coordinate 155,067, forward strand.
GAAAGCCGAGTGAAGCTCGGCCACGCTCGTGAATTCCTCTCAAACGCAACCGAGCCTGAACTCCTTAGACTCGTCGGCGGGAAAGTCCAAATCGAAGGACCCACCGAAACTCCCCTCCCAGAAGATTCAACTACGCCCCCTTAAATGCCTCAAAGACTCAGGTGCTAATGGAGATAAGGAAGCAGCTGACAGAGCCGAAGAGGATGCGGACTCATCCGGCCAAGTGCAACCCCAACAAGTACTACCTTTACCATCGTGACCATAGTCATGACACAGAAGAATGCATCCAGCTTCAGAACGAGATCGAGGCGCTGATCAGAAGAGGTCGGCTGGATCGATTGATCAAGCGACGGTCGGAGAAGAGAGAAGATCGTTCGAGAGCCCCGCCACAACCTGAATCATCTCGACAGGACGAGCCCCAAGAAGATCGGGCACCTCTTAGAGTCATCAATACTAGCGCTGGGGGACATCAGCAAGGGGAGGCCAGTAGATCAACGGAGTTGGCAAAGAGACAGCGGACTGAAGAATCCATCACTTTCACTGAAGAAAATGCTCAGAGAGTTCAACTTTCGTATAATAATGTGGTTGTAGTTACTTTAAATATTGCTGATTATAATGTACGCCGCGTTTTAATTGATAATAGAAGCTCTACTGATGTCTTATTTTATGATGCTTTCTCCAAAATGTCCATAGCTGTTGATAAGATAGATCCGATGAATCCTCCATTGGTGGGGTTCATGGAAAATGCAATACCGATGGAAGGAATAATAACATTGCCTGTGATAGCTGACCGATACCCAAAACAATCTAAGACACAAGTTAATTTTTTGGTAGTCAAAGCCCCTTCTGCTTACAATGCAATCCTTGGCCGACCTGATTTGAATGCACTTCGAGCTGTAGTTTCAACTTACTATCTGAAAGTGAAGTTCCCAACAAGCTATGAAGTCGGAAAGATCATAGAAGATCAGGCACTAGCCCTGCACTGCTATAATATTGCCTTGCAAGGGGGAGCGCGGAAGCCTCAGATCTCGACTTAGGGGGCACCCACTTGTATGCAACTCAGGAAGCTTCCGAACTTTCTGAAGCAATTAGACGTTGCCCCTAATAGCCCTCGACTGATCCTAAGTTCACTGCGGACACCAAAGTCTCCAATCTACATCCGAACTTCAACAAGGAGATCTATACCGTCTATAAGTCACGACAAATGACAACTCATCTTCCGTAACAAACTCCACGTAATCTGAGCGGTCCACTACCAGACGGTTACGACCGTCACCATCAGTTTATTACACGCTCTATCTATAAAAGAGATCCTCCAGATACGTTTCCTTTAGACTCTCTTCTCCTTCCCATTAATCAGCTTCTTTATCTTATGCACTCCATTTCAGTTGGTCAGAAAATTAACTTGAGTATCAGAGGATTCTGCCGAAGCCATCCACCTCCGATTGGACTTTGTTTTGCAAATCCTGTCTGCAGCCCCGCCTTCTCCACTCCGGCGTCCTCACGGGTTTCCACACCAACACACAGTCATGTAAAAGGGTAGAAAACCCTACATAAGTCATAACCAAAATTGTAAGAGCATACTTGAAATTATGGCATAGCCACTGACAGAAATAGAAGACACTCAAAGATGGCACTAGATAACCTGATTGTTACTTACAGTAAAAAATGATCGTTGCTTATGGCTATGGATTCATTAAGCATTCATCATACATTCCTCTTTAATGCCACTAAAACATGGCGAACACAACAATGCACGCTCAAATGGGAGCATGTTATATAATTCCTAGACTTGCAGAGTATTCCTCGTGGCAAATGTTGTTTTTATTTAATAAAGAAACATTGTCTGGATTACCAAAAAACACCAATGTCCTTTCAACCTCAAACAATAAGCACACATCTTATACCATTACCTAGGCATATTAATGAAACAATCTCTAATGTACCAGCTTTAAACAACATCTATTAATTTGGCATGACGCAGGGGAATATGTCGTCAACATTGGGTGGAAATTTTTTGGATTGGATGAGACTCGGTGTGCTTAAAATATCTAAGCATGGATGTGCCAAAGTAATTTAAATTGGACTTTCAGCTTCCATCAGCAACATGAACATGTTGCAAGAACATGAGTTTGACAAGGTACAATTATGCCACTACATGATGACAACTGTAATGGTGGGCAGGGTTGGGGAAAAATGCACAATGATTTAGTCATTGAACACTTGTGTAACAGGGAAACATTACCATGGACAAGCTACCATATTCAATAAAACTAAATTTTGGTTTGTGTTGTTTATTATAATCTAGGCATAGTTAGTAGTTATCCATGAACACATAGTTAATCATAAATTGTCCCAAAACAAATAATTATGATATTGTTGAACACATATGTAACAGGGAAACATTACCACGGTCAAGCTACCATATTCAATAAAACTATAGTTTGGTTTGCACTTTGCACTGATTCTTATAATCCAGGCATAGTTAGTAGTTAACCATGATCACATAGTTAATCATAAATTGTTCCAAAACAAATAATTATGATATTGTCCATACTAGCATTTAGATAAAGGTGATTTGTTTTGCTAAATAATTATGCTTGCATGCTTGAATCTTTTTTACTTCTTTCACCAACATTTCTTTGGCTGAATATACTAGTTTTTCTTCATCATCTATTTTCTCATGAAATTAGACCTCCATTTCAACTTGACATGTATCTCTACCAAAGTACACAAACCGTGAAACAGAATTATTCAGCTTATCTTGAGGCCCAAGTTTGAAATGAAGCAGAAAATGAATAAAGCAGACAAACAAATCAGGCAACTAAGGCTCTATGATATATTTGATGGACTAGATTTGTTTGCTAATGGTCCAAATTCCAGAAAATAACAATAAGGAAATCTTGAAGATTTCATGATTGTTTTTAAGGACTCATTTCATTGAACTTGAGAACTTAAGGAAACTCTGAGAAGACTTATTCTGCTAAGGCCATGGTGTGCTGCTTTGATTTCTCGATTTTTTTATCTTCTAGTTAGACATCTTCGACACATTTTATGATTTTGTGTGGATCCTATAGAATGCTAGTAGATACAAATAAAGTGCTACCATACCAGAGTTTCAACATATATTTGATAAAGCAATCAAATAAAAGGCATGTTGCACCCTTGTATTTGCAACACAGTGCACATTATAATGTCTGTATATGATTGATACACCAGGAAAGTGTGCTCTGTATCAAAATGAACAACTTGCAGTTTATGACCATGGTTCTTGGCTTTTTCTCTCTATCAAATCGTTATACATCCATTTCCGTAATTTACCTTTTTAGTTAAGGGAAACATCTACTTCTTATTGACATTAATTCAAGGGACAGGAAAATGTATTACAAATGTACACTCTAACCCTGCACTCACCAAACCAACAAGGTGAACACAGATATGTCTCCTTCGAACAAGTGCTACAAAAAGTTTTTGACATGTGACTGCCTGCCAAAACAAAAGAAAAAATAGATAAATATTATAAATGTCTCCAACTGCCCATAAAATAACAATATGAATTAAGATACTATATCCAGTAACTATGAAATTAATAAAGAATCATTGCATAACCTAATAGCCCACATTGTTAACCTGATATGAGAAAGAATTTGGATTAGATCAATGCTGCTACATTTAAACAAAATATTTGTAATTTCAATTTATTTCCCAGGTCAATAGATAGTTTCACCAAAGAAAAAAATGCAAAAAGAAAACAAATGGGCCACGGGCATCAAAAACTACATACAGAGACCGAGCACTGCATGATGTCAAATTCCTTAAGTGATTATGAATTATCTACTATAATGATGATCAGGACACACAAAACTCAATACTTATCCAAGAATGCATCGAAAAGGAAAGCATAAAGAGCTGACCGGCCAGATCAAGTATGAAATTCAGATTTATCTTACTAGAAGTCCTTAAATTCTGCAAGAGTTTTGTTCCCTCGTTCACTTGAAACATAAATCATTTCAACTGTTTCTACATCAGAGAACAAAGAAACTTAACATGTACATGGGAATATTCACTGACATAAACCATACAATCACTAGAGAACCTATTATTATAATCACCTAAGCACAACCAGACCATCTTATATTGTCCATGGAGCAGAGTCCATCTCTAAGAATCTGAAATAATATCTCGTGCGTACCTTACAGATAATCATCCAAAAGGTTTATGTGAGGCACATAATCTGACAAGATTAGGGCAGCGCTCTCCACAGTCACCTAGACATTCATGAACAAACCAGTGAAGGACAAATGCATCACATACTGAGCCCCATCAAGGCACAAGCCTTGGACCTTTTATGGCAGCAGTGTGTTTAAAGGGTTCATCATTTTAACCACAAAAGGGCGGGCAATGGTTATTTTGCATCTCTTCTTGTAGGGTTCTGTGAATGATCATAAATTCCAAACTTAGACATGATAGGCTGTCATTGTAAAACTTGTGCTACACAGAAACAGCAGTAAGTAAAATGAAACAGAAGTCAAATTTATCTCCTTTCTTCAAGAAATGGGCACACCTATTAGATCCTTACCTAAATTTGGAAAGGTAACTAAGTCCAGACACAATAACCACAACAATTGTTTGTACTTTGTTTCTTATAGCAAGCAAACCACCGATATGCAAAACTAAGTATCGAGTAGCTACACAGGTGATATGCTCAAAACAATGACCTTAAACATGAATGCATTTCAGTGATCGCATCATCATAATGTCATCAACTCTCTGGGGTGCACTTGATTCATCATTATGTTGGATAAATTAAGTATATCACCTTCATGAAAATTGGATGTAGCACATCCATACTAAATAAGACATGCATAAAAATCATAATACAAAATGTCATCTTCTTAGCTGTTTCAACAAAGGGAAGCTTGGATATTATTCAGAATTGTAAGAAGAATATTGAATCCTTCTGACTACTAGTCTCTGATACAGAATTGCTTGATTTTCAAAACTATAAACAGACAAAAAGTGAGCAAGCTAATCAAAAAAAGAAAGGAACTTTAGGTATTGTTACTGATGACCAAAAAACCTTACAAAAAGAAATCTCAAATCAAGGCAACCTGGTATTAAGTTGCCTAGATTGGAAGAAGATGTTGCAAAGAAGAACGGCTTGTATAACATAGGAATTTGGAGTGCCTTTGATGCAAATTAGATTGGCAGTGGCATCTTTTGAAAGATAGGTATACTTTGATCTGTTAACATGAAAAACCTGAACAGATATGCATTAAAACTTCAAATGAAACATGATCGGTCTTGACAGGATACTCTATAAATCCTTATGTTTTATAAAAAGTAATTTTATTCATACACGTCAAACATATATTTTCTAAAAGAAAAAATAATAATAATAATAATTTTTCATTGAAGATCAATTAAAATTATATAAATGCTAACACATAAGAGGCCAAAATACTCTTCGAGTATGGAACATGTCCAAAATCATCAATAAATAACAATTTACTAAAAACCAAATTTTTCATATATAGGGAACATGGTGTTGTCCCATATTTGCACATAATAATAATGGACAGGGCATCAATATATGAATATGTATGCTGTTGATATTCTCAAAAAATTGTAATGTATAGATGATATCTATGCTTTTTACTAAAATCATTGTTTATGGACTGCATGTGTACCTAAAAAAGGTAGTTATCCCTCTGTTGTCCAACTGGGAAATGTAAGGAGAAACAATCCACCAAGCTACAAAGACTAAACATCAAGACAAAAAACTACTTCTCCAACCACACATCAAGTCTACATGATAGTCTAAGTCTTCTTAGAAGCCTATCTTCATGTGTGTCTAGCACCAAAAACAATGTTTAGCAAGTGAAATCAAAATACTTGAAATGACCATCTTCCTCCTACTTAGCTGAGATTTAATCTCCAGAGAGAGAGAGAGAGAGAGAGAGAGAGAGAGAGAGAGAGAGAGAGAGAGAGAGAGAGATTGAAAAAGAATATGATTTAAAATTGTTTGTTGGGAGCCTTTATACAAACATTAACATCACAAGTTTATACAATAATCACAATGGTAGCAAGCCCTTCACCTTAAACAACGAGTTAAAAGAGAATCTGAAAGAATTTATACTATTCAATTGTCCCTGAAGTTGAAATAATACCAGCAGTTCGTTCTCCCCAGGGTATGAATTAAGTGTCATCATGGAAATACAAACAATGGTATCAAGCACAAGCACTCCTTGATTATGCTCTCCAGCAAAACTAAGTAAAACCTTCTTGGACAATTTATATCCACGTGGCTGCCCATGTTCATGACCTGGTGTGCTAATTTGTCCTTTAGTAGCATCAAGTGGCATTAAATATGTATCAACCCATCGAGCAAGGAACCATGTTACTGCCTGTTTAGAGTCAAAACCAAAATAAATATGAGCACATTATTTAGCAAGGTTGTGTAGGATCCATGCCTAAAGTATCACACATCGTTGAGAAACAATCAACATTACAGCATCAAAGAAAAATATACCAGTGGCATTAACACAAAAAAAAAAGGGGGGTGATTGGAAAGAAACCAAAATATCTAGATCTTGATAACCAAATATCAAACCCACCTAATTACAACAATCCCACAGAAGGAACACGCAATTGACAACCAAGAGTTGGATAAATAAAGATAAAATATAGAAACAGGGTAAGACTACAAAAGCCCACATGCTGAAGCAAAAATAATACATGGATAACACCTGGCATGATTCTTAACAAATGCTGCAAATCAGTTTCAATGCAAGCCTGAAACAGTATTTCTTTTCTATCGTTGTCATTTTAACAATAGTATATCAACTGTAGAGACTCCAGAAAAAACCTAGCTACGTAAATTGAAATTGGATTGGAAGAGAAGTGGCATTCTTCTCTAGCAACTCATAAGCCATAACCAAAAAGGCCATTGATGAGACACAAGTTTCTAAAAGAAAACACAGAATCACACACATCAATGTTATTAAGGTGCCAGGCATGCTGTGACAAGCCAGGTATTGGCACCAGGTTGTAATACCTTTGCCGATCATGCACAACAATGCAATATTCAAATAACATAATTTGATGTATAAGCATAATGGCAAAAGCAAAGCTTGTTTCTCTAATATCAAAATACTATAATTACTGTAAGAAGAATCATGATAAATGCAAAATGCTCGATGATACCTCTAAGTACTACTCTTTCAGATTTATAGGCCCAAATATGAAACTTTACAAAGACATGCAGTACAGCTGTTTAATATTTCAAACATGGAACAATAATAGAAATTAAATAGTTCTTCAACTACCTCCATAAGTCGAGGACTGAAATATGTTCTCATTTCTGGATCCAAACTCTGTCTAGCAAAATGTATTATTGACCTGCATAGCAATTTCAATATTATGATAGAAGATAAATACCAGGAAAAAAAAGAATAACTACACCATGCTTCAGAGCATGTCTGCAGATGCTAGTACATGAACCCTAGATCAAACTGTCAAGGTTTTAACATTTATTCACCAACTGGAATCAACCAATACAATGTTTGTAGATTTTGAGGATTTTATAGTCTTGATCACGTTTAATCATGATTAAGCTTGCTCAAGTGTTGAGGGCTGATATGTGTGGCCCTTAAAGTTAACAAGCCTTAAGATTTGGATCCTGTTCCGTTGCCCTCCAAGAATGTATAAATGGCTGACATCAATTAAAAAGGACATCTTGGTCATTTATCCATAAGCAGTTCTCATATGTTATTAATGAGGCGCATAGCTAGAATCCTCATACTACCTGCTTCCCCCTTTCTTCCTTCCCCTTAACTTTCAGTAACTTTCCATGTTCCATAGGCAATGCTCTTGATTACATATGGAATAACTACTGGAATTTCTAGACACATTATATAAATGTATTCAGGAGCAGAAGGAAAGCAATGAAGCAAAAGACAGCTCCCTCCAATAAAAAGATATATCTCAAAATTTTAACATAAAAGAAGGTAAAATGCTATATTTTATGCATATTCCAAACTGCATGTTACAACCTGCCAAATAAGCAATAAAAAAAAATTCTTCCATCTCCGGTAAAAATTTTAGGAAAAAAATGATGTTGCTGCCGTAAAACAGTACGAACAATTTTTCATCTAACAACACCCAAATCATGATAAGTTGATAACCCTTACTGACACCTTAGATAGCACATTATTAACTCCTAGATTATGCTATTTATACCGAGCAAATAGTTTATGACCCGTATTATTTAATCGACAATGCAGAATAATTGATGCATCAAATGGCGTGTATTTACTGTGGCTAAATGGAAGAAACTATACCAGGAAAGTACAACCACAGGATGCTGTGCCTCTTCCAATATATCTGAAAATCCAACTTGTAATGCTTCTGGAACCTGAGATTACCATACAGATAACATTTTTAAGAAAAAAAAACTAAAGATTTAGATTATTTACATGATTGTCATCAAAATCGGGTTGCTTATACAGCTAGCAAATGAACAACAGCATGTAGGAACCTTGATGGATAAAATAATACATTGACTAAGTAAGAGGGGAGGATGGTTAGTTTAAATTGGGGGAGGGAACAAGAGAGTAAACTGAAATTGCAAAGATATCATAAAAAGATAATTGTAGGAGCCTTATACTAATGCCAATTATGTTATCAAATACGAAAATGGTATGACCAAAAAATATTATTAGAAATTTCAACTGCAGACAAGCAATTACAAGCATTGTCTCCCCCTCTCCTGAATCAGTAAGGACATGACCAGTTATCAACAGGAGCCAGTAAAGTTCTTCCAAGGTACGAGTGGGATCACTTGTGTTGTTTCTCTGTTCCAAAGAAAATAAGCAAATGTTAAAATCATACAATGAAACAACCTCGCATCCATAATAGCTAAAGAAAGGCTTAAAATATTCTGATTTTAAGCGCATATGGTGCCGCTGGTCATAAAATGAATGCAAAAAACAGAATTTTAAGTGCTATTGGTAAGAAAGGAATGTACTTCTGTAGTATGGCTTGGTTCTAGCTGCACAGCTCAAACAAAAAACAAGTACCTCCCTATGCAAAAGGCACAATCTATGCTGATATACTCTAGATGTACATCAGAACAGCTTAAAATTTCATGAGATCACACTTAAGTAAAAAAAAGTGGTTCCACGTTCTAAGAATACCTCCAACTATGTAGGAACATTTTATCTTTCATCCCTTCCCAAAACAAGAATGCAGCTAACAACTCATCCTTACATAAAATAAGATTATGAAAGCACAAAAAATACAATTAGTTAAAATTTTCAGTTATTTATCATATAATATGTTATGCATAATCAAGATACAACTCAAAAAAAGAATTTAAAAATAATATAATTTGGTAGTAAAAGATGGTCTGCAGTATTCACCAACAGACCGTGCATTTATGAAATACCATCATTGACTTTTTTCTATTTCATGTGGTCATGGCCGTGAGGACAGCATGGGGAGATGGTGGATGGGAACAGGTTCCATTAAATATGTTGCTACTGTGACATTGTGGGGCCAGGGAGAGGTTTCGCCGGGAAGGGAGGGTGTGTGGGGCGGGGGCGGCGGTGGTGGGCGGTCGGCCGGGGAACATATTTGGTGGACCCATGCAAGTTCACAAGTGTTCAGAAGCATCTTAAACCATCATTAGCCTCGATGCGCCAGAACCCACAAAGGGATCTATTGAAGCCCCGTATTACCAACTCTTCTACAAATTTCATGGTGCTAAAAAGCAATGTCGAAAGTAAGACAGCATTAAGTCCATATTCACATCGTGCCGAGTGGACTATTAAAGGCATAGACAATGAAAACTAAAATAGGTGGCAGATACTTTGAAGATACACTGAGGTAAAACAGCCAACTGTGTATCGTCAAGACCAAAAATAATATATTGCAGCCCCAGTCAAGGTAAGAAGCATCTGCTAAAGTAGTTAATTTAATGCACTTAAAAGTATCCAACCACAGGCATCATTTTGATGGAAAAGAACAATTAACGTTAGGTATATTTTAATTGATATAAACATATGATAAAATTGCAAGATGCAAGACATCAAGACAGAACATCGCATTCCAATTTAGCTTAAATGACAAAGACACAGAATATTATAAGTACGGGTGCAACACCTGATTAATCAGAGCAAAGCGTTCTGAGAATAATCTTATGAGAAAAGGAACAGTAACATCAGCTGCAGCCCGTGCAATAAGAGCATAGGAGCCTAATCTTTCATCTCGTTCTACGAACACAGAGGGAAACACAGACCAACAAGACGACAATTAAAGTTAAAAGAAAAAATAAAAAACAAAAATTTCAAGTGGAAAAAATGCTAGAAGTAAAATAGAGAAGTTGTCTTTGTATGCAGGTAATTCTTGACATATAACATACTTGAAATAGAGGCATGAAAGTACTCAGCATCACTGTCATCATCAAAGGCAGATTCAGCAGCAGCTACATAAAAGCCAAAACCTCATAAGTAGGCAAAATAACATCTGAAAACATATACAGGCAAGAGCGAGTATTAACTATTTAAAGCAGGATGTTTGACATTAACTGTAATATATGTGGCCAGTCAAAAATGTTTAGTAGCCACTAAAAGAAGTAATACCTTTCAGATGACAGTCCACAATAACATTAAATAAACCAGAAGCTGCAGATATCCCTTCAGTAGATACCGAGTCCTTATCAGTATCTGTTCGCTGCAAACAGGAGGAAAAAAATTCTTGAATGCAATGGTCAACCATTGAACAAAATAATGCCACAGATAACAAGAGATGGTACAAGCATAACTCATTATCATCAAACACATATTAACTTGCTGATAGAATCTTAATTGATGATAGGACACTTTAACAGGGAAAAAGAACCTAACCTGGGGAAAAGCAAAATCATAGATTGTTTATAAATGACAATGCACTAGCACTCAGACTCTGTCCATTTCACATAACAGACGCAATATGGCAGCCAGGCACTTATAGAAATTGAGGCAAGCATTTAAAACATAGGAACCAAGCGTATGCATTTTGTACATATTCATGTAAAAGTACATAGTGATGGATGAGATTATGAGGTACCCCAAGAATAACACTCCATGTTTCTAATAAAATATCCAGAGCCTCTGAAGCCCATGTTTCTTCTTCATCACAGATAACCGTATGGGCTTTAACAACTTCACATGTCAAGGTGGACAGGAGATGAATTGTGCCAAAGGGCCTGAAAATGTAAACAATTATCAGGAAAATGACAACCTGACTTAACATGCAATTGCCAAAAAAAAAAAAAAGAAAAGAAAAGAAAAGGAAAGGAAAGAAAAGGTATACATTTGGGGTGATTGGGATTCCAAAACAAAAACTTACAATGGAAAATATTCTGCTCAGTGAACCAAATCGTAGTCAATGATATGATCATACAGAGATAAAACCTTGAACATTCAGAAAATAAATACAAGAATCGGAACGTCAAACATAGACCACAGACCTTATAGATCTTAGGAGGTTGTCAAACAGCATGGTGCTAGTCAGAGTTGCCAGTGAAAGTAATGCATGGCAACCATCAATCATCTCACTGGATAAAAAATGGTAAGATATATTTAGAAAAAAGTACTCTGCATGTTCAAGTAAAACTGATGTTACACTGAGGACCTTTCACTTCTTCCACTCTGGATTGCTGCCGAGATAACATCTGGGGACTCGATCCATTGAAGAACAGCTGATAGTATCTGTATTAGGTGCTTAATTTGCATCTCTCCATTATCTAGAATATAAATATTTTTAGCTTCTGTTAAAACTATTAATGAAAAAAATGATGGTGCAACAAAAGCATAAATTAATCACTTGCAAATTATTACAACTATTAAGGGTTGCATAATTTGCGCATGTTAGAAAACCACAGTGTCATCCAAAAGCCAACAAATTATATTAACTTGGATTTTAAAAGTTTCACTACTATGATACAAGAAGATATAAATAAAAGTTTTAGGAAAATCCAATAAACAAATGATATCATACTTTTGATGTTTTACAAGATTCAGCAACTATGACAACTTTTTTAAAGAAATGATAAAATGTTGAAGAAACAGAAAGTTACAGAACACATGGGGGAAAAACTACGGATATGCACTTAAAGAAATATATGATATCCCTTCCACATTGCAACAGTATATGCAAAGGCCTCCAAAGGCCTCTTTGGAAGGAGGGGGGCAGAGAGGGATAGGGACCCTCTGAAGGCCGGCCAAGGCTGCAGGAGGGTCACTAGAAAGAAAGAGAGAGAGGGGGGGGGGGAATGAGAGGGGAGAGAGAGAGAGAGAGAGACTCCGAAAGCCCATAGAGGGCTTTGGAGGCTGGTGTCGGCTTCTGCCTTGTTTCTTTTGGGGACATCGGGTGAAGTCGGTAATGGCATTGCCGACTTTAGTTAACTTTTTTTTTATTTGTCCATAAAATGAAGTTGGAAAACCTTTTGCCGACTTCACTTAAGTGAAGTGATTGAGAGTCGGCAAAATATATATATATATATATATATATATATATATATATATATATATATCACGATCGAAACAAGGGTAGTCTATTTCAATCAGTAGAAGGCAGGGAGGATTCGGGCCTCCATGGCCCTCTAACGGGCACCACCAACCTCTTTGTCTCCTTCCCTCCATCTCACTCCCTTTCTTTCCTTTCCTCTATCAGTTTGGAGTTCCCCACTCCTCCGATCATTCGAGAGCCTCCATGGCCCTTGAGCGGCCACCACCGACATCTCCGCCATCTCCCTCTCCTTCCCTCCTCCCATCCTCTCCCCCCCCACCCCCTTCTCTTTTCCTCTCTCCAGTTCTCCCTCTCCCCTGCCTTCTTTACCATGTTGGTTCAGGCACGATATGGAACGGTATGGGGGTGTGCCAAACCATACCATCAGCTAACTAGCATAAGATCCGGTTCCAGCATAACGAACCTTGCACAAAGCACATACACTTATGATTGAAATTCTTAAAAGAAAGTACATATGGCTTCTTTTTCTAGAAAACAACCCAGCTCAATAAAAACAATGGATTTGGTCATAACTAAAGAGCTTACAAACATTTTTATTGCTATTAGTAAAGTCAGCTAGCATTTATTTTAACAAGGTTTTCATATCCAATACATACCCCAAAAGATATGCTAAAAACTAGCAGTATTACTAAGAAACTTAACAAACAATTTGCATCATTCCAGATCCAAAGTTAAAATAAGGAACAATAAATCATAACCAATCGAACATTTTACATAAAATAAAATAAGGATCAATAAGTCATAAACAACTGGACATTTTACATCTATTCAGGACATCCTTTATTATCAATATTTATGATATTGTCTTGCAAGCACAAATAGTAATTGATTTGTTCTGCAAACTTAACAGAAAACCATTGAACATATTACCAGCAGGAAATATAGTCCCTGTCAAGGAGCATAGTTGAACTATAAGCTGTCGAGCAGAAACTGCAAGAGGAGAATCAATCCATATCACATCAGATGAATACTTCTGCCGAAGTGTCGCATACAAATTCAAGAGCCAAACAGTATGTCCACTTGATAACAGAACATCATGCCATGTGGGCCCTGGCTACAAGCAGCATATGAGGAAATCAGAAAGTTAGAAGATAATATGAATAGCATATTTAGATTTGATTAAGCTAGAAAAGGTCTACCTGTACCAAGGAACGCTCATACTTCTTCAGAAGTACTGCATCATGTCTAATTCCATATGACAATGCACTTATTTTTTTATTGGAATGATCAAGAGTATTGGTACTCTGTCTAAAATTCCAGTTCAAAATCTGAAACATTAGTCGCAATGCTGCAGAACAAACTTTATCTTCGGATACAGTTGCACCACATCCTATAATTTTATCAGTGACACTTAATGCAGCAGCCTGGGCCCAGCAATAGAACTCCTGCCGATAGGAATATACATGTTATTAGAAATTTAGACCATAGGTTCAACTCTATCAAAAATTATGTGTGTAAATGTACAGATGGTATATATGGGTATGTTCATATGCATGTACTTATGTTAAGTACACATGTATGCATGCATGTTATGTATCTGATATGTTTATGTTATGTAAGTACATATATATGTACACGTGTGTATGTACGATATGTACAATGTGCTAAGCATATAAAAGAATCAGCAGCAAGAACTAAATGCTTTTTAAAAATTATCGAAGGAGACCCACCCCGTTTTAAATTACCCAAGTCCAAATGCTTTTGAACATCAGAGGAATGTGTATAATAAACCATATAATCTATGCAAACAGGTTTCTGAGAAACTAAAACCAAAACCTTTAAATAATTCAACTCTAATGATGACAGGCACTGCTCATGGAATTCTCTGGGAAGGCCCATGGCAGTTGAGGTGGATGGTGAAAATTCTGATACCTGCAAAAAGTATTCCAGAACTCAGAAAGCTGCAAGAGCAACATACTGACATAACAAACAAATATAAATTTGGAATAAGAAGCACAGATGCATGATGATGGATACCAAGGATTCCAAGAAGTTGATCCCTGTATATTGTGCATTCACGCCATGGATGCCCAGAATAGCTTGCTTCACCTGAAAATGCAATTGGCAGATAATCTTGAATAGATTTTCTTTTCTTTTCTCTTTTTTTTCTTTTTTGAAACTGCTGCTACAATATCAATAGGTCTTGTGTATGAGAAGTTACATTGCCTAAGTGTGCCACAAGAAGACAAAACTGGACATACCAATAAAGGCACAACATGTAGTTAAACATATTTTTTTCTGACCAAACTGAGTTTACCGTCCTCTCTTTTTCAAATTCGGACAGCTTTAACTCAAAGAATAACACGCCTCGGTGCTCTGGTGCTGTAAATATTGTGTTGTGTCTAATCAAATATATTTGAAATCAGGCCAACTATTTTCAAATATCAAGTATCCCATGAAAAGGGCCCTAAAAATCTGCTAACATAATCAAAGAACTCCCTAATGAATGTGAGGAATCAGAATTGTTATATCCTTGGCAATATAATATTGGTAAGTGGTGCTTCCTGGATCTGCAAATATCCTTAACTGCTACTCGTGATCCCAGATCCTAACCCTTTCTTCTGACAATTTTCTATAGCACTAAATCATTCCAAAGATCCAAGAAATTAATGACTTTGTCAATCCTATCTCCAATTGATACAAGGAGATTCCTGAACATATCCTAGAGGTGACTAAGTCCATACATACAAGAGAAACCACACAAACATGCACGCAAGTGCATACAAGAGAAACCACACATGCGCACGCACGCACACCCACAAAGAGAGCGAGCGTGCGCGCGCGCGCAAGAGAGAGAGAGAGAGAGAGAACAGAAGTACTCTGATGTATTTAGAAAAGAAAGGGAGGGAACCCCATCAACAGTGAGAACTAGCATCTTTTCATATTCCCTTCCACAAGTTCTGGAGGAGTTACAATACCAGAAGTCCTTTTCGTATTCCCTTCCACAAGTTTTTGGAGGAGTTACAATACCAAGAGTACTATTGAGAAGCCAATAGTTCACGAATAATAAGAGATAATTTGGTGGGTATTTAGGGGAAAAGTGAGCACAAATGATACAATGAAATTGCTCAGGACATGAGCTATAGCAGTGACAAGTCTCAAGGCTATTGTAAGGATAGAAGAGATACAAGTAAATACGCAACTGAAGTAGGCATGTATCAAGGATTACGCACTGGTCAAAGATTACTGTGGGAATATAAATTTTGAGTGTCCACAGATTGGTTACGTTGGAATAGGCAACCGCTTGGCCAACAGGCTAAGTCCCACATTAGGGGTTTACTTGAGCTATTCAACAGCCATGAGTATGATATAAATCCTATCTCTCATTGTTACAACAAAAAAGCAAGAGTTCTTAAGAGACACTGGTGGCAATAATATGGCTCTGCAGTCAGTTCCAGACAATAATAGTAAAATTGAAAACCCAAGCTTCCATGCAACAATGTAGAAAAATTTAACTTCCACTCATACTGATTGAAGGTGTGAGCGTACAAAAAAATGGATTTTTATTTAAAAAGAAAGAAAAAAAAGGGTATTCAATAGCACATATGGAGAACTTAGTTATACTTTCTAAAGCCTATACAGATAATAAAAGAAAATTTAGTGATGAAAAGTAAAAAGCACAAGGCAAGTGATTAAAACATCATACTGCTATTTGTGTAAGTCCCTACCTCAGAAAAGATAGCCATCTTCTCAGTTTCAGCAAAATCTAGCCTACAAAAAAGCATCAAAACACAGGTGTATGACATTTAACATTGAAACTCAAAAAGCTATGATTCACCAAGTTGCAGTAAAAACTACACATCAATCAAGGATATTTTAGGCTAAAGTAAATTACACATTAAGCAAGCAAATATATTTCATCCACTCATATGAAAATAACAACAAAATTTGCACTATGGTTAAAGTAACCCAATGAGCATATTAGTTTCTTGAAGCAAATGATGATCAAAGGGATGTCACTTAAAATACCATTTTAAGCGACATGTCAACACATGCTCAGAATCCACACCTATGCATCGCAGTTCAAGTCAAGTCTAGGTCAGGACAAAAAACGCTTAATCCAAATTCAACTGAATTGAGCTAATGAAGTCAATATCTTACATACTCAACCAAGAGAGCTCTAGATCAACCTATTTGTACATTTAAACAAAAAGGAGAAATGCAATGGATTAGGAAAGGGAACTGTAATTGCATAGGCATAACTTGACCCATTATAGGCATCCCTACAACTATTGGTAGCTTAGAAAAATGAAGGATATTAAAGAAGGGTGTGGAAGACCAAGGGGATAAGTAGACAAGTAAATGGAGGGAGGAGGTCTATTGATTAGCAAAGAAGCAAACAAGGAAAGAGGGAAGCCCAACAGACCTCTAGCGGCTTTCAAGATAAGTCAAATGCAAAATTATAGCACTACATATTGGCTTGTCATTAGGGCTAGAAAGACACCAAGTCAAGCTTCCCTATGACCAAGGCTTGGCCTGAAAGATTTTTTGAGTTGCAAGCCGGATTAGGCCCAAAATATTTTTCCAAGCTCTAGCCCGAACTTGAACCAAGCCTAAACCCGTGCGCCAATCCCAACCAAGCCGGCCCAAATCTAAGCCCGACAGGCAAAGAGAAGAAAGCAAACACAAAAAGAGAGTAGTGGCACTAGGGAAGCATAAAGGAGAAGTGGAGAGAGAAGAGATTGAGAGAGGAGAAAGAAGACAACAATTGGGAGGGAAACATAAGAGAAAGGAAAAGGAGGGACCGAGAGAATGGGAGAGATAGATTGAGATTAAGAGAGAAGAGAGAGGAGGGAGCTTTGGGAGGGATAGAAAGGGAGGGGAGCGAGTGAAAGAATAAGTGCCCTACAAGCTAATCACAAGGGTGATGTGATAGGACTTTTCTGTATCTTCTTCCAACTTATGTAATGACATTTGTTCTAATATTAATAAAATAAGGCATTTTGATACATCATTACAGTTGCATCTTTTTATGTTTAAAGATTATGATGAACTCCAAAGATTAGAGCAGTAATTTTTGAGGACATAAATAGGTCATGCCTGTGAGACCTAAAACCCTAATCTTAAATATTCCTAATCATAAGAACATTGAGTCAGGGATAAATATTTCGAATAGACTAGCACATCCTATGTATGCTCAATAAAGAGGCAGATCTCACAAGCCACTTGTGTGGAGACACTAATATAAGGCTGTGGATGCTCATCAAGAAATGAGTCCACTAAATTGACTTGATGAAAGAGAGCATCTGACAGAACCTTACTTATATATCAAAAGATGGTTCTCTAAGTGAGAGTTGTGCAAGTGATCCTTATATCTGAGATCACCATGAAACCTCATGCACATAAACCCATTTTTTTTGTTCATACTCGATCATGACATTAAGTCATGAACAGAATGTTCTAGATATGGTTGAGTGTGTATGAAGATTATGAGTAGGTCAACAAAAAATCGATCACTCCTAGTAAGAGGAAATGATATCCTATGTATTCTCATCTATGGATAACTTAGTAAGTCTTTGGCCAAAACAGAATGAAGATTAGATAGGGCTTCTAATACTTCATTTGAGTTATCACTGGTTGATGGAGAATTAACATGAATATGTGTTTGAGTTTGACATTAATCCACACTCATAAACATATTCATGATGCAATATGACCAAAGGATTGAATTGCACGAAAACTTGCCACTGAAGGGTGTATTTGGTATTTCTACCAAATTCTACATCTTCTGGATAGTTATGATACGTTGCTAGACGTCAATCTTGACTTGTAGGTTTGATTGAATTAATATAATTAATTTGATCCTCAATTAAAAGGTTTTTCTAATTGTTGAATTTGGGTTGGGCATGAATTGGACCTTAATCGGTTAAAGATCAAGTCTAATCGAATTAGATCAAGATGCATCCAAATCTACTGCTGGCTAGATGTGAAACCCAATGGATCACACACATTAAGGAATTGATTAAGGAATGTTGTTAGGGTCATTGGATCCTAATTGGGTTGCTAATTAACATGCTAGCACATGTTAGCTCACCCAACTCCTAACCAAATTGGTTTTAGTTTGAATCCTTGCTTTTTGGCTGACCAATTTTAATCAAAATTGAGATTAGGTTGAGCTAAAGAGACAGCCATCAGATAGCGCCTTCTTAGCCTTATCTAGATGCCCATTTGATAGAGTCCTAAGTGCCAAGAAGTCCTTCCTTATGGTTGGCGCAAGAATTATATGGCGCATAATATTTTGGGCATGGAGGAGTAAGACTCCTGCTTCGGGTTTTGACCAATATGGCGCCCCCTGAGACTCTCTCCCTCTTGCATGCCCACCATGTTTGACCAAGTCAAATAGGGCATGGAGATTATCTATTCTCATGAAGCAACGTGAAGTGTCGCGTTACTTGGATTTAAATGTGGCACCAAAACTCCTTCTGCCTGAAGAGTCTTGATTAGCGCCACTTTATCTGATCCTCTCTCTCCCTATCCCATGCCACATGGACTCCTTATCAAATTATCTGATGGAAAGTCGTATATACAACATTTGGAAGCCAAAATTAATTCTCCGATTAATTGTTGGCGCCCCTGGAGTCCTTCTGCTTCAAGGGATTTATCTAGTTCATTGATAAGCCTTTTGAATGGCTGATAAGTGGTGAAATTGTATGTCAAAAGATGGCTGATAAGGTGACACCTCTTCTGAGTCTATAAATAGGACTCATATCCAAGGAGTCCTGGCATTTGAAAGTCTGATCAGATTCTCTTCCTTCCTTTGTTTAGATAAGATTTTAATTACAATAAGGAGTCTTCCTTTAGACAAGGTCTTAATTAAGACAAGAAATCTTCTTTTAAGACAAGGGTTAGGAAGAGAATTTAGGAAGGCTAAAGAGGGAATAAAAGGAGAGAAAAAGGAAGAAGAAAATAGAAGAAGGCTAAGGAATTCTTAAAAAAGAATTCGGCAAACAAGGATTCAAAAGGAGACTTTCTTGAATCCAGTTCGTATGTGGATCACCGTTGGAGGGCGAACACGTGAGCGTCTCGTGGAATTTGATCATCACCAAATCAGATTTTAATATGTATGCTTCCTTATCTTACTCCTTATTCATGCATATGATTGAATATCATCAAGGGGTTCTTGGGTTTAGGGTTCAACTGATCATAAATTTTGAAATTTGATTGCTTCCGCTATGTCAATCGAACCCTATAGAAAAATCGAGAGAATGAGAGAGACAGATTGAGATTAAGAGAGAAGAGAGAGGGAGAGGGAGAGGGAGGGAGAGGGAGAGGGAGGGAGGGGAGCTTTGAGGAGGGATAGAAAGGGAGGGGAGAGAGAAGGATTGAGGAGAGAGCAAGAGAAAGTAGAAGACATCGAGGGGGGAGAGGGAGAGGGAGAGGGAAAGAAGGGGGGCTCTATAGAATGGGGCTCAGATCAGGCCTGCTGCTGGACTCAGGCTTTTGGCCAGACCAAGGCTAGACCCTAACCTGGTTAGCAATTTTTCATGCTCAAATTTTAGGTCCAAGCTCGAATAAAATAACTTCAGACCAGGCCCAAAGCCCAACCAGAAGCCAACCTAGGCCCACTTCTAGCCCTCCTGCATATGATGCATATCAAAGCACCATGCAGCAACACAAATTGATATGCAACAATAGTGGGCAAGGATCAAGCAAAGGGACATACCCATGAACCACATCAATAACTTGCTGGAAAGGTCATGTAGTTTAGGTTTAAATTGGCTTTAGATTTAGTTATTTTAAATTGTCATATTTTATTTCTGTTAATTTGTGGTCTTGTTATCTTAAAGTTTTTCCCTTATTTTTTTTTCTGTTTTTAGTTCTCAAGTCTTGTAAGCATAGATTGCTTGTTTTATATTTTCTTGAAATTTACATAATTAGTTTTTGGGATACTGTTAAAATGAGTTTTTAGGTCATATTTTATAACGATCAATGGTTAGTTTTATAAGTCTCAACCTGGTTTCAAATTACTTCAAACCATTAGGACGGTTTTGCAGATTGATTTTAATCGCATTTTTATGTTAGGATGCATCAGAATACAGATTCTCACTCTTTCTAGAAAGTATTTGGTTAACATTGTAATAAGAAATGAGTGATATTAATGTAGCTGAGTTTCAGGTTCATCAAGTATCCTATTGTGAGTCGAATCATGTACTGTTAAAGTATTAAATTTATCATGGAGAAGTTGAGCATCCTTTTATGTATGAAAACATTGCTCAAGGGTTCTTTAGGGGTTTATAAGTAGGTTTCATAAGAAGTAACAAATTTTATACAATTTACAGGTTATGTTGAATGAAGTAGCTTTTTTATGCAGGTTTTTTCCCTAATTCTTGACTTCTTGTCTGTCCTCTCAATTCTTTCCTCCACTTTTACCTTCTCACTTACCTTTCGAATTGCCTCCTTGTATGTTGTATTTGTTGTTTATAAAGAGAGAATACACAGATATATCCAGATTTGAAATTCTATTTGCCTTATCTGAATCGATTGCTTCTATAGAGATCTAAGACCAGTAAGCACAAATATATAACATAATAACCATGCAGAGGAGCAAGCACTAAAATTGAAATATGATTACTGATGCAGCTTACCAGCCTCTTTTTATCAACAGAGCTGCAACAGCAGAAACTTTTGATTGTACATAGGCATCAGCAGCCCCAGAACGTTCCATAACATAGCATAGGCAGAATCTACAATGCAAACAGATTAGATATCATTCAAATATCAAGAAAGCATTCAGCCACACCTGTAAGAGTTGATAAGCATACGATATCAAGCTTCTTTTATTCTCATCTGTAAGGATTCCCCATTCCCTTATTGCAGCATCACCAATTGCACCAGCAGCCTGAAACCTTGCATTTGGCATTTGAGAAGTTTCTGAAAATGTAAGAGCAATGTCAATACTATAAGCCAACGCGAACGTAAAAACTTTTTGCTTGCAATTAGTGCAAGGAAAGAAGTATAAATGCTCATTCTAAACAAAAAAGATATGATGTGAACACTTGAAGCAAGATTTAGAAATTAGAATAATTTATCAGAATATTTCTAGCACATTCCATAACCAGCATAATATTATGCAAGAGGTATCCAAAGGTCTCATTTGATCCCACAGCAAATGGCTAATCCCAGCACATGCAGTCTCTTAGAAGGACATGATACATGTAATAAATGAGGAAGAAAGGAGAGGGGAGAAAATGGAGGATGTGGTTCAGTTTTCACAATGATATAATAGAATTGTTGGCAACGGCACATCCTAAGTGCTTTATACTCTAAGTCCAAGTCTGCAGTAGCGACAGGTGCATTATGAAGCAGTTCAAGTGTTGGTCTGGACCAAGGTTTCAAATTTCAACCATACCATACCACATCGATATGCTGACCCCATTTCAACATGGGGGTCATTATCTAATTCACTGAACCATCGGAAGTAGGGGTGTGCAAATGATTCAGTTAACCGAAAACCGAACCAAACCATTAATTATTTTGGTATTTAGTTCGGTTTTTCTTCT
This sequence comes from Cocos nucifera, assembly GCA_006176705.1. Lineage (NCBI taxonomy): Eukaryota > Viridiplantae > Streptophyta > Magnoliopsida > Arecales > Arecaceae > Cocos > Cocos nucifera. Next base: position 177,140 of record QRFJ01000026.1, read on the forward strand.
AAAAATTTTGGTTTTAGTTTAAAATCGAACCAAAATTTTTTAATCGGTTCGGTCTTTGGTTTTTAATTTGATAACTTCGGTTAACTGAAAACAGAAATAGATGGCTAATGATAAATATTATATTGATAGATTAGAAACAGCTTGAGGTAATTTTATTGAATTGAGCTTCTTCTTTTTTTTAATGATTTGTTGTTAATTTGAATTTAAATAATAATACTAGGCCCAAGTATAATTCTGTAGACCAAATAATGAAATCATTAAAGAACTTAATAAGTTCAAACCAAAACCAAAAGCTTAGCACAGCGAAGCCCAAAACCAAATTACCGAACCAAAATTATTTCGGTTTGGTTTGTTTGGTTTAATGCTACTTCGGTTCAGTTTTTGATTCTATAAAATGCAAGTTTGGAAGTTCGGTTTTTCAAAACTTTGGTTTGGTTTGAACCAAAAAAACCGAATGCCATCCCTAATCAGAAGATATTGGGTTCTATTCTCATCAGGAAAGGAAAATAGAAAAGAAATATACGAGGGTTGTATCAGTGATATGAAACCTGACTCTAGACAACATCTATTGAATCAACAATAAACCACCATTGTCACAATAATAAGTACATTTATATATATATATTTGAAAGCCTCCAAAATATATACATCCACAAATTTCTCACCCATGTTATCTGTTCTTGAGCATTAATATTTTATTTCTGTATATACTTCACTTCAATTACTCAGAAATATCATAACGTGTTCAAACATATTTTACAACCCTTTTTAGTTAGACATCATAAATTAACATCAAGCTCTAGGCAAAGGCTTTCATAAATAAGCAAGCACTACCGAATATCAGAAGCCAATAAAAGTTCACCGATAACTTTTAGTAAAAAGCGTCGATGTAAGCACATTATATAGGGCATGCATGTAAAAGTAATTACATCACACATAAGATATATGTCTATCATGAGATAGAAAGTAAGAGGATAACATAAGGCAACTACATCAATGAACTGTTAGGGTACAAATTGGGAAAATATTGTACATCCTGAAACATGGACATGAGCCCTTATCTCAGATGCTTGACGATGCTTTTTCATACTTTACAGATATTTTGTCGAGCCTAACTTAAACTGTTTAAAGGGATGATGACACACATATGCCATTTATTTTTCCTTTTCTTGGGCTATGTTCTTTAAAAATATACCAACACAAAGGCATTGCGCCTCAAAGGTGACATTTGGTCTAACGATAATATAAAGAATAACAAAAACAAGTGGATGCAAGTCTCATGAAATCAATCACATCAGTTCATAACTGCATTCTCGTCAATTAATAGCCCTTCCAATGGCCGGTGAGTAGTCCTAGCAGCAACGTACCAAGAATAAATCGGCATGACTGGTATGGCAGAGGAGATAGACGCAATGAGAGAATTATTTTCTCCACTTCACCTGGGTTCACATGCATCTGCATGATCAAATAAAAGTCAAATATTTGAAAAATGAATAAGATTCGAAAATGTGCCACCCAGAAGACAATACAATGCCATAAATGCAACAAACAATCAATATGCATCCGAAGAAATAGAGAAAAAGGAAAAAAGAAACAAAAATCAAATAGGCCATGGACATATATAAATCTAATAAAATGAGTTTCTAGCTTTCTCAAGAAAAGAGGTACATGGTGTAAGCAAGCCAAGATTCCTCGGAGAAAGGGTAGTATCACCAGAGTGAAGGTTGGAATTGAGTGGATGATCAAGCAAATGGATGTAGGGAGTGGTGACGGGTTACAATCCCAAGGAGTTACAATTATAAGCCTCTCCAACCCTACCACTTCCGATGTATTTTGTCGGTCTCCATGCATGGCAGCAAATCCAGCCCCGCATCTTGATTTCTAGTCACTTGAGTAGTGAATTTTGGCAAGTTGACGCAGAAATGATGCATCTAGGGTACCTATGGGAACTCGAGTAATAGCCACTTCCTGGAAGAGCTTCATACTGAAACTAAACCACCAGCAAATGACCCAGACTGTTGCGAGGATCCTGTTTCCTTTGATGTTAAACGAGTTCCGATTCAAGATTTACAAAAATTTGCTTGGGTTGGGACATTTGAGCAAGAAATAAATCCAGAAACAAGAAAAGTACAGGAATCTTTGGAAATGATACCAACAAATAATAACTCATTCAGGTCAACAGAGACATAGATGATGCAAAATAGAATCGACAACCATATAACATCCTGATCACTTCGACATTTTAAAGAACACGTAAACTAAGAAAACATCAACCATAAAACCCACAAGTCAGAGGAAACACGTGGAAAAGAGAACGCATCGACTTCAGACAATGATCGAAAACAGAGAGCACCTGGATCGAAGAACAAGCATGCTCGACTGCCTCCACGGTGGACTGGAGCTGGGACAAATCCGTCGCCCCTCCCGGAAATCCCTCCATGTCTTCTCCTTCCAAATCGCTAGGGTTTCAAGAACTTGGAGGGCTTCAAGAACTAGGGTTTTCGCGGAGAGGGAGGAGACGGGTGAGGGGGGCGAAGGAGAGTAGATTATAAGAGTGGAAGTAACCGCTATCGGGGATTATATAGGTACTGAGGGAGCCGCACCTGGAATGTAGAAAAGGGAGAAATGTCTCGGGAAATGGTTTAATAATAACGCCGTAATCGCACGGCGCTCCCTCAATTACCGACCGCCGTGTTTTATAATGGTTGCACGAACTTAACAGCTGTTATTTAGGGGAAAACACCGTAAAACAGCAGCAACATTTCACCAGCTCGCTATCATCATATTAAAAAGAAAAAAAAACTGTTTCAAAATAATGTAAATATTGAGTAATAGTTGTTATAACGAAACAATAATCAGATAGTGATTATTATTCCAATTTTAGTTATTTAGAATTTCAATGGCTTCTATAAACTTAAGAGTGTTAATTTTTCTGAAAAACAAGTGATGGGGAAGCAAACCTTGTTATGAAATTGCCCTTCTATTATCGTTTCATTCAGATATGACCAAAATGATGAGAATGGGAACATCTTTGGAGAAATGCAGAAGAGGGTCTGCATAGAAATCAACAGAAATAAAGGAGTGGATGAGACATGGAATGAGAATTTTGTTCTTGCTTCTCAGAGTTGCTAGGCAAATGTGGTTGGCTAGTGGATACACAATATACATGTAACTTAGTACTTAGATATGCTGCTCAAATAACATAGACTGTTTAGGAATATCTTTTATCTTTCTACTAGGTACCCAAACAATCATTGTATGGATTTGATCAAGATAATTCACATGATATTACATAATCATGGTCGAACATGAGTCTCATTAAATGCCTAAAATAACCTTCTTTCAGATATTAGTCCACAGGTTTCATGAACTCTAGGTATTCATTAAACATTAAATAAACCTTGTATACGCCGGTTCGAGAAAATAGATCTTGTCTAAAAGAGGGAAAAATATGTTGAGAAACAAAATCATGGAGAAGCAAAGACCCTTGGTTGGTCATGATTTGCTGATCTCAGGGTATATGCTTGTTCATATGATATAGTTAAAATTTAGTTGTAGTTCAATCCATCTTATATTATTCATGATTTGCTGATGTCAGGGTCTATAATGGAATCATGGATCCATCTATTGGAAGGCCCTTTTATCAGGAGGCTTGACATAATGAGAATAGGGGGAACACGGCAAGAATATTGTCTGGCTTCTTTAGTTTGGACCGCTGACAATTTGCTATACAAATCAGAGGCTGTAGTCTCATGTTTTCAACTTCGTGATGGTCTTGACTTATCACCAAGCAAATGTCGTCCTCAAAATTTTTCTTGCTTTGCTCTCATTGACCCATGTATTATGTTAAGAAATCTTGCAGATTTGGGTCTCCAGAGAATATATTGTAGGTGTACTCTAGAATGTTAGTGCTAGATTCTGACATGTGGAAATTGGCCTACGTTAGGGCAGGCTATCTATTACATGCCCAACTTTAGCACCTTGAAACTCTAAGGCATGATTGTTTACCAAAAAGAACTCTTAAGGCATGATTTTAATTTTCTTCACCATGAAAATAACTTGCTATTTTAAGTGATTCAGTAAGTCACATGCGCCTTATTCATACTCTCTGCTATGTGTTCTCTTGTACATTTTTTTCAATAAGAAAGCCTTTTGTAGCTAATTCATTCATGCATATTTGAAACCAAAAGACGTGTTTTACAAAATTGCATACCTGGAATGAATTGCTTTTGCATACTTGATAGAAGTTTCGGATCCATTTGTTAGATATGTGCCTTAGAAGTCAGATTGACTGTCACTTATAATACACTTTTAAGGATAATTTTATAATTTTGACTATAAATTAATAAATAGATTATCTTCTATCATGATGTGTATTTAAAAATATCTGTGATATATCCTTTGAGTTAATGATAATGATAATTCATATTTTCAAGAGTTGAAAATTTAAGACATGAATTTTCATAATTAACTCATAAACTACTTCCGACCGTAGGATCATCACGAGGATGATGATCGATCCGAAATGTTGGTATACGATCGCTTTCTTAGATGTATCTTGAGTCTATGGTATGGAGACATCGGAGCGAGAATATAGGTACTCGTTAGAGAACGAGGGCACTGAATGTGACCACCTTAAATAGTCATAAGAAAGTCTACCTTCTCATCGATTACTGACTCGATGCTATAGTGGTATGTCTGATTCTTTGATCTGAAGTATATCAGCAGTTCATCTTGAGGGTGTTGTAGTTTGACTATACCATAACTCGATCTCCTAGCCATTCGGAATCCTGAGGTGTATGTTGGCTATAGCATGTTCATTATATGAATTGGATTGCACAAATAGAGGATCTATCTATCTCGATAAATGAGGAGTAGTCTTATGATAATCATGAGATTGAGTTCATAAGCCCATGGCTATGGCAAAGTGAAGATGATAGAAAGAGTTTCTATTAGGATTTCACATTAGACTCGAATCGAATGATTAATTCATATGACGGACATTGGATTTGACGAGTTCACCTTAATCATAATCCTGTCGGAGCTCAAGATAGAAGAACCCAATCACACAGATAACTATATCGAGAGATTTATTTTTAGTTCTGATGGGTTGTCATCATATACTGTTAGGTATTATTGATGAATTTTAGGAGCAATTAGGATGATTTTGATGATCAATCATTTTAATTGTATGAATCAGAAAAGTTCTAGTCCATCGAAAGGTGTTTCGATAATGGAGATCGCCATATGTCTCATTACCATACAGAATTGAATCTAACTAGATACACAAACAAGGGTTTAGGTCTATATGTCATCAATTGAGCTAAGCCAGTTTGATTGATTTGTATTAGATCTAATCAGGTTCAAGGTAATCGTGCTAGTATATGATTGAGCCTGACTTTCTCCTTCTAAAATCTTTCTGATTCGTCGCAATCGAGTCAAATTTGATTTAACTCATTCTTATATTTTGAATGAGTTTATTTTTTATCTGACTAAAATAAGTCCAGGTCAGATTAATTATACAAATTAAATCCATTCATAATCAAATTGGACTAGGATTAAAAATTGACCTATTTGAGAGAATTAAGGGTCACCTGATCAGATGCTTCTAAAAAATTCTCTAAAAATTATTTTGATCTGATTTTTGGATATGTGATAGAGCACGAGTTATGCATTGGGTGTACCAAATTTCATAATTTTTTGAGGTATCTAGACTAAGTTATGATAGAGTTTATTTTGCATTAAACTCTTGAGGAAAGAGTCCTAGGCGCAGTGGATCTTCCTTATCTACTCATGCCGACATCTTTTTGAATCATTTTTGCAAAAAAAAAAAGATGAGATTTGATGGTTTTTTGTGGAAAATAAGTCCTAGAGGCCTAATGATAAACCAAATGAGTTATTTTGGTCAAAAAGGGACTCTGAGTAAGCGTTGGACATAAAAGCCTTTCTCACATCAAAGTGCATGCAACGCAAGAAATAATTTTTCATGCCTAAAGTCTACCATTCCTGATATCCCATGCCCCCTCTATCCTCTCTCTTCTTCTCTTCTACAAGTCTAAAAAGTTAGACACAAATCTGAGAAGAAGATTCAAAATTTTTGGCATAATATTCAGGATCTACGTGATGGTGTTCGTATGACGAATGAGATGCCTTCAATAATAGTTTTGAAGGTTCTTCGGATTAGATCCAGATCTAATTTTTAGAGGAAAGATTCATGAAAAGAAGACGTTCAGATTCTGTCCGAATGGATACCGATAGAGGTTCAGATTCTGTCCGAATGGATACCGATAGAGGTTAGGCACGTGCATGGCTCCTTCCAAAACCTCAAAAATCAATAGGATCACTACAGGATAATTAGATTACCCAATTAGGTACTTTAAATTAAATCTAATTTAATTTTAATTTTTAATATCAAATTACTACGATTAAATCTAAGAACTCTTAAATTTGATCAGATCATTTAGAAATTTTTAAAAAAATCTTCTTATCAGATCTGCACGAACTTGTGGCGGAAAAAAATATTTTTCTTTCGTTGAAGACTCACATTACATGATCCTGTGAAACTGTCATCGCATGTATGTATGCATGCATATATTATCATTGTCCTCCGCAAAATACACTCATTATGATATTGGACTTTGATCAGATTGTGTTTACATGGCATGACAGATTTATCTAATATTTTAAGAAACAAAAAGGAATTGATGGTACCAAAAAACTGTGATATTGCATATGCTGGTTATAAAATACTGTTTGAATGGGTTGTTGCATCAACCGATCCTAAAACCATGGGAACTGAAATTTTCTGCTCCAATTATAATTTTCATTTTTCAAGATTTTGCATGTATACATTTGTGTCCACGTGTAAGGAAGATGAATGTCCAAGCCCATGACATATCCTTCTCTTGATTAGTCCATTGTAAGCACAATACCCAAATTTGGTTCTCTTCAAAATGCTACAAAGCTAATGCGTTAGTGCATGAAAGAAAGTAGAATTGCAATCCCCTTCTGCACCCCTTTGCATGAGTAGCCTAGCGAATAAGAAATCCAGCTGCTTCACACCCTTTAAGTAAAAAATTCCTGTTCGGAGCTCAACCCTCTTTTTCCTGCACATCCTTCCGCGGGCATCCAATTTTCCTGCTTTTGTTCTGCCTGGTTTTCAAGTTTAAGAAACCAAATGGTTACTTGCTGTGGAGGTCCCCAAGTTTACAAGTATCTAGAAAAATTGCTCTCCCCAATTTTTTCCGAGGGTCCGCAAGCTTACAACCGCGCTGAGCGGCCGAGAGACTTCATCAGCCAGCGACAAAGACCGGAGCCAAAATAAATTTTCATAGCACTAAGAAAAGGTACCTGAAAACTGACGAGGCAATCTCCCCAATTGCTGGATATGCTTATCATATCAGCGCCCTGTTAACAAACATTCTAGCAGAGATTCTTTTGAATTTCCAACAGAGTTTGGGAATAGGGAACTTGCAACCAATGCAAATTTTTTCACGTTGCTTAGTTGTATGAGGAACTGACAATATTTTCAAAATAGGAAGAATTGGTGACAAAATAAACTTTGAGCACAAGGAAAAGATGCATTGCCTTTGAGCATTTCCCCACATTGATATCCATCTAACAAGCATGTATCCCGCTAGCCTGGCAATGATTTGGCATTGTATCAACATTGATTACAAATAGCACCTCAAAACAAAAGTCCTTCAAAAACAGTGACATATGTTAATGAAACATCTCATAACTTGTTCTCTTCAATCTAAAAGAGAACAAGTACGAAGACAACGTCTGATGCATATACTACTGTCTAGCTTCCCTCGGCACAAAAATAAATTCCTGATTAAAGTCTACTGCTTGAAGAAGCCTAAAAAACTGATATAATCCGGAAGATTCTCAAAATTCACTCAAGAAGACTTTAGCTTAGCTGTAGTTGAAGCATGGTAGGAAAGGGTCCTATGACCCACAAAGACCAGTAAAACTCCAAGGAACCCAAGAGCCTTTAAGGTAGCGAAGAGATCCAACTGTTATAAAAGAGAAACTTCAGTATAATATGTATCGATCAAACAATAAAACCACAACCCATAGGAGAGAAATAACAGACCTTGAGCCAGAAAAGCACATAGAGTAACAACACAGCTGCAATGCCAGCATGAAAGAGTACGAAGAATACAGCTGGTACTGTCGAGGAAGGGAAGCCCTTCAGGTTTACTCCTAGATGCATCAGCTGTGAAAAAAATACAGAGGGTCACTTACAACATACCATGTGAAACAATTAACTTTTTTGTCATAATAAAGAAGAATTCACCTTTGTAATTCAAGTTTGAGCTAAAAGATCTCTATATCATAAGCAAGGATGGACATACAAAGTATATATCATATTCCCAGATAATTCAATCATCAAAAACCTTTCGACCAAAAACTCCCAAGACTGTCAAAACTGAAGAACCCAATTTATTTGAGCAGATGATAGGAAATCCAGAAACTTGTTCTCTTCATATTTTAATTTTCACAGGAAAAAATAAATTAGGTCTTTATAGAGGAAAACTAGTTCCTCTGAGCATCCTTGGATATAATGCTAGAACTAATTAAAAATACAATATCTAAGCTACCCTATGTCTGCGAAATGCATCATTTTAAAAAGAAAACATCAAACTCACCCCTATCAAAAATCCTACAAAGGGAAGAAGCATAAGAGCCAAAAATGCAAGAGAAAGCTCCTTTGGTGGTCTCTTCTCTGGTGCCCGGAAGATGTGAGATATCTCTTGTTTTGGCCCAAATCTCAAGTATGGGTCAACAGGTTGCAGAGGAGGATGTGCTGCTTTCTCTGGTGGTTCTGGTAAGTCTAACTCAATATGACCAAGGGCACGTAGAAAAGAATTCTCCTGCATAATCACAAAAAAGTTTGTAAGGGCCAGCATCAATAGGTAAAGTTCATTAAAGAAAAAAGAAGAGCAATACCAAAGCTGCATCACCAACTGTAAGTTCGATTTTGTATTTTCCAGAGAGATAATAAAATCTTTCCACTAAACCAAGGAAGTCCTGCAAAAGTTCAAACATAAAAATATTAGTCATTTGAATTTTGGAACAGAGTAGTGCTTTGCACTAACATGGATGTGCATGGTTGGCATCTCATAGTAACAACCAGCACCGTTCATGGAAATAATGCAATACAGATGGGGGTTTACAAGGATAAGCCTCTTACAGGCAGCCACATCAACATGTAAAAGAGGACCATGTAAGGGGCATTTTCAGGCCAAGTATTTTCCAATGAGAAATCATTCTGCCTCAGACTTCGATATAGGAATTATTTGCTCTTTCGAGTTAGTGGTACACATTGATGCATCTGCTTTACTCAGTCATAAAGCAACATTCTACACCACGGTTAGATTTTATCAACAACATTTCAAAATTTTCAGGCCTACCAAACTTACATTATACATACATGCATGCATGCATCCATACATACATATATAGTGTATATATGTATATATGTATATGCGTGTGTGTATGCTTCAGCATGGTTTCATCCTCTTTCACTGACATCAAACATGATAGATTTGCCCTACAAAATTCTCAACTCCATATTTTTTATATATAACCTGCTTAAGTTGTTTCAACACTTATAATTTGTTTTCATAATAAGACACAAATCTTTAGTAGTAAACACAAACATTGATGTATCAACTTTTAGGACACTTGATGGCAATGATACAAATAATTCATGTGATTTATGATAAAATATCAATTATACAATCCTACAATTGTCTATAATACATTCATTCTTCGTATCTCCTGAATTTTGTTTTTCCTAGTCTCAGCCTAACCATCCAAACAAAACAAGCAACCAATGAAAGCATAGGTCCTTCAGCCTGATGCTGGACAAAGATGTTCCCTAAATCTAATGCTCACATGTGAGCTTCTTATTTATTTGTTGACGCCCTTTAGCTGTGGTAACCTTATTGTCAAATTTATGCTTGTCTTAAAACAGGGCATTTATATGCCATTTAAAACTAACACAGCATCCTTCTAGCATGGAACCGTCCAAACTTAGACTTCATGAAGTTCATTTCAGAACTATATGATTGTCATATAATAGCACTTATGCCAAATCTTCAACACACTTAAATTTAAATAATGAAGGTAAAACCGGAGGCTAGAAAGCTCTTTTCCATTAATAAGTTGCCCCTACAAAATTAAAAGCAAAGCATGCAAAAGAATTTGAAGGGAGAGAAACTTTACTAGAGTTATTTTAAACTGCCTTGCAGAACTCTCCATTACGAAGATGTGCTCAACATTGGTTTCATGCATCAGTTTGAGAAACACCTATAATCAATTGTTTTCCATCAAATCAAAATGAACAAATAGTATTACCAGGCACATGCCATGAAAGTTAGCCTAAGAACCTGGTGAGGCTTAAAATTGTGCCCAAGAGGAGTGATTAGCTGGAAAGATAGACGCAACTTCTGTAGGTGATTTGCTGATAGTGAAAGTGTGCTGTCTCTTGATAAATCTAATCTGCAAATGAATGTTAAAAAATGAGGCAGAACATGGGTTAATTAATAATACACTTTTGTGACATGTCCTAAGCCTGCATGAAAAAGAAAACCAAGGAAATAGTTGGCGCATCTTATTATCTTTGAAAATATTCATAACCAGCAGGAGACTGATAAAAATAGACTAAACAGGTGAACACTCAAAAAACACTAATCAATTAGAATAATTCCTGGTGATCTCATGTTCTCAACTTACACTTAATATCCTGTCTTAACGAATACAAGATACTAATTGAGACTTCTACATTGTTAAACTAAGTACTATCTCCTCAATCTTATGAGGTTTAAAATGTTCAGGAAGAATACTGTTATACTAGTATTGTATACTCAACACTGAGCCCAGTATGTACATGGAGAAGATTAGAAGACTTACTTTTGCAATGTCTCTGAACCTCCAGCACCACTCTCTAAAATTCCAATTTCTGCCTTGTCAATTTTGATAGATCCCGTGACAAATGACATCAAACTAGTGCGTCCCCCCGTAGCATATGTATTCATATTCTCAGGGTCATGAAGTGAGATCTGCACAATATGAACCGACCAACCTCACTAGTGATACTTCCTTGCTAATCAATACATAGTATAACTCTAACTAACGTAGATGCTTAAAATACCTCAAAAATTAATGTATACTTTCCAACATCTAATTTCAGCGGTATGATATCCAAGTAATGGATGGTGTTTTCTGAGTCAAATTGGAGCTCCTGCAATAGAAAACATTCAGCAAATCTCAGGGATCGGCAATTAAAAAAAAATCAAATAAAGGGGAAAGAGAAGCATATATATTAAATCAGACATGCATTTAAGAGACATATACATGGAGCTCAATAAAAACTACAAAGCCAAGAGGCCAATAAAAAATGAAGCAGAACGCATTAATCAACAATTCAATGCAATGCACTACCTGGTTTTCCAGGATGGGGGTGTCTCTTGAATCAGAACGAAAAGCTTGCACCAGACTTACTGTCAGTGGTGGTGCTGCAGAACCAAACACTGTAGTCACCTCAACCTGAAAAAAGCTCAAAGAATTGCTTCCTTCAAATCAAGAAGAAACAAATTTAATCAAATGTTATCAAATTAACTGTTGCTTGGAGCAATTTAATGGATGTCCATGCAGGTAAAATTATTTTGTTATCTGCTAATTTTAACTGGGTTCCACAAGGTAAGATCAGCTTCTTTTAAAAATATGATACGACAGTGGCTATTCTCAGTTCAAGCTCATAGCTCACTGTTTTTTAATGATTTTTACCACTTAAATGGTCCTGGGATTATATTGGCAATGAAGTAAAGAGGTAACCATACTAGACAAAGTAAATGCGGAGGTTTTAAAAATAAGTAACATGAGACCTAGTGATACCAGAAGTTAAAAAGGGTGGCCCATTGAATAAGGCCGCTGCCATTGTGGTGTTTGAAGAGGTAATATGTATGCAGCCTTACCTCCGCATACAGAGAGGCTATTTCTATGTTTCGAGCTCGTGACCTCGGGGTATGGAGCAACCTTATGTTGCACCAAGGCTCACCCTCTCGTAGCTAATAAATGTCTGGCAGGCTGGTTATTCTGTTCAAACCTGTTTATTCTTGGAATGACATATTTCAAGACAGCATTGAAATATCATTGTTCCTAGAGTACAACCTCTTTTATTCCACCCAACTTTTTTTATGGACCAAATCATCATCAGCAAGTTATATAAAAAATTATCCCATATATAACCAGGAATAACTTGTGGGATAACTATTCTAAACAAGAGGTATTTATTCTTATTCCACTTTTTCCTAAACCATGGCAGCCTCAATGACCAATACTTTTCAAGATTATGACCACTGCCAAAACAACTTCGAGGAAAAACCAAAGGGAAAAAAAATTTGAATACAGTAACTTCCAACACCATAATTGTAATTAACATGTCACATGCCATCTATTTGGGTTGCCTTTATCATGCTTTGATATCCATTTCTGTCAAGAACATTACCACCTACAGCTATTTGCTCAAAAAACAACGAAAAAAATTGTGCAAATAGTTGAAAAGAGAGTAGAGAGGTGAAACCAGGTTGGAAGTCTGAGAAAAACATGAGAAAATAATAAAAAAATGGCAGGAAAAATAAATGATAAATAAGACAAATAAAAGCTCAGCAGAATGTGTTTCAATCAGTTACCTTGATTTGGTCCTTCGAGGTTAATGAAAGTACCGTAGACGGAAGTGAAAGAATCAGTGGAATGGAGACCCTATTGCAGGCAAAGCAGGCAATTGAATTAGAACTTATGCATGACTGGGTAGGAAAATAGATGTTTGTTACTTATATCAACAAAAAAAAAAAAGCACCATCACAGAGATTTTCAAAGGAAACCAGGGATTTTTATTTATTAAAAATTAAATATAAATAAATAAATAAAAAATTTCTCCTTTAAGATGACTGTACCAAAGTTCAGACAGATGATTAGAATGATAAAACAACAGTCGAAGGATTCTTGCAAAACCCATGCACGCCCACCTCAGGAATACAATTTCATGCTTCCTGGCAGAAACTTAATAGGAGTCTGTTTCTTCAAAACAGAGTCGTTCATTCTGAATATGGAATCTCAATTTGAATTCGTCCCATAATTTTGCCAGTTTTATAGATACATGGGCCCATATAGCACAAGACATGTTAATGCATTACCACGACCAAAGGAACAATATCACATATGCCTTGTGAAAATTTCCATCTAATCCTATTGTTGATGACATAAAATAACAAGTTATATCATTGACTTGCATCCTTATTAGAAACCAATAAATATGAAGGTTAAAAACACAAGGAAATCAAAATAAGTCCAATCTAAATGCCTAACACCATCTTACATTGTATAGCATGTAAACATACACAGGCAAATATTTTGTACAGCATGTACTGCTGTGTGATTCTTCAAAGACTCTTCAATCACACGACACAAGTCCTAAATGTATGCTCCTCTGTCCTCACCTTCACTCACACTTCTGTTTATGCTCTCATGTCATAAAATAAGGTAAAGCCCATGAAGGACAAAGTCGTAGATAAGTATATCAGCTTACTACTTGACTAACAAAAATAGAGGATATGAAACAAATGGGATCAAAGGATATTATAATGATGGAAGTACTTTAGTTTGTGAGGAAAGATCAAAAGGGATGAGAAGAGAGTTAAAACAACCAAGATCAAAGTTGTGAGAAACAACAAATAAGGCCATGTTCAATGCTTAGGAAAAGCGAAAACGAATCTAAAGGTCAACGCTAAATAGATAGGGCATGAGGTGATTACTGCCCTTATTAGATTTGAACAACATGCATCATCGATTATAAGATTTAACTCATTAATTTGAAATCTGTATTTAAGCAACTCTCCATCACTAGTGAACTGAACTGCCAGTACAACAGAAGATTATCACCGTCTTTCCAATCTATTCACTCTGAAAACATGTCTCAGCAGAATAGTTGAACAAGAATCCTGTAATAGAGTAGCCAGTTCCCTCACAACAATGTGATATTGTTGATCAAAAAATCCACAAGTGGTCGACAAAAACAGCTGAACATTGACTAAAAGCAGCAAGTTGCACAGAAGCACTTGAACCAAGAGGCATGAGTTCTGAACAAAGGATTTTGGTGCCGGCTAGCATGTAGCATCGTGGGCCAAACTGGCACCCAACATGGGTCAATATGACACCTATTTAACCCTCTTTAAGGATGCTTTTAATTAAAAAAAGTTTTCCAAATCTTATTATAAAAAAAAAATAGCACAGCTTGGCATGCATGCTAGCACAGCAGGGAATGGACCCTGCTGGCATGTGAATGGCATGCCCACTGACACCAGCTTTTAAAACATTGTTCTAAACATATGTAGCTACAGTCGACATCCCAAGAGCTACCAACAATTCCACATACCTTGACCCTCAAGTTAGACATACAACTTTGCGAAGTTCAACAAGTAGTCTTGAGACTCCAAGCGAGAACTAGTGCCATATCAGCCACCTCTTCTAAACTCACTTTTATATTAGCATACAGATCCAATGACAACTTTAAATATGAAGATAATGAATTTTCCATATACATTCTCTTCACAATTTTTTTTGACTGACATTCTCTTCATGAGATAACAACTGATATTACCAAAGAAATCAAACAGACAGTCCTCCAGTTAAGCAAGGAGAGGCATGGCAAAATGATCCAAAAAATATATATATCTCATGAACAGTGGAAAATTCTATATGCAAAATCAGCAAACATATTTTTCATACCCCAAGCCAACAAACACATCCTAGATACAACAATCAATCCGATTATAGAAACACCAGAATTTATAGCCAAAAAAGTACCGGGGATCAACTGATCAAGAAAACTTAATCGCACAAAAAGCTGGTAGATTCAGTAAAGTTAAAGCAAACAGGTTATGATCAGGTAACTATTGTGATGTTTTACTTGCCTATTGTTTTCCAAGCATGATAAAGATTCTATCTGGTTGAACAAGTCTTTGGTGCTACCAGGAATTCCTATGCTGAGAAAGAACTTTGCCAAGCCTAAGATTTTATCACTGGGAATCTGCACATTTGCTTTAAGAAGTCAAATAAAAAGCACTTGGCAAAAAGAATGCACAAAGCAGATACCATCATAGGCTTAGGAACATTCGACTCACATTTAGCCTACCAGAAGCAACTGTTGCAAAAGCAGTAACACCCCGTACTACTGAAGCTGAAGTTGTAAGAGAGCCCTTATATTCACTAGCATCAACATGCTTCTCATCAAAGTACAAGGTTCCATCATCTATATTAAGCCAAGTTCCACGGATACTTCTATCAGAGATACACTATTAAGATCAACTAAAAATAAAAGAAACAGAACTGATAACTTCAAAAAGATATTAGCACAAGACAAAAATTCAAGCAGAGGAGCAGTATCTTCCAAAACATTTTTCGTGGTGATTCACATCTAATGAACAAAAAAAGCAGGATTCATCAAACATGATCAACTTGTTCTCAGCTTTAGGGCCTGTTCGGTTGTGTGGGCCCAAAAATCTATAGGATTTATGGGATTGGACCAGCACAACTAGGAAAATCCGCCTGGGCCAGGCCTGTTTAGACAAAAACCCAGGGCCCTTTGGAGCAGGCCAGCCCAAATCCCATAGAGAGAAATAACATTATTTCCTGGTTGTGCTGGTCCAATCCCATGAATCCTATAGGATTTTGGGACCAGACAACCAAACAGGCCCTAAAAGCTTTTGCCATACAATAGTAATACTTAATAATAAACTGCCACGATAAAATCATCCTGTTGCCACATTAGATAAACAAACGAAATGATGATATATGTAGCATGTTTCACTTGCCATGGAAATGCATTCAATAACATCTTTGGAAGCAATCCAGATAAATAAACTGTACCCAAAAAATTAAAATTATATTTTCAAAATAAAAAAGCCTGATAGAGATTAGGATGTAAGATCTTTTTTCCCGATGGAAAGTTACGCATTCAATCAAAATTTCTTGGACAGAGTATACGGACATCAAAATACAAAGCAACCACCATATGGGTAAAACTTAAAAGAGAATGCTAGAAGGTTACAGGATAGGCAGGAGAGGGAAGTTGGAGCACATTGGCATGAAACTAGGTCTGAGGACCAAGACCCAAAAAGAAAATAGAAACCAAATCTCTTCTTAAGAATATAAAAATTTAAATTCACAATAAATAAAGAATTATCATGGATTATGACAAGCACATTGCATTTATAAAAATAACACCACGAGGTTGTGTTCTTCCAGTTGAAAACAGTTTCTGCAAAACTTGATAATATAGATGAGAAAATTAGAAATCATATAATATGCACAAAGATACAAGAAAATGAAAAGAACTTAAGAGGGCAAATCTAGGCATACATACCATAACTTTTAATGCTATCAAACAGCTTAACAATGTCATTTTTCACAATTCCTATCTGCCAAGAATAAGATGAACATGTGAGAGACGAAGCTAGCCAAGTGTTTACTTACTAGTAAAGGAAACTAAAGAAATTATGGTACAAACATGGAAAAGGTACTACGTATGAATGATGATTGTGCAACACATTTGAAGTGATAGTTATTCTCAGTTAATGTAAAAATTTTCAAGATAAAGATAAAGAATCAATATTACAAGCATTAATGACACACTTCCAGCCCCAAGTCCTCATCAAAGCGGAAAAAATAATCCATTGTTGTAAAGTTTTGTGCAAGCTGGCAATGTCAATGTTGGACAGAAACACTGGTGGTAATATAAATTTCCTGACCTGACCAAACAAGTTTAACCCCACATATTGGGTTCATAGGCACAGGTCAGACATGCTTGACCAGCCAACGGTTTAGGTCAGGACAGGTTCAGGTTGATAGGGCCTGGTCCCTCAGGTCATCGTCAGCAGCCCAATATACTAAATCTGATACTTCTAGTCTGCATATCCAATGGCTCAAATGGTTTGAAAGATGAATGGAGTGCTTATGATCCCAAACTTGCGCACAATCCTCAAACTTCTGCCTCCTATCTGCTCTATCTTCTCCTCTTCTTTCTCCTCCACCTCCCTCCTCTCCTTTCCCATCTCACCACTTCCTGTTCCTCCTATTGGCTCCTCCACCCATGCTCCACTCCCAAGTACCTCCATGGCACCTGGCCATCCACCAGCCAACATTGCAGCCCTCTGTTGCCTGCTACTCTGATGTCACTCACCACCATCTGAAAACACAATATTGCTTAAAGATGCCGACCAATCCCATGCAACTCACTACTATACATAGATTTCATGCTGCTCACGGTCATCCATTGACTTTGACACAGTTCATCCCTTCAATTTTGCCTCCTACCAACACTTGTCCCCATTGTAGCTCGTGGCCATTGCACCCCTCTTTCTCCACCCCTTCTGCTTCTTTCATCTTTGTTCCCTCTCTCCTTAATCTGTTGGACCCAAGGTCAAGCTGACCGAGTTGCCAGCTGGTTTTGGTCAGGGAAATCTGAACTGTTGATGGGTTAGGTTCAGGTCGAACCAGTTGAGTCTTGACAGTATGTCTTCAACCTATAAGAAACTAACTGCACCCGACCATTCCCACCAATACACGCACATCATTCTCAAAAACAACATCAATTTTGACAAAAAAAGGTTACACCAGCATATAAAAAGTCAATATCAACTACTAAATCTTAGGAGTGCCAATCAATCAAGTAATTTCTAAATAAACTGGGTATGACTTAATAACAAGCTCGTTCGACCTCATTCTTCTAGTAGAAGAGCAAAGCTCAAGCTCCACCTTTGGACTGCTTCCATTATGACTGGAGCTCAAACATTAACTAGCTTGCATAGATATATAAACACCTGGCTTCAACCTAAGAGTCAACCTGTTCATGGCATTAACGCCAAACTAGAACAGCTACAACTGAGCTCGGCTTGAGCTCACTCATATGACACAGCAAAGCCTCCTAGCTGAAAGATCTGCCAGCCAAGTCTTTCTGCAGCTCTAATCAAATCCACATGCTTATGTGATATTCAGTAAATATAAAGTATAGATGGTGCCAGTAAAAGCATCCATAACCAAACAGGATTTCTGCAGTATTAGTTTGCATATGCACTTTAAAAAGAAAGAATTGGCCTCACAATCTAGAACCGCATATGGGAGACTGTGCTGCTGTACAACTATTCAGAATGCCATTTAAGGATAGAAACAACAATATGAATAAGCACTAATCAGTCCCAACAAGAATGATTTTGGCCCGCAAAATAGAAACAAAGGAAAAGGAAAAAACCCTATCGGATTAGACACTTGCCTTAGATTGATCCACCTTCTTTATCTGCCAAGGAAACAACTCCAGCAAGTGTTTCAAGTGCGCTATCCCTGCATACAACATAATATGTAACAGAGCAATCAACATCAAAGCAGGACTAGGCTGCCCTTATTATTGTTGTCTAAAACAAACAAAAAAAAAAAGTCGTTTTTAAGGTCAATAAGAATCATCATCTGCCCAAAGTGTTACATGCACAGCAGCCAAAGTTCCTCTAAAGAAAATTAGATTCAGCAGAGTTCATGGAAAGAAATCAGAATAAATTACCAGCGGCATAAGTACTAGATTCAGCACTATTGGAATCATAGCGCCATCTTCCATCACTTTGACTGAGTGCCTGCAAACAATGCATAAGCAGTTAACTGAAGACATTCTATTACTAAATATAAGAAAATAGAAAACTTCCAGAGAATGTAATAGAAAGGAAAAAAGTATGGAAAAGAAATAGTTATAACCCAATCACCTTTATGGAATGAAATGTACCATCAGCATCTGACAAAATAACATTAATACCTTGATCCTGCATCAGAAAAGCACTCAAATTTAAAGTCAGAATAAAAATGTTAAATGGCATAAGGGCTGAAGGATAATCTAGAGAAGATGGCAGAGTAACCATGCAATTATACATCAAACTTCCTGGCCAACAGTGCAATATGACAGATAGATCAAACAAAAGATCAAACAACAGATCAAAGCAAATCAAGTTTTACAGTAATTGGTGAGCCCCTTAACCTTGATATGAAGCAAGCCTCCAACACCATAAGTGAAAGTCAAGTAATGAACTTGCATCCTTTATCAACAGCTTGAAGTTTTGATGCAACCATCCTACAAGAATAGAAGAGCAACAAGGACAGCAACAGACCTCATATAAATTATGCAAATAATCTAACAAAATGGACTTGTGTTCAAAAAGAATTGGTGTCATTTCATACAAAAATACCTCAAATGGTTCTGGCATCAATCCTGGCATCCCAAGATGCTATTGACCCTTAGTGCATGGAACAAGTCCTTTGATATAGAAAGTGATGATCCAAGTTTTTGTACAACAACCGGACATGTTGCATGACTTATTTCAGCACTCTTTTCTACTCCAAGAATCTGGAATGTCTTTAGTGCCTCATATGTTTCTTCTAAACTGTAAAATACAAGGCAAATTAGCCACCTGCAATTCTCAGCTTTAAAATTCGATAACATGTTCCATGTGACAGAATGATATTCGTTGCTAAAACAAGGAACTAAAAGTGAATTGCCATGTGGGATAGAATTAATCACAGTTGACATCAAGGCATAAGTTTCAAAAAGCAAACATGTAGGACTCCTTCAAAACTTTGGCAAGAAGATGGATGATAACAAATCCATCCAAATATGTGATGAGGACATCACCCAGCACGATTTTCGATGCAGATTTACATGTATTACATAATTTTTATATTATTATTGTATCTGGGTGTATAAATGGGTGTATTGGAAAATGGGTGCATTTTCTTTTATTTTTAGCTCATGCATGTTTCTTAAAGCATGAGCTGGAATCAGTCTGTCAGGAATACTTTAGTTTGTTACAGGTTTGTTACAGGTCTGTTAGAGGTTGTAAAAGGTTGTTAAGGCTCATTATATAATGGGTTGTTTTTGTAATCAGAGAGAGAACGGAAATCATTTTGAGCCCTGTGTCTTCTTCCTCCTGAGTGCTCTTCTCCTTCTTCCTCTCAGCTTCTTCTTCTCCCTCCCCTCTTCTTCCTGCTTCTTCTTCTTCTTCCTCCTCTACTTCTCCTTCCCTGCTAAACTTCTCTCCTAAGCTCTTGATACTAACTTCTAGTGACCCAGCTCCTCCCTTGTTCTAGCTAATCCAAGCCACCACCAACCACCTCCATCGGACCAAATCCATCTTGCTACCGCCCCCATTCACTTCCCTCTGTTGCGTGCCACCGCCATCTGCCACCCGCCACCGCGAGCACCACCTCTGCGAACACTGCACGCCACCATCTTCCCCGCCATAAAGCTCCTCTCACCACCGCCAGGCCCCCAATACAACCTCTGACTTCCCCATCATCCTCTGCTCCCGACACCATCTTCCTGATCGCCTCCACCCAGCATCGCAAGCGCCACCACCATCTTCCATCGCATCCGCCAACACTACGAACCCGTCCTCCCCTCTTTGCCTTTGCATCCAGCACCGACAACCCTTCCCCCAATTCTCTACTTTGTTTCGGCTGCTCCAGAATGACCTTGGCTGGTCCCAAACCCGACAACGCCCAGCTTCGTCTTCACCACTTCGACCCCTCCAAACCACCTCCATCCTTCCCTCTATTTCCCTACACCCAACGACGCCTGCAGCCTCCGCTCGCCCCGATCTGAGCCCAAACCCCTTTGCCACACTTCGACCACCAGAGCCTCCGAACAACCCATCCCTTCCCTCCGGACCCTGTTCCGATGATGCCAAACGCCCCCTTCTCCGCCATTGTCGACCTTCTCTGGCACACCCCCACCTGCTGTTGATCTCCATTGCCCGATAACGAACGTTCCTGATGACAACTGCGGCCCCTTTGCCGCTATCGACGCCCTCTGCCACTGATACTGGCACCCATCTGGCCACCAGTGCCCTCCGCCGCCATCGGTGCCCAGTGACTCGGATGCTCTGAGACCACCACCGGGTCCATCCAAACCTCTGTCATTCTGAACCCTCACCTTCCTATTCCGCACGATCGTGAAGGCAACCAGAGAGATGCTATCCGAAGACTTTGGTCTACCTTGCCGCAAATTCGTAGCTGGACATCTTGCCCTCCTTCAGTTCGATCTCACTTGCCCAGGAGTCGAGACATCCCGTGCGACATGAGACCACTTCATGGATTAGTTTAGGATTTTAAATCAATGCTGTTTAAAATTTTCTTTCATGCTTATTACCTATCTTTAGTTCTTTTTAGATTTGATTTAGTTGAGTTAATTAGCCCTAGCCAAGCGGTCATTCTTTAACGACCAACGATCCTGCTTTTAAATTTCTTGTCTGTGCATGCCGACTGAGTTACTTCCTAGATCAGACTTTAATCATGATTGAACCCTTTAGTTAGTTTTCTTACTTGCTTTAATTTATTGCTATTTTTATACTTTAATTACTTTAATTAATTTTGCTCACTGATCTCCATAGTGATTAAGTAGGTCTAGGTTAGCTAGCCTTATCCCGCATCAATATGGATGCTCAAATTTGTCTCTACCTATGCAAAATGCAGATTGAAGATGAGAAGGAAAAAGAAGGTTGCATTAAACATTGATTGCAGAGGCAAAATATCACTATGTACCCATAAGCTTAAATAAAAAGCAGTGGGTGAAGAAAGTTCAGCATAAATCTTTGAACCACAAAGTTGTACAGCATTTACTTGCAAGTATATAAACAATAAAGAAAAAATAAACTATTTATGTCCTATCCTTTGACATTATCTGAGAAATCCCCACAACCAAATAAAAAAGGCATAAATTTTTTGAGGGGAATACCAATTCTACACCATTAACACTAGCATGGTGGAAAATGTTACTAAAAGTAGCTTATGATCAATTGTGATCCTTTCCCTGTGCTGACTGCTAGCTTAGGATGAATTTCTAACTCTCTATTCTGGGATTTCTAGGGCAGAATAAAACATTTTTTAAGCATATCTAGAATTCACACAAGCATGTGCATGTGCAAAACATAGGCATGGGCATGTGTATTATTTGACAATTAACACTACCAAATAGAAAATAAGCCTAATCGCATGAACATCAATTAATTCAATGCCAACCACTTCAAGGGGTCCAACAAGTATGGATGCTGAATCATCCATATCATGAAACTTTGAGCCCTTGAAAGATGAAAATAAATAGAAATCTTAGGTTTGGAGGTTTGGGTTTTTAGCATTTACCGTTTTCGCTAACATGTATTGAAGACAATCTTAGATATAAAATCCAACTTCCGGAGTTGATGTTACTCAAATTCCTAAGGATCAGGGGGGAAGGGCAAGTTATGGTCAAGTAATGTGAAATAGTAAAGAATAACCAAAAGGATTGACAAAGTCTTCAATCAAATGATGATCAGGCTCCAGCTGTCTGGGTTTGTAGCATTTACTGTGTTCTACTAACACAAAATTCTACTATTGAAGTTGATGCTATCTGAATTCCTAGGGATCAGGGAAAAGAAGGGGATGTGAAAATCAAGTTTCATGAAATGGTGAAGAATAACTAAAAGGATTAAAATAATTAAAAGGTTCAAGTAATATTGTTCATCAAGTCACAGACAAATTTGTAAAAAATCCGATGTAGATGGAGAAAAGAAAAGGAGGAAGAAGAAAGATGGGGGTTGTTGGCAGCTCAAGGAGATGAGAATGAAAAAAGATAGAATGGAGAAAAATGAGGAAAAACACAAAAACAAATAAACTTGGTCGTGCAGAACCATGTAGAGTCCACAAGATGCTACATTGAGAAGAACATGGGCATCCAAGACATGGAATATCACATATCAATATTATAGCTTATTATCAAAAACCTTGCCTATGGATACAACTGAATCCCATGTCACTCACTATACAAAGAAATGTGAGCATCTGCTGGAGAAATCAACATGAAATTGAAAGAAGAAAAAGAAAAGTTTTATGCACAAAGTAATATACAAGCAATAGCAACGCATCTCTAAATGAAAGAATCAATTAGCATGATAGCACTATAAGATTTTAATCTCATAACTTACTCAGACAAAATACAAAGAAAAATAGAGCAAGAACATCCACCAATTCCATCAACCAAGGTTGACGTCTCAGAAGGTTTTTACAAAGTAGAACTTCTACAGTAGGACAAAAACTGGAGCAACAAGGAGAAACACAATAGCTGATCATATGTCAGAGCACTAACAAAAACAGAACAATCAGTCTAATATGGAAAATCATGAATTGCCACAGAAAAGAAAAAGGTCCAGACTTTCTCGATTGGAAGAGAAAGGGATGGCATAACATTCCAAGCAGAAAAATAACGTCTCAGTAGCCGAAGGTTAAAAATCACATTGATATCTTCCAACAAAAACAAAAACAAAAACAAGAAAGAAAAGAAAATCAGAACTTTTATAACTATAAAAGAAAACTACAAACCGATCAAGTGCAACATCAAGATCTACGTTACCAACCTTTCCAAGAATTCCGAGTCAAGTGCGTTGAGAAAGGTCAAAATTATTTTTTTATTCTAATCTCGAAATAAACCAAACCAATCAGAAACCAAGAACATAACGAAAGGAAACCAAAAAATAAAAAATAAAAATAAAATAAAAATAAAAAATCTCTACGGTAAATTAAATCATCCAACCTCCCGAACGATCCATCGATGGGCACGAACAGCTCCAAAGCGGCGGATCGGTGGGCATCATTGATCGGACGAATGACGGCGGCTCCGGAGACGGACAGGGACGCATAGATCAGAGCCAGAAACCTTAGAAGTCTCAGGTTTCTGGCCATGGCCGAAGGAGGGGTAGAGGTCGAGATTTCGGCAATCTGACAGATAGATCAGAAGGATCCGAGGAAACCGCGAGATCAAACGAGAAGATCTAGGGTGTTTCTCGCTCTTGTCTAAGGTTTATGGGCGCCCAGGCAAGGAGCGTTCGGACCCCGTCCCTCCGGTCTTCTCCCCCACTAAAATGACCGGAGGGTGGAGAGCCGCGCTTTGATTTGCCGGCTTTTATCGGTTGGTTTCCTTAGCATGCCGCAGCAAACCCAAATTGCAGCCGTCAATAAGATTACGTGAGGCTACGATGGTGCGAAAATGGGCGAAGGTGTATTTCCTTTTGGACTCAGTTTGATTCGTCGATTGATCGTGAAAAAATAATTTATTTGATTCAAAATATATTTTTCTAAACAAAATTATATAAACTATTTTTAATATTTTTAATATAAAAAATATCTTATTTCATATTATTTATAAATAAAAAATTATGATAATTAAAAATATTTTTTCCGTAGATTGTGGTGGAGGTAACATAAAAAATGTTTATTTTAGTTGTAAATTTTTTAATTATTTAAAAAAATTAGAAAAAAATGATTCTTGATTCTAAAGTTTCATCTTCTATCTAAATTTTTCACGTAGAAATATTTTTCTAATATTTTTTTATAAAAATAAATAATTTATATTAATTTGATAAGAATATATCTAACATGATTGGAAAATTAAATATCCTTCAACTTCTCTACTCCACGGGATATCCATCAAGCTATACTTTCCAAGCAAACAAACAAAACTCTACGTGCTTTCTACTTTCAAACAGAACATGGAAGGATTATTACGCGGTGTATACCTCTACATTAGCTTATGTGACATGGGTAAAATATATATATATATTTTTAACAAATGGATACTCACACTAAATATATCTCATAAGGTCAAAAAATAAAATATTTTTATACTTCTTATGATTGAAAGTAGGCTTGAATCGGTCCGAGACCCATCGGGCTGAGCCAGCTCAAGATCCATCGGGCCGAGCCGGCTTCGGGCTCGCCTGAAACTATTTAGGCCAAGCTCGGGTTGAAGTATAGAGCCCATTTTATTTTCGAATCGAACTCGAACCCATCTTTGGCCCAACCCAAACCCAGTCCGAGCCTAATTAAAAACCCTCCACCCATCCACCCCTGCGTGCGAAACCCCCCCTCCCCTGACAAAGGACCCAGAACTCCTCCCTCCCCTCTTCCTCTCAGCCCCCCCACCAGCCTCTCGCCGCTCCCTCTCCCTCGATGTGAAACCTCTCCCTCCCCTCTTCCTCTTAGCTCTGCCCCTCCATGTGAACCCCCCTCCCTCCCTCTTCCTCTCGACCCTTCAACATTCATGCTCCCCTGCGACTCTCGCGTTCTCGCTCTTCTGGCGCTCTGCGGCTCGTCGCTCCCCCTGCGCAGTCATGCCCCTTTCAGACAACCCCATGGCTCGTTGCACCATCCTGCCCCTACAGCTTCCGTGGCTCCCCGTGGCCCATTGCACCCCCACACCCCCCTACAGTTCCTTCTGGCACCCCATCGCTTATCGCACCACCCTGCTCCCCTATGGCTTCCCCAGCTCCTCCACGGCCCGTCGTACCCCACACCCGCTATGCTCCTTCAGCACCCTGCGACCCCATTGCATCGCCCCACCCGCCTGTGGCTCCCCCTTGCAGCTCACCTGACACCCCCATGGCCCGTCGCACCGCCCTACCCCTTGCGGCTCCTCCGGCATCCAGGCGTCCTTCCCCATCTAGAAGGGAGGGTCGGGCCAATCAGGCTTCGGGCCGGGCTTGGGCCTGAGCTCGGGCCTAGGTTTTTTAGAAAATTTCGGACCTAAGTCTGGTCTGAAGCCCAAAAAAAATTCGGACTGGGCTCGGACAGGGGTAAAATCTGACCTGGCCCGGCCCACTTCTAATCCTAATATTTATGCGCTATTCATCTCCTAATATACAAATGAAATCTAACCATACATGTCCTTCAATTATGTCATCTAAATCATCCATACTAACAATCCATTCATCTCCCCCAAAAGGAGATTTTAGTAAATAACCAAATATAATACTTGGGCTAAGTGTTAAGTTGATTATTTTTCTTACATCCCTCCCTCGGGGATAGGTATCATATACGCCCCCAAAATAAAAAGCTTTGAGTACTAGAAGAAAAGTACCTACAACAAAATTAAGTGAATACTCAAAATTGTAGCCATTTTATTTTTAAATACTCAAAATTATAGTCATTTTATTTCTATCTTTTCATACATAATCAAAAAATGAAAAAGATACTTCAAGAATCTCAGATCCAAGAAACACATAAATGTTGAGCCAATGCTGCCAGCCCACTTTTCCATCCTTGATGGCACGAATGAGACTAATGGTGTCCTAAATCGATCTTGACCTTTATGTATATGAGATATTATTTATTTAGTCTCTAGCAAAAAAAAAAAAATTTCATTCTATATAAGTAAAAACTTTTTTTAATTTACGATCAATATGAAATTAATGATTATCTTTCATCTACGCTACTAACGTGAAATTACTAACCCGGCACATATAAACTTAAGCGACTTTCTATATTTTTTTTATAAAATATATATATTAAAGTTCCCTTTGCCACGTGGTTGCCGCAAAATCGATAACCCAGCATTCATGAAATGAAACAACTTCCTGTGCAAACATAGGGGCGTGGATCACTGGGTCATGCAGGTCAAGCAACGTCCCAGCCACGTCATTACAAAACCGTAAGGCATAAGCCAACCCATAACAAAAGAGTAGGATGGAAAGATCCCCAGCCATCACTCTGCGGAAAGAGAGAGATTCATGACGTGCGCCCATGCATAACATGGAACCTTTACTCGAACTATCTGTAATTCATCTCATGTGTATCTTACAAACCTAGCTAAAATAATACTAGCTATCACTATTATGAGAGAAAGATATCTTTAATCTCATATAGATTATGAATCAAAAAAATATATAATTTATATAAATTAAAATTTTTTCTCTCATATAAATTATTTTTTAAAAAATAAAATTATAAGACTCTAAATGATAAAGATCCACCAAAATCAGTCAGGATTAATCCTTCAAAAACCTCACAAAATCCACTAAAGCCCATAGGGGTGTGGATCACTAGACCATGTAGGTCAAGCAATGTCCCAATCATACTATTACAAAACTCCAAGCCAACCCATAACAAAAGAGAATGATGGAAAGAACTCGTGCCATCACTCTACCGAAAGCAAGAGACTCATCACACGCACCCATGCATAATATAGAACCTTTACTCGAACTATCTGTAATTTATCTAATGTGTATTGCACAAACCTAGCTGAAACAATACTAACTATCACCATTGTGGAGAAAAAATATCTTTAGTCTCACATAGGTTGTAAATCAAAATACTACTATAAAAAGAGCCTATGGCAACAGCTGTTATTTGTAATCACTGCTATATATTTTTTCTCTAAATATTATAATAACCACTGTCATATATTTTTTTTCTAAATATTATATAATTTTAAAATTTAATGCCTATCTTCATCGTTCATTATCTAAATAATTATTATTAAAATATCATCGCAAAAGATAACCTCGATCTAATGGCCCTAACTTCATCGATCAGAAAAATTTGATTTTGACGATCACGAATGATGATGCGATGATCTGATAGATGAAGACCTCCAATGCATCCAAAAACTTCCAACAATAATCTCGATTATGTTTGTAGCATACTATCAAAGTTTCACTTCAATAGGATATCGTTATCTTGGTCGATTTAGTATAGATTAATTTCGATCGTTAAATGATAAACGAGTGATCAAAGGATCAGATGGTGTCCGATTATGAGATAATTTTTATTATAAATGATCTTGACTACTATTTTAATTATTTTTTATGGTGGTGATTATAAAATTCAACTCATGAGACTAAGAACAATTTAAAACTATACGTCATCTGATAGCTATTCTTAAACTTAGTTAGTTGTTATGCTCGTACTTTTACAATATATGCTTAACGTAAACAGTTCATACAAAAATGATTTGATTTTTACTATCATCATCATATAAAATGAGTAAAATTATAGCAAAGATCATTTAACTAAAAAATTATCTCGTAATCGGATGCCGTTTAACCCTTTGATTGCTTATTTCTAATTTAACGATTGAAATCATTTCATACTAAATTCACCATGATAATGATATTCGATTGAAGAGAAACTTTGATAGTATGCTACAAATGCCAGCGAAATTATTGTTACAGATTTTTGGATCAATCGAAGATCTTCATCTATCAGATCATTGCATCGTCATTCATGATCGTCGAAATCGAATTTTTCTGATCGATGAAGCTAGGACCACCAGATCGAGGCGATATTTTATGACGACACTCTAATGGTAATTATTTAGATAATAAACAATGAAGATGAGTATTAAATTTTAAAATTATATAATATTTTAAAAAAAATAAAAAAAAATTATTTTCAAACTACAACAACGATTACTGAAAATCGTTGCTATAGATCTATGGCAGCGATTAGAAAATGGCTGTCATAGATCTATTATAGTGGTTTTCAGTAATCACTGCCATAAATCTATTGCAATGATTTAAAAATCACTGCCATAGGTTAGGTTAAAAATCCTCAAATTTTTCTTTCCTCCCGTGCTCTCTCTCTCTTCCCTTCTCTCCATCATCGATGAGACTCCACCCAAGTCCTTCCCCCCTGACTAATGCCACCCCTCCTTCCCCCTCGGCCAGACCCACCTCTCAGCGGTCTTCGCCCACCCTCTACGTCGGCCCCCTGCACTGGCCCCTTCCCGGCAATCTTTGCCCACCCCCCGCCCGTCCCACCCCCACGCTATCCTTCCCATCTCCGACCGCTGTTGCCCCATGCCCTCCCCATCCCCGACCGCCACTGCTCCTACCCTCCCCATCCCTGGCTGCCCACCCCCTGCCCTCCTCGATCACCACCTCCTGCCCTTCCCATCCCAGCCGCCGCCACCCACCCCACCACCCCTGCTCTCCCCATCACCGACCGCCCACCTCCTGCCCTCCCCATCTTCGACCGCCACTACCCCTGCCCTCCCCATCTTCGACCGCCACTACCCCTGCCCTCCCCATCTCTGGCGGCCACTGCCCCTTGCCCTCCCCGACCACCATCCCCTGCCCTTCCCATCCCCGATCGTCCGCCCCTTGCCCTCCCCATCCTCGATCGCCACCGCCCCCTGCCCTCCCCATCCCCGACCGTCCGCCCCTTGCCCTCCCCCTCCCTGGCCTCCCCATCACAGTGCCCCTCCGGGCCCCCTCCCCTCTCTCTCTCCCCTCTCTCTCTTTCCTCTTTCTCTTTCTCTCTCTTCTCTCTTTATCTCACTATCTTGCTCTTATTTTGTAGGTTACCTCTAGCGCCGTCGCCGGCGACCCTCAGAACTTTCGGTACGACCCCCTCTCTGTAGCCATAGGTATAATTTTTATTTTAATTTCATAAGATTATTTATTAATTACTAGACTAGACTTATTAATGGATCGGATTCGGATCGAAATCTGGATATTTTGATCTGGATCCAATTTTAATTACTGATACCGGACCTAAACCCGAATACCCAACAGGTTCGTACTTGAAGAACCAGACCCGGACCCTAATGGATCCCGAGTATCCGGACCTGATTTTGGGATCCAAAACTAAGAAAGGGAGAGGAAGAAAGGGAGGGAGGGGTTTGGCCTCATCGTCGTCATTGGCGAGGGAGATAGAGAGAGAGAGGGAGGGAGGGGGTCCGATCTCGCCGACATTACTGGAAGGGAGGAGGTTCGGCCTTGCCGATGAGGGAGATCGAGAGAGTGAGAGAGGGAGGGAGGGGTTCGGCCTCGCCGCCATTGCCGATGAGGAAGATCAAGAGAGGGAGAGAGGGAGGGAGGGGGTCCGACCTTGCCGACGAGGAAGATTGAGAGAGGGAGAGAGGGATCAAGAAGGTGGTCCGGCCTCACCGACGATAGAGATTGAGTGGGAAATGGATAGTTGGAAAGATGAGGGGAGGGCGGAGACAGCCAAGAATAGAAGATAGCACACAATCGAGTCAGCTCGGATACGCAGCCAAGCCGGCTCGGACCGAGATCGGGCTGGCTGGGGGAGGATCCGAGCTGGATGTCTCAGAAATGGAGCTGGTTGTCTTAGGCACAGAGTCGGCTCGACTTCTGAGCAAGCTGACTTGATGGGTGTGAACAGAATTTGATATGTCTCTCTAAGATTCCAACTTTAAGCCCTAAGGTACCGCCATCATCTACTTCATTCTTCTTTCAGATTTTTGGATTAACATTCAGATTTGCGCGAGAGATCGGATCTACAACTATTGCTCATTCTTAATTATTTATGAATGCAATTCATATTGTAAAATTTATTGGATAACATTTTTTGGATGTATATATCTTGTTGCTTTTATTTATTACATTGCATAATGATAGACCCGTCAATTGATTAGTGTACATAATCTCCAACATCCGTAAAATTATATGTAATTATACAGATGATAGAATTATGTACAATGATCAATTGATTGTCTAATTTGGATAGTTTAAAAATTATAAATAATTCTATAGGTAGTTGCAGTAATCAAACGGTATGCTAAGAATATCGAATAAAATTTTAGATAGTATTTTTTTTTGTTCTCCCTACATGAGAGAATTAAAAAAAAATACTGCCAAAATTTTATTCGATCCTTGTTGCATATTGTTTGATTATTGTATTGAACCTATAGAATTAATGTAATTTCTGAATGTGATAGGACCTATCTTTACCTATTAATTGGTGATAGAATACATTGATTGCATGTCTAAAAATGATATTTAATGTGAGTTTCACACATGATATTTATTTCAATTCTTATTTATGATGCATTTTTTATTTATAATGCATTAGTATATAATTTAAATTTTATAAATAATTTAATTATAATATTATCATTTTTAAAATAGATAAGGGATGGATGAAGTTTAGTAGGCTCTTATCAGAATATGAGGTTGGACTTCAAAAATTTTTTGATTTTGCTATAAAAAAATTTGGAGATCATAGACTGATTCAATGTCCTTGTAAAAAGTGTATGGATGGACCGTGGCTACCTCATCAAGATGTAAATAATCATCTCACTATTTATGGCTTTAAAGTCGGTTATGAAATTTGTTGGGACCAACATAATGAGGGCAGACCATAAGGAGGCGATCAATATGATGGGGGAGTGGAATAAATGGTTTGTGATATTTTTTCATTTGTTGGCCATAATAATGGTGCATCTACGTCCATGCCTGATCCTGTGGTTGGTGAAATGATAAACAGTGAGGATGTAGAGAAGGTCCGTAAGTTGATGAAGGATGTTAATGTTCCATTATATTTTGGATGTGAAAAGATGGCGATGCTGAAGTTCTTAATCCGATTGTATCATGCAAAATATTTCAATGGATTCAGTAATAATGGAGTGAACTGCATATTAGAGCTTTTGGGGGACATTCTTTCAAACGATGCATAAATTCCAAAGAATAATTATGAGGCATCGAAGATTATTGAATAGATGGGCTTTGCTTACACCAAGATACATGCATGTCTCAATGATTGCATGCTCTATTGAAAGTAGACATGGGCATCGAATCGTGCCCGACCGGGCCCAGCCCAAGCCTAATGGACTTGGTACTATAGTGGGCTATGCCAGCATGGCACGGCAAGCATAAAACCCTCGTTCGATACGGCTTTAGGCCTGAGAATTGGCGGGCTGGGGCTGGCATGGCTCGTTGGCTCATCAGGCCCATTTTTTTTAGCCTTAATAGGCCATGCCAAACATGGCCTGCAATGGTATGAAACGGGCCGTGCGCTAGCATGGCCCATAATTGCCCTAAATGGGCCGTGCTTGGCTCAGCCCGTAATGGCCTGAAATGGGCCAGGCTGGCCCATAACAGTTAAAATTAGATTTTTTTTTTAATTTTTTAAGAATTAAAATGGCTAGTTTTCTTATTTTTACTATTTTAACCCCTTCAACAGCCAAAAAATGGCTAGATTGAGGGATATTTTAAAAAAATAAAAATTTGAAACATCTATAAATAGAACCTTCCTCTTTCATTCTCACCACATCAATTTATTAAATCAATTCTCTCTCTCTTTAATCTTCCTATTTCTATTTGTTCTTTCTTCTAGCAATTCTTCTCTCTTTCATTAAATATTTAGTACGTAGCAATTATAGTTTAACAATTCAAGAGTCATACAAGGGGAGGAAGCATCTATCTTTTGGAGGTCGTAGTTCAAGGGCAGCTCCATAAATCTGGCTCTCTGGCTCTTCGGCTATCCAACCTCTGGCGGCCTGGCCCTCCTCCTTCGGCATTTCAATTCTTCAGTCTCAACTCCACCTCTTCTTCCTTTTTAGCTCTATAATTTAATTTTCTTTTGCTGGTTACTAGTTAGTTTTTATTTTTTTACATTTACTTAGTTTAGATGATAAGTTATGATGATGAGAGTATAGCCGGCATCGCTAGGCATGTTGGCATTTCGATCTTCCTATTTCGAAGGAGGAAGAAACTCTTCTTGCTCCCTCTGAAGCTCCTTCTGGGGAAGTTGGATCCTCTTTCCGTAAAAGGACTAGCATTATATGGAATAATTTTGATAGAATTTTGATAGATGGAGTCTATAAGGCAAAATATAAAAAATATGCCAAATTATATAGTTGTGCCAGTATTGAAGAAACTGGCCATTTGAAGAGACATCAAGAGTCTCATAGGATAAGTGATTCTCGTATTCAAAGCACTCTTAATACACAAGGGGATGCTCTTGTTGGAACTTTTGCCTATAATCATGAAAATCAAATAAAGGTACTTATAAAATGAATAGTTAGAGATGAATTATTCTTTAGCTTATGTGAATCTTTCAATTTTGAAGAATATGTTCAATTAGCTTTACAACCTGTTTATAGAAGAACTAGATGTACATTTAGAAGAGTAGCTATGACAAATTATTTAGCAATAAAGTATGATTTAATTGATACTCTTTTTACTTTAAATGCAAAAGTATCATTAACTTCTGATATATAGACTGCATCTGTAGGTAGTATGTGTTTTATTTCTACTACTGCTCATTATATAGATAATGATTGGTAAATAAATAAGCATATTCTTGCTTTTCATTCTTTTGATTATCTCCATTCTGACTAATAAATTTTTAATGTTATTTATCAAACTACAGCTACATATGGTATTAGTAATAAAATTATATTTGTTATATTTGATAATGCATCTAATAATAATGTAGCTATCCAATTATCGAAAGACTTTTTTTATCCCATTGCTAATGAAAAATTATTTCATATTAGATGTGCATGTTATATTTTGAATCTTTCTGTTCAAGTTAGAATGGGCATGGTTCAAGATATAATTACAAAAATTAGAAATACAGTATCTTTTATTTATGCTTCAAGAGCATGATTGCGAGAATTTAAATAATTATATTTAGATCATGGTAAATATTTAAAAAAATTTAAACTTGATGTAGTTATCCATTAAAACTCTACATATATGATGATTCATGATGCACATCCATATAAAAATTTATTAAATATATATATAAATGATCATGGATTAGGATTTATTTTGATTAAAAATGATTGAAAAAAAGAAAAAAATTTAGGAGATTTTTTAATTAGTTTTTATAATGCTATAAATACTCTTTCTGGTGTTTATTTTCTAACCTCTTGTGCATTTTTACAACAAGCATATATAATTTATGGTCAATTTACATAATATAGATTTGATGATATTTTAATGCCTATTATTTATGAAATGAAAAAAATAGAATCAGTATTGGGATATTGTATGTTTCATGCATAACTTATTATCGTCCACAATGTTCCAGACATCACCTAGCTTTAATACCAAATTGTAGACTCATGATATCGCTCGAACACCAATCATCCTTGACATCACAAGCCCTAATATCATGTTGCGAAAGTCTCTGATCTTTAGCATGATCCTGAAGGAATCTATGATGTTCTCTATGGGCAGCAAACCATCGACCCTCCACCTAGATCTATGATGGACACCTCCCTCCTTGGGCTTAAGGGAGACGCCTTCTTCTATAGGACTTCTTCAAGAATCCTGGAGCGGCAACTCTAGAGAGAAGAGAAGAAAAAAGAATTGAGAGAGAAAAGATCTATATTCCACAGCATAATAAAACCCTAATACAACCTATATATTCATACATAGCCATCAGGCCCGACCAAAAAACTTTCTGACTAACCCAATACATGAAAGCACTCACCGAGCCCATGTATACCCATGTCTCTCATGCTCATCCTCTGGATCTAGACTCGACTCATACATAAATTAGTCCCCTTAAGACCTCTCAAACTAGGCCTTAAGATCCCTAGGATCAACCCATATCCTAGCCCAAAATAGACCCTCGCATAACTCTGCCCGCGCACTGAGCCGGCTCAGTCTCAGCACTGAGTCGGCTAAGTTTCACTAGGTCGACTCAGTCTGCAACTGAGCTGACCCAGCAGTTTCGAACACGCAGCTCTCTGTTTTGTCTGTGCTCTAAGACTTAGTCGATCCAGTTTTGGACTGAGCCAACTAACCTGCAAAAAATCTCCTTTCTACAATCTTGATTCTTCAGCTTTGGTTCCTTGCTTCACCTTATGTCCCAGATCTTTAAAGCATCAACCAAGCCCTTGGAATCTCTGAAGCCATCACCGTGACTCCTCCCATGGCCTCTTAAGGCTTGGAAGCACCACAAATTCTCACAATCTCCACCTTGGTGCCCCAAGCCTTGATAAACCCCTCGACAATGTCCTCCTACACAATCCCACTGTTCCTGCGCACTCGACAGCACTTGTGCAAATATCGCCTTCGCCAATCCTCTTCAGCTGTTGTGCACCTTTGAGACCTTTGGGATGACCGCCTCCACCACTAAAGACCTTGGCTTGCACCTCTGCACCATCCTGAAATTGTAGGATTCCTTCTGCTTAGCAGCTGTATCACTTTTTCTAGACTTTCCTGGAGAATCCACAATGTTCATGTACTGGAACTCATTGCAAACCCTAACATGGTCTCCTCAGAACTATGCCTATCCTCTTTTACATGTCGCTCCACTGAAACTGTGCATCATTGACGCCGGTGCTAGGATATCGATCTGCACCCCTCTGCTCTGAACTTATGTCAAATTTCTCTCCAATTGTGAAGCTACCTCTCCGAAGCTCTACTTATATCCGAAGTCTATCTGATGTCGCAGAAGTCGACTCTGTCATCAAGTTCCTCGAGGCCAACTATTCAATACTGCACTGCTGAGTCTGCCGCTGCACCTCGAATACCGTCGCTGCTCCTTTGAATCCTCCATACTCTACGGTCCTCTTCGAAGCCGTCTCGGATACCTCCGCAATTCGCAAGCACCTTCAGAACCTAAGAGCTAATCCAACTCTTCTGAATTCAGTGATTGAATCCTAGGAAATTTCACCATAGTTCTTCTCTTCTGCCCCTACACTAGCCATTGCTTCAGTTGCACCCGGAGAACTATCCTCCACCTGAACGGCAACTCTCCCTGATGCTCCTATAGAAGAAACCTGATCCATGATACTTCCGACTGCTAGAGATCTTCTGATGCTCCCTGGCTCTCCCTGTGACCTACTTTCGATCTCCCTGAGAAGCCTCCGACACACTCTACTGAGATACACTCCTTGACTACTGCACCACCGAGCCTCTCTCAGCTCCTATACCTCCAGGGTAGCGCTCCTGTAGCACTACAGTGCTCCCTGACTCGTCTCTATGCCGCTCTATAGCCATCCAGCCAAAATCTGCTGGACCTCCATGGATCATCCATCTCTATCATTCCTAAGGCTCCATAAATCTATGCTCTGGTCGAACCGCTGAATACATCTCCGACTATTTTCATGTCTTCCTGACACCGAAGAACGTATAGTCGTTTCTTCAGTCTTTCTTCGATCATTATCCTTTGAGAAATCTCTCTTCAACAGTCCCACATTATCCATCTTCCTAGAGAATCCTGATGCTCTCTACTGAGATACCTTTCTCGGCTGCTGTATCACCGAGCCTATCTCAATCCTGCATCTCCAGAAAAGCGCTATTGCAGTACTCCAGCACTTTCTGCCTATCACATAATCATCATACACCCCAATCTTTCCACCAAGATTGATCAACAAATCATGTACCAAATCCTTCCATCCAAAAAAATTTCTTTTCGTTAATCCTCTCAACCTCCATCTTCAATCCGCTACTCCTGATTGGCTAAACCACAGCAACAACAAGATGATTTGAGACATACCGTGGAATTTTTGTGCAGATTTTTGATTTCATCTTATATGACTTCTCCTTCCCTTTCATGCACCATCAGGCTCTAAAATCTGGCTCTGATACCATATTGTCATCCACAACGTCCCAGGCATCATCTAGCTTTGATACCAAATTGTAGACCCATGATATCGCTCAAACGCCAATCATTCTTGACATCACAAGCTCCGTTACTATGTAGCAGAAGTTTCTGATCTTTAGTATGGTCCTGAAGGAACCTATGATGTTCTCTATGGGCAGCAAACCACCAACCCTCCACCTGGATCTGTGATGGGATGCCTCCCTCCTTGGGCTTAAGGGAGATGCCCCCTTCTCTAGGGCTTCTTCAAGAACCCTGGGGTGGCAACTCTAGAGAGAAGAGAAGAAGAGAGAATTGAGGAAGAAAAGGTCTGTATTCCGCAGCATAATGAAATCCTAATACAACCTATATATTTATACATAGCCATTAGGTCCGACCAAAAAACTTTTCGGCTAACCCAATACATGAAAGCACTCACCGAGCCCATGTACACCCATGTCTTCTATGCTCTCATCCTCTGGATCTAGACCCAATCCATACATGAATTAGCCCCCTTAAGACCTCTCAAATCAGGCTTTAAGATCCCTAGGATCAATCTAGATCCTAGCTTAAAATAGACTCTCGTGTAACTCTACCCGGGCATTAAGTCAGCTCAATCTCAGCATTGAGCCGGCTAAGTTCCATTGGGTTGGCTCAGTCTGCAATTGAGTTGGCCCAGTTCTGTACCATGTTAGTAGTTTCGAACGTGCAGCTCTCTGTTTTGCCTATACTTTGAGACTTAACCGATCCAATTTTGGATTGAGCCGGCTAACCTATAGAAAATCTTCTTTCTGTAGTTTTGATTCTCTGGCTTTGGTTCCTTACTTTACTTTGTGTTCCAGATCTCCGAAGCACCAACCAAGCCTTTGAAATCCTTAGAGCCATCATCGTGACTCCTCCCGTGGCCTCCTAAGGCTTGGGAGCACCACAAATCCTCACATAACTTAGCTGCTATATTTGATCCACGGATCAAATTAAGTGGCGTATATATTTTACTTGATGAAATTGGTAAATATATGAATCATGATTCTAAAGAATTTAAAACTAAGGTAACTCAGCTACTTCATGATATTTTTATGTTATATGATGAAAAGCTTTGTGAATCTAGACAGTCTACAATATCTTTATAATCAACTTCTAGTACCTCTTATTCATCATCTATTTTTTCATTTCTTGCACATAAAAGCCATTCACATGCATCTTCTTCATCCGCATCTTCTTCATCTTTAAGTCATGAATTAAAATTTTATTTACGAAATGATATATCTTCTATATTAGATGAAAATCAAATAGAAAATTTTGATGTATTGGCCTGATGGAAGAATATAAAAAATTAATATCTTGTTATATCTGCAATTACACATGATATTTTAGCTGTGCCAATATCCACAGTAGCATCGAAATCAGCTTTCAATGTAGGTCGGTGTGTTTTAGATGAAAAAAGAAGTAGGATGATGGACGAGACAGTTGAGATACTGTTTTGCTTCAAAAATTGGCTGAATGTGGAGATGAGACTTTAAGACAAAGAAGAACATGATACTGGATCTGATGATGAGGATGACATAAATATAATAAATAATTAGTAAAATTTATTTTTAATTTTTAATTTTTAAAAATTATATATTTTTAATTTTTATTTATTGAGGTGAGTCACCTCTATTTTCTTATCAGTTCTCTCTCTTTATATTTTGGAGGTTAGGCTTAGCCCCCCTCCATCTTTTGTATAATTTTGATTTATATTAATAAACTGGTAGGGATCCACACCAAACTCTTCACCATTACAAGATGATTTTTATTTTTATAAAAAAATTTAATATCTTATATTTTTTATTTATCCATCAATTTAATTTATTTTATAAAAATTATTTTTAAAATAAAAATTTTAAAGAGGCTATTGCATGCCAAATGGGCCGTACCAAGGTCCATACGTGGGCCGTGCCGGGCCTGGGCGCATGCCATGTCGGGCCAACCTAGGCCTTGGAGGATCGTGCCGAGCCTAGGCCGTGGGCCACCAAACCCCAACCCAGCCCGACCATGGCACGACCCGCTACAGTGCTAAGTGGACCATGCCTGGCACGGCCCAATTCATGCTGGATCGGGTCGGGCCGGCCCATGGACGGCTCGGCCTGGTGCCCACCTCTAATTGGGAGGGGATGTCAATTAAAATGAGTGCATGAGGTGCGGTATGTCAAGATGAAAATAAAATAAAGACGGTACATCGACTCGTATACCTCAAAAGTTGATGTGGTACTTTTCTTTGATTTTGAGATTACAAAAGTTATTTATGTCGGTAAGGACATCGAAGGACATGAGATGGCATGAAGAGGATCGAACAAAAAATGATGCATTGAGGCATCCAACCGATGGAGAGGCATGGCAGGAGTTTAATGAATTACATCCTGACTTTGCACATGAGATACGTAATGTGAGGTTGGGCTTGTCGTACGACAGTGTTAACCTATTCAAGCATATAAATATCGTTCATAGTGCATGACCAGTATTTATTCATATTTACAATCTTCCACCATGGATGCGTATGAAAAAATTCTTTGCTTTTATGACAGTGCTCATCCTTGGATCGATGGAGGTAGGTAATGATATTGATGTTTATTTGCAGTCTTTTATTGCCCAGCTGAAATAGTTATGGAGCATTCAAGGTATTCTAACTTTTGATGCTTTGCTGAATGAGTCATTCTTCATGAGCGCAGCGCTTTTATGGATAATAAATGACTTTCCAGTCTATGCCCTAATGTCGGATTGGAGTACCAAAGGTGAGCTAGCATGCCCAATTTATGAAAAAAATACTCAATCTAGAAGGTTGACACATTGGAGGAGCTTTAGTTATATGAGGCATTGACGTTTCCTCCATCAAAATCATCCATACAGAAGGAATGCACGCTTCTTCGATGGCACTGTTGACTATGCGGAGCTTTGCACCTGAGCCGTGCCGTGGACCATGCCATACCGGTAGGCCGTGCCTTGGGTCGTGCCGTGTTGGTAGGCTGTGCTATGTTGTGCCATATCGGTAGGTCATGTCTTGGGCCGCGCCATGCCATGTTGGTAGGCTGTACCGTGCCACACCATGTCGGTAGGCCATGCCTTGGGCCTTGCCATGCCGGTAGGCCATGCCATGCCATACCGTACTGGCCGCTAAGAGAACCCCCATCTTGTTGCTTTTGTTTATTGCATTGCATGGCGATAGACCCGTCAATTGATTAGTGTACATAATCTTTGGCATCCGTATATTTATATATAATTGTATGGATGGTATCTAGGCATATCTTTGATTATTGTTCAACATATTATATTGGTTAATGTTCATTAACGTTTCAAGTCACGATGGCATCAAAACGCCATCTAGCTTTCACCCCTGCCTCTCGATGGGTTATGCAGAGTTCAGCATCTGAGGAGCAGTCAGAGCATTCTCCATCCACCTCCACATCGGCTGCTCAGGGACCTCCACCGTCGGCATCTCCTCCATCGACAGCATCTACTCCATCGACATCTGAGCCTCCACCATCATCCACATCTCCGACATATGCTACTTCACCAATATCTAAGTGTATATTTTTATTATATTATTTATTTATTTTTTATATAGTATTTGTAT
Organism: Cocos nucifera; assembly: GCA_006176705.1. Lineage (NCBI taxonomy): Eukaryota > Viridiplantae > Streptophyta > Magnoliopsida > Arecales > Arecaceae > Cocos > Cocos nucifera. The sequence goes on from QRFJ01000026.1 coordinate 216,951, forward strand.
ACTTATATATTTGCATAACGTATTTTCATTGCAGGTGCATCATTCAGTCGGACATTTCGCAGTCCCACGTGTATGGCGCATGTGTAGAACCGTCGGTATCAGGTGATGGTGCAGTATGATGCAGAGGGAAGGCCAGTATGGGAGACCGCATGGAAGATGCATTCCTTTTTTAGAGTGCTTGTGAGGTGGTCAGATATTATTTCTGTAGAGCCCAGAGACTGACGATTAATGAATGATGCTGTTAAGAATCGAGTGTGGGAAGAGATATGAGTAAGTGCATCTTAATTATATTTATGCATTTTATATGTTTACACTATGTTTGATTAGAATAATTTTGTAATTGACTTTTGATAACTTTGTGCAGAGAAGGCACGACTTTTCTGATCACGAGAGGGCTCGAGATGTCCGACTGAAGAAGATCGGAGAGTTGTACCGGGGCTATAAGGTCAAGCTCCACAGAGGATGGCTCGAGCATCGACGAAATACTCTAGAGGAGTTTGTTTCTTGGATACAGGACTGTCCTCCGAGTCAGTGGGAGAGGATGGTTACACATTGGAGGAGCTAGAAGTTCGAGGTAAAATTACTAACTTTTAAATTTTTCAATATGCTTAAAGTTATATTTAAATATTTTTAAATATTTATTATTTATTTGAATACTTATTAAGCTACTTCTCGTTAGAATCGAAAGAACCGAACAGTCCAAGAGTATACACACACTCTCGATCATGAGTCTATGGCCAGTCATATGCATAGAGAGGTAATGAATTCTAAATCTTACTAAATAAATTAAATTAATTTTTTTTTCATATTTTTGATAAATTGATTCACTGTTATAGCTGATGAGAGATGGAGTAATCCCTAACCGTAGCGAGATCTTTTGATCCAGCCATACGGATAAGAAGGGCAAGCCGATGAACACCACAATCGGAAGGATTTTTGTAAGTATTAAATATATTAGTATATATGATTAATATTATAGCATTTCTTATAAAATTTTATTTAAATTTATAATTATAAGATCAGTTAGATACGCTCGTGAGCGAGGGCTCGGATATCTCTAGCCTCCATGACCATCTGTCTCAAGTCTTGGGGTCTGAGCACTCTGAGAGGATTCGATGCAGGCCCGAACATATGCCGACCGATTATTGGTTTGAGGTGAGCGTATCTTCATAGGCTTCCGGTGTCGTCAGTCGAAAGGAGCTTGAGGAGGCATTGGCACAGGCAAATCATGCTGTGACACGGGCAGATCGAGTTGAGGAGTGTGCATCTCATCTGGAGAGCATCGTGAGAAATATGGTGTCGACGCTCAGCACACATTTTGGAGATGCCTTCATGGACTTTGAGGATATGTTGACCCGCATTCCAGCTCCAGCTCCAGTTCTAGCTCCGACTCATGCTCCATCTCCCGATGACGACGACGATGTAGATTTAAAAGACTTTTGATGTATTTTTTTTTTGACAAATATTATAATAAATTTTATTCAATAATAAAATTTTAGTATTTCAAAAATATTTTAATGTTTATAATATTTTTTTTATTATATATTTCTATATTTATCATATAAAATATATAAAAAATTAAAAATTTTATATTTATTTAATTATTCTAGTGTCGTAGGCAATGTGTCAACCGTTGCATTAGATCTATGGCAGCGATTACTGAATCGACAGCGATTTTGAAAATCGCTGCCATAGATCTACGGCGATGGCTGCAGCGACACCGCTGCCATAGCCTATAGCAGCGATTTTTTGGATGACAGCGATTTCTAACCACTACCGCAGTCTTATTTTGTAGTAGTAAAAAAAAGCATTGTTTATATAAATTAGAACCTTATTTCTTACATGAGACGCTTTGTGAGACTTCAAATGACCAAGATCCACTAAGACCAATCAAGATTGACCCATAAAATCCATTAAAATCCAAATTAATCAGAACCAAAATAAATAATACCTCACATATATAGACATGAAGGCATAAACTAACCATCCAAGTAACCTGACCCCATGACTACAATATTAACGTCAAATGCCTCCTACCTACACATACTTTCTCTTAACTAGAAAAGCTAATATTATGAAAAGAAGATATCTTTAATCTTATATTTATTGTGAATATGATTTATATAAATTAAAATCTTCTCTCTCACGCTTTTTAAAAAATAAAATTATGAAACTTCAAATGACTAAAAATCGGCTAACCCTCCAAGAATTCCAAAAATTTCACTGAAAACCTAATTGGTCAATATGCCTGAAGTATATTATATCCAAACCATCCGACTCATTGACCGCAACAATAACAATTTGTAATCTTTGGACACAGAAGAGTATCCAATGACTTACTACGATCTAAACAACCTATAAAAATATCTTCCATAAAGTTTTGAATTTATATTTATCAGCAATTAACTCTTTACAATGATGTGCTCCTGTCGACAATTACTTCTTTGTACTGCATTCACCTTTACTCTATTTTCCGATAAAGTTCAGCATAAATATCAAAGCTTGGTTAGGCCAGCATCAAAATTACTTCTCTGCATTCTCTGCATTGCCACCGAACACTGCCCAAAATAGTTAAGGATTATAGACATATCGGTTATGCCCTCAAAATTAGCCTTGCATACAAAAATAAAAAGCAATTAACAGCTCATGGTCCTTAACGCGAAGTTACAAAAATCCGTTTTAACACAGCATGGCGAGAGGGAGGAATTTCATGACAGCCAGAAGTCATCAAGGAGCGTGGTATGTTTACTGATACCAGAAGGAATTATAAAATTTGTCCAACATCCAACGTGTTTAGCATGCATTGATCCATCAGTACTTTGGTGGCGGCTTCTGGGTCGGAAGCAGACCAAATCGTTTCTTCAGAAGAACCCGCTGCCGGGAGTACTTGTCATCTGGGGAGAATCGAGCTGTAAAAGAGTGAGGCACATCATCAGTGAACTTTATACTGCATCAATAATAAGGAATGAAGCCATGCATGGGCTAGGAAGAATGCAGATTACAGATTCCTACGCTAATTCATGATATGAAGATAGCACTTTGAAGCTAATGTTCCCCCATACAGGGAACATACACAACCAAAATGGAAAGAAAAAGAGAGAGAAATGTTTGCATCAGTTGAGTTTCATCTACAAGCAGTTAATATATTTTTTCTGCTAATTTTGGAGCAGTTGCGGTCCTTAATCATGCAGAAACTACACCAACAGTGCCATAAAAAAGTAACTGCAAGTTATCCCCACAGAGTCAGTGGTATTCCAGATCTTTTTAACCGTGATAGCAAACTAGCATAATTTGTTGGAGCGACATAAGAAAATGAAGTGTATCTGGTCTTCCAGCAACCAGTTCTTGCTACAAGGACCTCAAGACCAAACAACATTGTACTTCACTCCTAATGTATATAGATGTTATTCTTGTTTTTAACAAGGATTCGCCAAAAGTGTGCTTGCATGTCATTGCTAGCCATGCATCGTCAAATGCCCAAAATCTTCACAGACTTCTGGGATATGTCCACTAAGGCAACATTCAGATCGTATCTTCAGAGGCAAATAATTTTATTATTGACCATAACCATAGTCATCAAGCCTAATCGCAACTGACCCTGTTGGAATATTAGGTGAAAAAACAGGAAAATAAGTGATATGGATGGCAGTTGAATGAACTCGCAATGACTTGGAGGGTTTCATTGGTCATTTTATGGACATCTGATCATCAATGTGCAAGTCATTGGTCCTTATATAAACAATGTGCACCAACATGTAATGAGCCATCTAGGGCCTAAAATGCAATTAGGTTAACAGAATCTAAATCAACGCAGGGTACCCGATACCAATTTAATCCAATATGCATCTGATCAGATGATAAATTGAATCAGACTAGCATCTTGCAAAATTAGTCCGAACCAAACTATAAGCAATTGAATGACCTGATATAACTTAGTTCATCCTGTCAAAGAACCCCCAGGGCAGGCAAGTTTCATGCATGACTTTGTTGAGATATTACACCAAATATCACACACAGTGTTTGTTCTTGAAATATGGATTTCAAGGCAAATACCTTAATGATGCCATCAGCATGTGTAGTTAACTTGGAAAAATGCAACTAAAGGTAGTATTTTCTTATTTAAGCACTTCAATGGTGAGATGTTCATGACGTCACATTTATAAAATGCTACCTTAAATCTCTTTAGTCTTTTATTTTCAACAAATATATATACACACACACACACACACACACACACACATATATATATACATACATATATATTTTTAAAAGGTGAACAATCAAACAGATAAGTTCTGATTAACCATTTTACTATACCTGGATGAGCAGATTGTGTTCCCACACCAAGCGGTGATTCCTTCTATAAGCAGAAAATTAACCAACATCAGTAGAAAAAAAAATACACACTTTGTAATAGAAAAGGCAACGCCTAAAAACTGACACAAAAAAAAAAATGTAAACAATCAACATGTGGAGTGCCAATTTGATGATAAATCAATTAAGGCAAGATCTAATGCATAAGAATTTACTAAATGACCTACATGTAAGTGCCTCCCTGCAAACACCAAAAAAAAAGAAATTAAAGCCAACACTGCTGACACAATTTGATATTCAAATTTACGTTTGAAATTTTTGCTGAGTAGCAATAGAACTCAATTAAAGATGGACAGCTGCATGCAAACGGGGAATTATTTAACTAACCTACCATCAAAATAGTATTGGCCAGGGAAATCCTACCAACAGTACAGATGCACTACTAGGATGATGACATTAAAATGGCATGGAGGCAAAAAGGAAATTGCCTTAAAATAAATAGAAGACCAAATTTTGGCAGCAAATTCTTCGACCAGCAACATTCCTTCAGATATCATATTGATTAACTTATACTTCTGAAAGAATAATCAGATACATAACCTGAAGACATGACCACATCGTATCCTCTTCTCTTCGGTCCAATTAAACTAAGGTGAAACATGTCAGATCTACAGGAGATCTTTTTGTAAGCACAATTAGGTCATTTAGTTTGCCTAATAAATCAGGGTTTCATTAAAATGGCTATCTTGGAAACCAACATTCACTTTTAATTAAGATGAAGGGGGGGGGGGGGACAAGAGGTTATCTTCCACAGTGCTTCATAAGAAAAATCACGTCACCTTTGCAGGCTAGGTCAAAATGCAGATCTTATGTTCTTTTTCTAAAAGTTTTTTAAAGCAAGATATTACTTTGCCTCAAACTTCGTTCTTTCCAAATTTGCTGCCAAATCACAAGTTTTGCAATCAGCAATACTTTTCGAAGCTAGCATTCAAGGTTTGACTCCAATTGGAGTTGTCAGTATCACCAAAATGTACCACTTTGCCTCAAATTTCTCTTTCCAAATTTGCTGCCAAATCACAAGCTTTACAATCAGCAATACTTGTCCAAGCTAGCATTCAAGCTTTCGCTATGATTGGGGCTGTGAATACCACCAAAACATGCAAAGGAAAATCGAATCCAAGTAAGTCAAATGAAGCTGCAATGGGTAGGCAGTCTATTATCTTAAACTCTGCAAGACAAACATCTTATCTTGGATAAACACTGAGGCCCCTTGTCACAAGGCCATGCTGTTAATGTTTGTTTACCAAACTTATTAAACATGCAACATCTTGAAACTTGCAGAAAAAAAATGTGCTTCTAAACACTTTTTCAAACTGAAAGCACTGGACCAAATATCAGAAAATAATAAACGGATCAAACAAGAAACAAATTTTTAGATCTTGTTGGTGCAGAATCGTTGGTGCAGAATCTGATTGACGCCGGATCGAGCTGGAGTGGAGGAGGACGAGGTCACCGTCGGTGACCTGTAAAACAAAATCCCGTCCAGAGTCAGTGGTGGTGACTTTGGTAGGACCCTCCGACGATCAAGTCAGCTCTTTTGGCCAACAGAAATTGAGTGCTCAGGAATGAGAAGTGAGCTTTAGAGGGGAGAGGAGAGCTTAAAGCCTCTAAAAAGCGTATCTTGAGAGTCTTTTTATAGACGTAGCTTGAATGATGGTGACAACCATACCGTTTGGTAGCGAGCCGCTCTAGACCGCATGAGATTCAGTACGGAGAGAGTGGTGTCGCCAAGCTGGTAGTGGCGGCCATGTTGTCCGACCGTGAGCCGCATGGGGCTGGTTACGGAGGAAAAGGTGCAGCCAGACTTGTGGTGACGACCATACCGTCCGGTAGTGTCGCCCGTGGCAGACTGATGGCGACCGTTCGTCGAGATTTAATAGCCGTAGCTCTGAGAAAGCAGACGTTGGTTGGTGAAGAACCTCGGCGTATATCCATTTCGGAGGAGCTCGAACTCCTAAGGGGAATGTTGGGGATAAACCCCGCTCCTATCGAAGTCCAGTTCGATGCTCAGCTTAACGCAACATGTAGCTACGGAAGAGCCTCAACGACCAAGCCTTAGCCGAATCTCTTCAGCCGGCCGAACTACTCAGCGGTCGAGCTCCTTCGGACTCCCAGCAGCCGGATCTTAGCCGAACTCCTCCAGCTGAACTCCCTTCAAGCTTCCCCTTCGGCCGGACTTCTTCAGGAGCCGAACTTCTCAACGGTTGCGCCCCGACCGAACTCCTCAGCGGTCGAGCTCTGGTCGGACTTCCACAGGAGTCGAACTCCTTCCGAGCCTCCCCTTTGGCCAAACTCCTCCAAGAGTCCGAACTCCTTTGGAATTGGTATATGTCCGAGTCCACCGACCAGCGCTTGCTTTCTCGAGCTACGGCTGTCGGACCTCGACGATATGACCGCCACTACCAGTCTGGCGGCACCTTTCCCTCCATAACAAGCCCCATGCGGCCCGCAACCGGACGACATGGCCACCACTATTGGCGACACCACTCCCTCCATAACCAGCCTCATGCGACCCACGACCCACCAATATGGCTGTCACTATCCACCTGACGACGCCTTCCTCTCCATACCGAACTCCATGCGGCCCCAACGGCTCGCTACCAGGCGGTATGGCCGTCACCATCAATTAAGCTCCGCCTATAAAAAGGACCCTCCAGATACGCTAACTCTAGAATCTAAACTCTCCTCTCCTTCTCTAAGCTCTGCGGAACTCATTTCCGAGCATTCCATTTCTGTTGGCCAGAATTGACTTGATCGTCGGAGAGTCCTGCCGGAGCCACCCCCCACCGACTCCGGACAGGACTTCGTTTTGCAGGTCTCCAGCGGCGACCTCGTCCTCCTCAGCTCCAACCGGATCCGACGACAACCAGTTTCTACACCAACAGATTGGCGCTAGGAGGGCCTCGAACCTCCGAGGTTTTCTTATTCTTAAAGGAATGCTCGGCGACGATTTCTCTCTTCCCTCTCTGGAGATCTCCCTTCTTCCTCTCCAGAGTTCTTTCCGAAGAGAAAATGCCTCCCTGGAGAGCTTCGACTCGGCGATCGGCGGCCTCCGTGCCAGATTCATCTGCTCCTGTTTCAGTTCCGACAACTCAGGTTCCACCTGTACCCACGATAGATGTGGAGCAGTTCAACCGGCTTGTCTAGCAGGTCCGCGGCCTCACCGAGGCAATGCAGGCCATACAGCAGCCCCCGACGATGACTCCACCAGAAAACCCGCCATCGAGATGTCGGAAATTGGCCCCAAGAAAGAGTACCTGGGCCAACGTACCTGTCGCCCCTGAGAAGGAAAAACAGAGAGCTGAGGATTCGAGTTCGGATCATGGTTCTCCTTTGGAGGAGACCTTTCCCATTTGTAGCCGGAAGTCCCCGAAGATCTGCAACTAAGACGACGCTCTCGATCACAGACTGCAGGAGATGGACCAGCGGATTGAAGAGCTCGACTACGTCACCCCAGCTCATCGTGCCGACGTCCGCACCGATCCTCCTTTCTCCCTCCAGATTATGCAAGAGCCCATTCTATCGAACTTCAGGCTCCCTCAACTCGAAAGCTACGATGGAGTCTCTGATCCGGTTGATCATCTGAAGGCCTTCCGAACCATGATGTTACTCCACGGTGCTTCAGATGCCATACTGTGTCGAGCCTTTCCATCTACCTTAAAGAGAGCAGCGAGAAACTGGTACTCGGCATTGAAGCCGGGTACGATCTCCTCTTTTGACCAGATAAGCCATCAGTTCGTGGCTCACTTCATTAGCAGTTGACGTCCGCGCCGAGGTTCTGATTCCCTGATGAACGTCAAGCAGAAGCAGGAGGAATCCATCCGGACTTACGTCATCCGATTTAACGCCACGGCATTGAAGGTTTGGGATCTGGACCAGTCTATTGCGATGGCCGCACTCAAGGGTGGCCTTCAGAAGAATGACTTGCTGTTCTTTCTGAAAAAAAAAGTATCCCAGGGACTTTGCCGATCTGCTGGCTCGGGTCAAGAGATATGCCCGTTCGGAAGAAGCTTTCAAGTTGAAGGACGAAGAAGCCTTAAGAGAGCGGCTGGCAGACGAGTATAATAGACCCACCGTCGATGGAGAGTCGAGCGAAGTTCGGCCGCGCTCACGGACTTCCTTCAGGCGCAGGCGAGCCCGAACTCCTCGAGCTCGCCACCAAGGAAGCCCCGACAGAAGGGCGCAAAGAAGTCCTCCCGAAAAGTTTCGTGATTACGCCATCCTCAACACTCTTCGAACTCAAATTCTCATGAAAGTTAAGAACCAACTACCAAGACCAGAAGGATTACGATCTCCCCTAAACAGGAGTGATCGAGGCAAGTACTGCCTCTACCATAGCGACCATGGCCACGACACTGAGAAATGTATTCAGCTCCGAGACGAAATTGAGGAGCTCGTCAGAAAGGGCGGCTGGGATAAATTCCTCCGACGCCAGCCTGAAGCAGGAGAAGATCGGCCAAGGACGCTGCCATAGCCAGAAATGGCAAGGAGATCGACCACCTCCCGGCATTATAGATGCTATCTCTAGGGCTTGGTACTTCGGTGGGCTGTCATCTCCCGACGTCAAAGCCAAGAGAAGCTTGCCCCAAGTTGAGAAGGCCAGCATGAGATAGAAGAGGTCGTCCGGCTCGGAAATTACTGCCCAAGGAAACTCGGAGGAACAACGCCCCCACGATCCTGAAACATAAATAATTCGGGGATACGTTGCCACTAACTTTCTTTCAATAAAATTATTCTCTTTCAATAATATTGTTTTTGGGTGCAAAAACTATGTGATGACAGAAAAGAAGCAGTCAATAGTTGCCGTGTGAGGAACAGAAGGAGAATCTCATCCTAATACGAGAAGATCAAAAACCTTCAATCTCGACTAGAGATAAGATCTCTTCCGAGCGACCAAGCCAACCTCGGGAAGAGATAAGATCTCTCCCGAGTGAACGAGTCAACCTCGTCTAGAGATAAGATCTCTCCCGAGCGCCCGAGGTCCCGAGCGACCGAGCCAACCTTGGCTAGAGATAAGATCTCTCCCGAGCGACCGCGAACAACCTCGGTTAGGAACAGAGATAAGATCTCTTCCGAGCGACCGAGCCAACCTCGGCTAGAGATAAGATCTCTCCCGAGCGACCGACAACCTCGGCTAGAGATAAGATCTCTCCCGAGCGACCGTGAACAACCTCGGTTAGGAACAGGAGGAGAACCTCGTCCTAACACGAGCACCAACCTCGGCTAGAGATAAGATCTCTCCCGAGCGACCGAACAACCTCGGCTAGAGATAAGATCTCTCCCGAGCGACCGAGACAACCTCGGCTAGAGATAAGATCTCTCCCGAGCGACCGAGTCAACCTCGGCTAGAGATAAGATCTCTCCTGAGCGACCGAGCCTCGGTTAGGAACTCGAGGCTAGAGATAAGATCTCTCCCGAGCGACCGACAACCTCGGCTAGAGATAAGATCTCTCCCGAGACCGAACAACCTCGAGAACGAGCGACAACCTCGGCTAGAGATAAGATCTCTTCCGAGCGCGAGCCAACCTCGGCCTAGAGATAAGATCTCTCCCGAGCGACCGCACAACCTCGGCTAGAGATAAGATCTCTCCCGAGCGACCGAGACAACCTCGGCTAGAGATAAGATCTCTCCCGAGCGACCGCGAACAACCTCGGTTAGGAAAGATCTCTCTCTAACACCGAGCCAACCTCGGCAGGAGATAAGATCTCCCCCGAGCGCGCAACCTCGGTTGCAGGAGATAAGATCTCCCCCGAGCGCGCGAGCCAACCTCGGCTAGGAGATAAGATCTCCCCGAGCGACCGCACAACCTCGGCTAGAGATAAGATCTCTCCCGAGCGACCGAGTCAACCTCGGCCAGAGATAAGATCTCCCCGAGCGACCGAGTCAACCTCGGCTAGAGATAAGATCTCTCCCGAGCGACCGCGACAACCTCGGCTAGAGATAAGATCTCTCCCGAGCGACCGGAACAACCTCGGTTAGGAACAGGAGGAGAACCTCGTCCTAACGCGAGCACCAACCTCGGCTAGAGATAAGATCTCTCCCGAGCGACCGTTCAACCTCGGCTAGAGATAAGATCTCTTCCGAGCGCCGAGCAACCTCGGTCAGAGATAAGATCTCTCCCGAGCGACCGCACAACCTCGATTAGAGACCTCCGAGCATGAGCCAACCTCGGCAGAGATAGATCTCTTCCGAGTGCTGCGTCAACCCCGACCAGAGATGAGACTTCTCCCAGAGATGAGATCTCTCCGAACGATCGAGTCAACCTCGACCAGAGATAAGATCGGAAACAACCTCAGCCAGAGATAAGATCAGAGACAACCTCGGCCAGAGATAGGATCTCTCCCGAGCGACCGCGTCAACCTCGGCCAGAGATGAGATCTCTCCCGAGCAATCGAGACAACCTCGGCTAGAGATAAGATCTCTTCCGAGCGCCCGTATTAACCTCAGTTGCAGGAAATGAGATCTCCCCCGAGTCGACCTCGGCTGCAGGAGAGGAGATCTCCCCCGAGTCAGCCTCGACCGTTGGTGACAATATCGCCTCCGAGGAGCTCAACCTCTGACCTCGACCGTAGGAGGCGAGATCTACTTCAACCTCGGTGGGAGATGAGATCTCCCCCGGGCTTCAACTTCAACATCAACTTTGGCTGAAGATGAGATCTCCTCCGAGCTTCAACCTGAACCAGTACAGAGCCCAGAAGAGGACTTCGACAGTCGCATTTTCTGCACTTCCTTCGAGTTTTGAACTCGAAAGTGGGGGGGACTATTATTGAGGATAAACCCCACTCCTACCGAAGTCCAGTTCGATGCTCAGCTTAACGCAATCGATAGCCACGGAAGAGCCTCAGCGATCGGACCTTAGCCAAACCCCTTCAACCGGCCGAACTACTCAGCGGTCGAGCTCCTTCGGACTCCCAGCAGCCGGATCTTAGTCGAACTCCTCCAGCTGAACTCCCTTCAAGCTTCCCCTTCGGTTGGATTTCTTCAGGAGCCAAACTCCTCAGTGGTTGCGCCCCGACCAAACTGCTCAGCGGCCGAACTTCGATCGGACTCCCACAGGAGTCGAACTCCTTCCGAGCCTCCCCTTTGGCCGAACTCCTCCAGAAGTCTGAACTCCTTTGGAATTGGTATATGCCCGAGTCCACCGACCAGCGCCTGCTTCCTCGAGCTACGGCTGTCGGACCTCGACGGTATGGCCGCCACTACCAGTCTGGCAGCACATTTTCCTCCATAACAAGCTCTATGCAGCCCACAATCGGACGACATGGCCACCACTACTGGCGATACCACTCCCTCCATAACCAACCTCATGCAACCCACGACCCACCAGTATGGCTGTCACTATCCACCTGATGACGCTTTCCTTTCCGTACCGAACTCCATGCAGTCCCAACGACTCGCTACCAAGCGGTATGGCCGTCACCATCAATTAAGCTCCGCCTATAAAAAGGATCCTTCAGATACGCTAACTCTAGGCTTTAAGCTCTCCTCTCCTCTAAACTCTACGAAACTCATTTTCGAGCATTCCATTCCTGTTGGCCAGAGCTGACTTGATCGTCGAAGGGTCCTACCAGAGCCACCCCCCAACGACTCCGAACGGAACTTCGTTTTGCAGGTCCCCGACGGCGACCTCGTCCTCCTCCGCTCCAGCCAGATCCGACGATGACCAGTTTCTACACCAAAAGGGGAGTTCGGCTGAAGGAGAAGTTCGGCAAGGGTTCGACTTCTGTAGGAGTTCGGTCGAAGGAACGCGGAGGGAGTTCGGCTCTCATGAGCGTTCGGCTGGAGGAGAAGCTCGGAAGGAGTTCGACTTCCATAGGAGTCCGACCGGAGCTCGACCGCTGAGCAGTTCGATTGGAGTTCGACCGCTGAGGAGTTTGACCGGCTGAAGGAGTTCGACTAGGACTTGGCCGCTGAAGAGTTCGGCTAGGACTCGACCGCTGGAAAGTTCGACCGGTTGAAGAAATTCGGCTAAGACTCGATCGCTGAAGCTCTTCCGTGGCTATCGGTTGCATTAGGCTGAGCATCGAACTGGACTTTGATAGGAGCGGGATTTATCCCCAACAATAGTCCCCCCACTTTCGAGTTCGAAACTCGAAGAAAAAAGTGCAGAAAGGGCGACTGCCGAAGTTCTCTTCTGGGCTCTGTGCTAGTTCAGGTTGAAGCTCGTGGAAGATCTCGTCTCCAGCCGAGGCTGACTCAGGGGAGATCTTATCTCCTACAACCGAGGTTGGAGCTCGGAGGAGATCTTATCTCCTGCAGCCGAGGTTGAAGGTTGAGCTCGGAGGAGATCTTAACTCCAGCCGAGGTTGACTCGGTCGCTCGGGAGAGATCTTATCTCTAGCCGAGGTTGGCACAATCGCTCGAGAGAGATTTTATCTTTAGCCGAGGTTGACTCGGGGGAGATCTTTATCTCCTGCAGCCGAGGTTGGAATTCGGTCGCTCGGGAGAGATCTTATCTCTGACCGAGGTTGACTCGGTCGCTCGGAGAGATCTTATCTCTAGCCGAGGTTGACTCGAGGGAGAGATCTTATCTCCTGCACCGAGGTTGGAGCTCGATCGCTTGGGAGAGATCTTATCTCCTAGTCGAGGCTTGGCCGAATCGCTCGGAAGAGATCTTATCTCTGCGGCCGAGGTTGACTCGGTTAGGAGATCTTATCCTTCTGTTCCTAACCGAGGTTGATCCGGACGCTCGGGGAGATCTTATCTCCTGCAGCCGAGGTTGGCTCGATCGCTCGGGAGAGATCTTACCTCTGCAGGAGGTTGGCTCGGAGATCTTATCTCCTACACCGAGGTTGATCCGATCGCTCGGTTAGGAGATCTTATCTCCTGTTCCAGTCGAGATTGATCCGGGTGCTCGGGAGAGATCTTATCTCCTGTAGCCGAGGTTGGTCAACGGATCGCTCGGGAGAGATCTTATCTCCTGCAGCCGAGGTTGATCAACGGACGCTCGGGAAAGATCTTATCTCCTGCAGTCGAGGTTGGTGATCGCTCAGGGGAGATCTTATTTCCTGCAGCCGAGTTGACTGGGGGGAGATCTTATTTCCTGCAGCCGAGATCTTATCTTCGAGGTTGAGAGGCACGGTTCGCTCGGGAAGAGATCTTATCTTCTGCAGCCGAGGTTGTCAACGGGCGCTCGGAAGAGATCTTATCTCCTGCAGTCGAGTTGGTGCGCGCTCGGGGGAGATCTTATCTCCTGCAACCGAGGTTGGCTCGGGGGAGATCTTATCTCCTGCAGCCGAGGTGGCCCGATCGCCTCGGGAGAGATCTTATCTCCTACAGCCGAGATTGCCTCGGAGAAGATCTTATCTCCTAGCCGAGGTTGATCTTGGGGAGATTTATCTCCTGCAGTCGAGGTTGGCCGATCGCTCGGGAGATCTTATCTCCTACAGCCGAGGTTGATCCCTCGGGGGAGATCTTATCTCCTGCATTCGAGGTTGGCGATCGCTCAGGGGAGATCTTATCTCCTACAGCGAGGTTGATCCTCGGAGGAGATCTTATCTCCTGCAGCCGAGTGGTTGATCGCTCGGGGAGATCTTATCTCCTGCAGCCGAGGTTGAAGCTCGGGGGAAGATCTTATCTCCTGCAGTCGAGGTTGATACGGATGCTCGGAGGAAGATCTTATCTCCTACAGCCGAGATTGTCCGGTCGCTCGGGGAGATCTTATCTCCTGCAGCCGAGGTTGATCGAACGTTCGGGGAGATCTTATCTCTTGCAGTCGAAGTTGATTGGGCGCTGGGGAAGATCTTATCTCCTACAGCCGAGGTTGATCGGGCGCTCGGGGGAGATCTTATCTCCTGCACGAGGTTGATCCGATCGCTCGGGGAGATCTTATCTCCTACAGCCGAGGTTGATACGGACGCTCGGAGGAGATCTTATCTCCTACAGCCGAGGTTGATGCTCGGGGGAGATCTTATCTCCACAGCCGAGGTTGGCCCAATCGCTTGGAGGAGATCTTATCTCCTACAGTCGAGGTTGATACGGATGCTCGAGGGAGATCTTATCTTCTGTAGCCAAAGTCGGTTCGGTCACTCGGGGGAGATCTTATCTCCTGCAGCCAAGGTTGATACGGATGTTCGGAGGAGATCTTATCTCCTGCAGCCGAGGTTGAAGGACTTCGACTCGCTCATGTTAGGACGAGGTTCTTCTGTTCCTATCACGACCACTATTGACTGCTTCTTTTCTGTCATCACATAGTTTTTGCACCAAGAAACAATATTATTGAAATAGAAGAGTTTTACCGAAGAAAAATTACTGGCAGCACGTCTCCGAATTTTTTATGTTTCAGGATCGTGGGAGCGCTGCTCCTCCGAGTTCCTTCAGGCGGTAAGTTCCGGATCGGACGACCTCCTCTATCTCATGCCGGCCTTCTCAATTTGGAGCCAGCTTCTCTTGGCTTTAAAGTTGGGAGACAACGGCTCGCTGAAATACCAAGTTTTTCCCGGACGTGGTGTCGATGATACGAGAGGCGGCCGACCTTTTTGTTGTTCCTCCATCATCGAAACCTTCCGGGGGGAGGGCCTCTTCGCACCCTTCTATCGGGGCTCCCTTGATGATGAGCTGGAGGAATTCGGGCTCGCTTGTGCTCGGAGGGAGCCCATGAGCGCGGCCGAACTTCACTCGGCTCTCCATCGACGATGGGTCTGTTAGACTTGTCCGCTCGCCGCTCTCGTACGGCTTTTTCATCCTTCAATTTGAAGGCTTCTTCCGCTCGGGCATATCCCTCGACTCAAGCCAGCAGATCGGCGAAGTTCCTGAAATACTTCTTTTCCAAGGAGAACAGCAAGTCATTCTTCTGAAGGCCGCCCTTGAGTGCGGCCATGGCAATAGATAGGTTCAGATTCCGAACCTCCAAAGCAGCAACGTTAAACCGAATGACATAAGCCCGGATAGATTCTCCCTGCTTCTACTTGACATTCATTAGAAAATCCGAACCTCGACGCGGACGTCGGCTGCTGATGAAGTGAACTACGAACTGATGGCTCATCTGATCAAAAGAAAAGATCGTACTTGACTTCAACGTCGAGTACCAGTTTTTCACTACTTCCTTTAAGATAGACGGAAAGGCTCGGCACAATATGGTGTCTGGTGCACCATGGAGTAGCATCACGGTCCGAAAGGTCTCTAGATGATCAACCGGATCAGAGATTTTATCGTAGCTTTCAAATTGAGGAAGTTCGAAGTTCGGAGGGACGGACTCTTGCATAATTCAGGGAAAGAAAGGAGGATCGGTATGAACGTCGTCAAGATGAGTCGAGGCGACGTGGCCGAACTTCTTAATCCACTGATCCATCTTCCGCAGTTGGTGATTGAGGACGTCGTCTCGGTCGCAGACCTTAGAGGGCTTCGGACTACAGATGGGGAAGGTCTTTTCTAGAGGAGAACCATGAGCCGAACTTGATTCCTCTGCTCTCTATTTCCTCTTCCCAGGGGCGACGAGTACGCTAGCCCGAGTACTCTTCCTTGGGGCCGGTTTCCGACATCCTAATGGTGGATTTCCTGATGGAGTCACCGTCAGGGGCTGCTGCATGGCCTGCATTGCCTCCGTGAGGCCACGAACCTGCTGGACAAACAGGTTGAACTGCTCCGCATCTACCGCGGGTACAGATGAAACCCAAGTTGCCGGGACTGAAGCGGAAGCAAATGGATCTGAATGGGATCGGACCGCGGAGGCCGCCAATCGTCGGGTCGAAGCTCTCCTGGGAGGCATTTTCTCTCGGAAAAGAATTCTAGAGAGAAAGAAGAGAGATCTCTGGAGAGGAAGGAGAGAGATCGTCGCTGAGCACTCCTTTAAGAATAAGGAAACCTCAAGAACAGAGGGCCCTTCCTCTAGCGCCAATTCTGTTGGTGCAGAATCTGATTGACGCCGGATCGAGCTAGAGTGGAGGAGGACGAAGTCGCCGTCGGTGACCTGCAAAATAAAGTTCCATCCGGAGTCGGTGGTGATGGCTCCGGCAGGACCCTCCGACGATCAAGTCAGCTCTTTTGGCCAACAGAAATGGAGTGCTCAGGAATGAGAAGTGAGCTTTAAAGGAGAAAAGAGAGCTTAGAGCCTCTAGAAAGCATATCTGGAGAGTCTCTTTTTATAGATGGAGCTTGAATGATGGTGACGACTATGCCGTCTGGTAGTGGGCCGCTCTAGGTCGTATGAGGTTCGGTATGGAGAGAGTGGTGTCGCCAGACTGGTAGTGGCAGCCATGTCGTCCGATCGTGGACCGCATGGGACTGGTTACGGAGGAAAAGGTGTCGCCAAACTGGTGGTGATGACCATACCGTCCGATAGCGTCGCGCATGGCAGATTGATGACGACCGTTCGTCGAGATTTAATAGCCGTAGCTCTGAGAAAGTAAGCGTTGGTTGGTGAAAAACCTCGGCATATATCCATTTCGAGGAAGCTCGGACTCCTAATGAGGAGTTCGACCGAAGAAGTTCGGCAAGGGTTCGGCTTCTGTAGGAGTTCGACCGAGGGAGCACGGAGGAAGTTCGGCTCTCATGGACGTTCGGCTGGAGAAGAAGCTCGAAAAGAGTTCAGTTCTCGTAGGAGTTCGACCGGAGCTCGACCACTGAGAAGTTCGACTGGAGCTCGACCGCTAAGCAGTTCGACTGGAGCTCGGCAGCTGAGAAGTTCGGCCGAGGCTCGACCACAGAGAAGTTCGGCCAGCTGAAAGAGTTCGACTAAGACTCGACCGCTGAGGAGTTCGGCTAGAACTTGGCCGCTGGGGAGTTCGGCCGGTTGAAGAAATTTGGCTAAGACTCGGCCGCTGAGGAGTTCAGCTAGGACTCGGTCGCTGGAAAGTTCTGCCGATTGAAGGGATTCGGCTAAGACTCGGCCGCTGAAGCTCTTCCGTGGTTACCGGTTGCATTAGGCTGAGCATCGAACTGGACTTCGGCAGGAGTAGGGTTTATCCCCAATAGATGTCATAATTATACTTCAGCTAAAGTTGAAGGTTTTATCTAGTTTAACACACTAGAACAAAATCTACAAAGGTCTAAATCTTCACTGTCCTGATCATGGAGGCCAACATCATCATCATCATCATCATGCTAGTTTCGCCAATCAAAATGGAGCCGACCATAAAGCATCACACTAATTCAAGTGTTAAATGGAAGGACTTGGCAGATTTATCCAGCTGTTAATCTTAGACAACCCTTTTAGCCAGATAAACCCAAACCATTCACTTGCACCAGTTAGCGTTAATCACTTACAAAAGCCTCAAGTTCAGGGTCTATGAAATGGCACAGCAAAATCACTATCCTGATAGCAAAACTGAGACTTGCTGACGTCCTTTATCTTATACTTGGGCTAGAGGAATCACCCCTGATCATATAAACAGTCTCATTTGGGAGCATAGATTAGCTTCTTGCACTGATTTTCTATACAGAAATCTGAAATGCTTCTGAGTTCAAATTCATATGGATGTTCAGATCTTAAGTTTATTTTGACTCCCTTGCGCATTCAATGTTCAACCATCTGGATCAGATCTCCACCAGCCATTGCCCAAAATGAATTTGAACCAGCTGGCTGAGGCACAACCAGAAGCCCATATTTACTTAAAATTCATTGGTGTTATTTACAAATGTATTTGTATTTATTTACAATTATTACATTTGCATAATTAAAAAAACAATAACCCACTTCATCCCTATATTGGCATGCGGTTCGGTGGTCGGTGGTTGTAAGGTATGCAGTATTGCGGATGGCTATTCTGCATCAATAGATATGGAACACTAAAAAGGTATTGAACTGGGTTTAGCTTTCTAAGGATGATGAGCATTTTTTTAGATCTTTATATTATGTTTGGGCTATCATCAGCAAATTATACATGAGGAGTCCTCACTATATGCATTGTTGTTTCAACTAAAACACAAAATCATAACATAACCCTAAATCACAAACCACTAACGTTATTATCAAGGAAAGCAAATCTTACAAAAAGTACAAATCTCTAGTAAGTTCATTGCATAAAAATCTAGAAGAACAGAAGTTAATAATCTAGATCCAAATAGTCATCTAAATACCAATCTAAATCGAATAAACAAAAGTCGATCAATAGAGCTAAAAGGGAGTGAAAGGAGCTACCTTGGTGGTGTAAACCTTATCCCCATTCTCATTTATGTAGAATTGAAGATACATGGCCGCGTCAAATGCTAAACTCTGCAAACATCCAACAGTTTCAGCATTTAAAAAAAAAAAAATGGTATTCAAACAGAACGAAGTGCGCGGATTTCCCTCTGATCCGAATTTTATCGCAATTAAATCAATGCAATAAGATTGAAAGTTCTTGCAGCTGATTTAAGGCTTGTTAGACGAATCGCTATCGATCCAAAGATTTCTTTTACTGTGCATTCAACCTCTTGAGGAGCCTTCGGAACCGCAGACAGAGAGAGACTATAGATCCAAAGGTCTCCGTTTCTTGCGATTATAAGGTTCATGGAGACCTGAAGAAGACTCGAAATAGGAGAGAAAAGAACGCTAGAAACTCTGGAACCACTCGGGGAGAAGAAGAGAAGGCGCACCTTTCCGAAAGGAGAAGCTCCCGGACGTCTTCGCGAGGGCTAGGGTTTTGGGGACCCCGGGCTTTGCAGAAAAAAAAAAAACCCAACTAAATAGAAGGTTTTAAATGTGGACCACGTGATTTTCACGCGAGAGAAGTTGGAGGTGGGAAGCACTTGCAACGCCACCTTACCTTATTGGATCAACTAAATTAGGCTTAGAACTTGTTTGATCAAATTATAAAAATTATTTTATTTTAAAATTATTTTTTTAAATAAAATTTTAGAAAAAAATATTATGAGAAAAAGTTAGTTTATATTTAGCAAAATGATTTAACAAGCATTTTTATTAGTATCTAAAAAATAATTTATATTTAGTAAATCTTTCAAAAAAAATAGTTTTAACCATCAAATTATGAAAAAAAAATGTAAATAGATTTATTTTAAAATTAATATTATTTAAATAAATAAAAATTTAAATATTTATTATAATTAATTATAATTAATTTTTTATTTAATTAAAATAAAATAATAAAATAATAAAAAATATTAAAATTTTAATCAATATAAATATAATTGAATCAAAGATAATACATATTGAGTATTTTACATAATTTTTATACGATAACATATATAAATCAAAATATATCAAATACATCATTCACTAAATAATGAAAGAGTTAGATGAAAATAAATATGGATAGTTATGGTAAATAATGATTTTAAATAAGAATATTTTTATCCTAAAAAAATTAATTTTTTGCTTCTATTTTTAAGGAGAGCTCTAATTTTTTATTTTTTTTTTACAGCAGAAAAATTATTTTTGCTATCACTCAAAAGTGATTATTTTTTAAAATAAATTTAATCAAATATTTTTTTTAAAAATAAATATTTTTTTGAAAATTTTTTTTTTTTTTTTCAAAAGATTTGGCCAACAGGCTCTTAAGCTCATTTTGGGCCAGATAAAATTATTCTATGTTCAAAATTACTGCACATAGATTAGGCTTTGGACTCTTCGATTTGGATGAACATGTTGAACATTGGCTTGGCTTAGGTTTGCGTTGGATATTTAATTAGTTGGACCAACTTTGACACCTCTTTCATGTAGTGACAATATACTAGTTTTATAGTTATCATAAGAAACATGAATTCAGGACTTGATATAACAAATGAACGATAGAGGAACCTATTACAAAATTTCATTTGTCAAGTTTTGAATAATGATCACATAATAGTTTTGTAGTTACTATATAGAAAGACATATTTGGATCTTAATCTATTCAACAAACCAATGAGGTACCTATCATTAATTTTCCAGACGTAACCTGGTATGGTTCCATTGTTGTTGTACAGAAACATGAAATCTGGTTCTTACTAATTACTATATATATACATATATTATGTTCCACGGCGACCCAGTTGTTGCTCCACTTCCTCTAACAGGAAAAAAATAGGGCCCCTTCAAAAAGGCAATAATCAAGATAGGAGCACAAACGAAATGTAGAAGAATATTAGAGACATTAGAACAAGAAATTAACTTTCGTCGAAGCTAACACCGTCGACAGGAAAATGGCGCATGAAAAACATCAACATGAGTCCGTCCGAAGAGCATGATTTTTTTTTTTTTTCCCCAATCCAACTGGACCGTCCGATCTCAATGCATGTAAGTGGACCATCGCTAACACGGTAAACCCTCACCATCCAAGAAGATCCAATCATGGAAAAAGAAAAGAAAAAAAAATGCTCAGGAAATAAAGTCAAATTAAATAATCTTCTCCTTCCACTGCGGGCTTCCTGTTTTCGAGCGAGGGCGGTCTGGTGGCCCTCTCTTGGGTCGCGTTGTCCGACGCCGACGCTGGGTTCTTGGATCTGGACGCTCGGATGGAGTCGCCGCTGCTCACAGAGCCTGAGCCCTTGGATCTCCGACGCGACTGCTTGGGGATCGCCGGCAGGTCCCCACCGACGGCTGCCGCGGAGTCGCCATCCTTCTTGCGCGGCCTCCTGCTGCCCCTCCGGGAGCCATCGGAGGGCGGCTCGCGATTGGCGGAGTCGACGGAGACGGTACTTTCGGACTGGTTCCGCCGCGAGTGGCGGTGCCGCGGGGCGTCGTTGGGGCAGTCTCCCACCGTGGGCTCGCCCGAACGCCGGGAGCGCCTCGGCATCATCTCGCCCGACGGGTTGTCTTCGATTCCTGCGGCGGCGTTCAACTCTGGAAAGCAAAAAAAAATCACACAAATTTATTTATTTATATTAGTAGTTAGAACATCGAAGATCACTCCAATCTTAGCATGCACTGCCAATTCGATACATAAATATGATAAATATTTTTTTAAATTTTTTTCATGGAATGAAATGAATGGGCGGACGTGCATAAATAAATGATAAAATAAAAAGAGAAATACATATTTATTTATTTGCAGAAGCGAACCTTGAGACCCCCAAGCTGTGGGATTCGCATTCCCATCTGGACCAATTGTACCAATCGGCGCCGAGTGGAAATCCTTCATCTGTTTATATTTTTGGAGCAAAATATTGACCGTTAGATAACAATCCAGCGGTTATCATTTCATTGTAGTCATTTTGGAATGGTACGCTAGATAAGTAATTACCCAGCTGGGAGCATTCATGTTGGGCCCGTCGCATCCAATGTGGGCCACGTGTTTGACGTCTGTGGGGAACCCTATCTGCATTTCGGGCTCTTTGCCATCTGAAGCACAGTTTTCTTTATGTTACAAGGAATTAATTCTGAGCCGTTAAAAAACGATCAGGTGGACGTAGTTGCATACCGAACATCTGGGAGATGTAGCGTAGGGGCTTGAAGAATCCCCTCTTCATCTTCGTGCTTGTCTGGATCACCAAAACTAGCTGCGTTGAAAAGAGGGCCAATTGGCCAAAGCTTTTTTATTATATTTTTGCATCACCAGGGGTAATCCTTATTTTTATATTCTATACCCATCTTATCTGGACGGCTAGCTCTAACTAGAATTGAATTCCTACTCTTCTACCATCGGAGCAAGGGTGATACCATCCACGTAAACATTTGATGCTACAAAAACCATTTGAAAAAGAATAATAGTGATGTAATCCTTGTCATAGATGTCATCAATTGAGTCAAAGCATTTATGTGGATATCTTGCTATTAGTTGATATGCATCAAGTGATTTAGAGTTACATCGGCATGGAGAATAAGGGCACGGAATATTGAAAGAAGAAAATCTATATTAAAACCACTTTAAATATTTAAATTGCAAAACAAAATCCAGTTTTTTTTTTTTTTTTTTGGGAGAAATACAACAAGAATGCGCCTTCTTGGTTTGAATGTGAAACCTCTCCTGATGCATATGCTGAGGAAAAGTGTCAACCAAGAAAAACGAGTTCGATCCTTTGGACATGGAAAATCCTCGATTATAGCATTAGTTTTGCAACTCAAATAAATTAAAACTAGGAGTTCCACGAGAGGAGATAAAATCACATTTGCAATTCTTGCCGCAGATTTAAGGAGCAAACCACAAAACTCGATTAATAGACGTTGAAAGTAAAAAAGATATGTAGACCTTCATAAGAATAATTAATATAGGGAAACGTAAATTTCTGATCAAAACAAAGCATGGACTCACCTCGGATCCCTTGCTTCAAAGGTATAACTGGGAATAGGAACCCCGCAGTCGTCAAAATTTCTTGAAGAGAACTTCTACCACTTGCCCCGGAACGAGGAAGGAGAAGTGCATCATGATACCCGGACAAAAACGCGACGCCCTCCGCGGTCCGCCAAGGTGACGCGTTTTTGGGTGCCGGCACCTTGAGGCGGGACGCGGCCAGCTGAAAAGGCCAAGGCCAAGAAAAAATTAGGTGACGATTGAATTGAAAAGTTTTTCTAAACCTTTTCTTTTCCTTCTATTTTTGCAACCATCGATATGGATGGTGTCGGTTGTTTCTCTACTCCTATTAGCTCTCGGCGCGAATGGCGGGAAGAAACGGTTAGAGAATTGGAAGGTGGGTTTTGAAACTTCACTTATAAATGGCCGGTCTATGTTGACCGATTTGACCTCCTAGTGAGGATAAATGAAACCAAAATGAGGGTGTACTTCGCCAGAAAGGGAAAAAGAAAAAAAAAATCGGAGGCTAATTGCTCACAGAGATTCTTTCTCGTTGAAACAAGGCGAATCGGTTTCCGGATGTTTGACCCCTGCTGTTTAAGGCTACAAGCATCCTCTCTCTCACGCAACACACACGTCTGGGATTTAGGGATCTCATATGGTCATATTCAATATGACCTTTGTGTAGTTTAGTCCACCTATTGTGTAGTAGGTATATTTTAAGACCATAGCTGCTTCTTTTTGAAGTTGCCATGCTAATATTCATCTATCCCATTATATTTTTTTTTTTTAAAAAAAAAATTCTGTTGGTGAGGCATTCCCACGCTATTAATTTTAATAATAAAAAGAAAAAAGTTTTGCAGGATATTATTTTTTTATAAGAAGAAAAGAGTTGTATGATTTCTAGACTGTTTCTCAGCCACATGCATTGTAAATGGCATATTGACCAGCCTGTAACAATATAACGAGCTCGCTCAATTTTTTTAATCCTGCTATTCCTCTCTCTCAAACTTCTTAAGAGAACCTCCTCCCTTTGAAACTTGAGGGACTGCCTATGGCAATCAGAGCGGATGTAGTCTCAAAGTTTCGGGGCAGCATTGAGATAGGTAAGTGCTCCGTCCATATAGCAATTTAATTGTTTGTGAAAACAAATAGCTTTGATTTACATCATCCAAAGAAAAAGAAAAAACAAATAGCTTTGATTTAAAAAATATAATGGGGATGTCACTATCAAGGTTTAAATCCAGCAGCTCTGGTAGATGGAGAGTTATGTCAATTGAGCTAATAAGACTGAGTGGCACCAGAGCATACCATTCATATATCTCTCCTTCCACAGATGCAGAAAAGTGTGAGGTGAAAGAAGTTAGAAGAGTGCGTTGAAAGCCATTCCACGCTTTCTACCCCAACAAAGGGTCGGAAATCTCTTGAAGGTGGATAAGGAGGAGCTTGGAGCTAAGAAGCCTGAGGGAAGAGGGAACAGACTATAGAAATTAGTCAAAGAAGAGAGTTCTCATTACCGAAGAGGAGCTCAAAGGAGTGCATGGAAGTGAGAGCTAAACAGTTTGCTGTTGCGATTGGAACTCCAGCAAATTAGCACTTACAGATCACTATAAAAATAGACACGCTATAGGATTTTGTCACAGTATTATACTGATTTCTGATAGATTCTACAAAGGAAATGAAAAAAGAAAGACCTGACCACCGGAAATGCTTGAAATGTGCTAGTTTAGGATGCGAGGCATGGCCTTCTGAAAAATTTTCTTAGAATTCCGACATCACATCAGACTAACACCCTCAGAATGTGGCAGTCCCCTATCATCCCCTATGATTCATCTCCAAAACAAGTATCCAACTTCACACTGCATTAATCTCGGCAACCCGTGGTTGATCAGACGACATTCTTGAATAAGATGCTCACAAACACCACACAGATGCAAAGAAAGAAATATATAAATTACCTATGCATCAGCCATAAAGAAAATATGACCAGAGAACTCTTTGTCATTTGCAATGTCAGTTTTATTATAAGAAAGCCCCGTGGTACTGCTCATAAAATAATTAAGAGAATATCCATATAGATGCCTTATTTACTGTGCAATATTTTCCTTTAAACGAAAGTGAAATATAATTGGCAGCAAAGAAGGGATCACAAAAGATAGGATCATGACAGGAGGATTTCTACATCAAGAAGCCTTAAGATCATCCAGACCAACACTAGCCTGCAACAAGCAAAATATAAATATCTCAATCAACACATGGACAAGATAAGAGGTTATCCGACCCACAATAATGGTACATCAAGATCTTACCAAAAACTTGTGGTTCTCTGCAAGAAGAGGAGCAAAGGTTGTGCAGAATTTCTCTATGTCTGCATTTATGTCACCTGAGCCACCAATAACCTCCATGAATTTCTTCCTATCTGGAGCAAGTTTCATGGCAACCTGTCATCATGGATGCATCAGCACTTCAGTTACAATCTATGAAAACAGAAGAGCATGGTGATAGCCGGAAACAGTCAGAAGAGGGAGACTAGGATATATAGAACAAAGACATATTTTTGGAAGATGATGCCATAGTTTTGTTTTTTGTTTAAAAGGTGGTGGCAGAGGTTGACCCAGCATGCACAGCAGAAATGTACACATTATATCAGATATTTGTAAACAACTGCTAATATCTTGAATCAATTGAATGACAGCTGAAGCAGGTCGCACAGTGTGACCGAGGTAGAAGAATGTACTTTAGCATGACAGTCATATCAAATATCTACTAATATTCTTAAAGACATATTGGTCGACAATATATGAGTTTGGAAATTAAGAAGGCTAGTTTACCAGAATAGCAATTTCTGACTAAAACACATGTAAAAGTCTGCAGAGGAAAACTGAGATATTGAGCGTAGGTTTTAATTTCCTATTACCACGTCAAAGTTATTTCATACTAAATGATATGCATGTAAGTCTACAGTGGGAAATTGAGTGACTGAAAGTACTTTCAATTTCTGATTTCCATGTCAAAGTTTGCGGTCCTGATCATGGATAATTGTTTTCCTTCTGTCCCATTGCTTTAACCATTCTAATTTTAGGAGAAGAGTCTCAATGCATTACCGTAAAGCTAGAACTAGCAAGCCAGCCATGCCATTTCTTTAAGGTCTTGCTGTAGGATTCTGTGCAGGCCTGTGACATTGTCCAATCCGGATGCTCAAGCAAGTTACGGAATAGTTCCACCAAAAAGTCCATGGCCCTAAATTGATGGATACATGAAAGAACAATACATTTTCAAAGGCAAATATATACAGAAAAAATAAAGAAAATAGAAAACCAAAAATGAACACAAACTCTTGACAGCAAATTTACAATGGCGTGAAAGTGCAAAAATGATCAATTGCTGTTTCAAAGTCTAAAACACGCCACACAAGTTATGTATAAAACCTCGTTAACCAGAGAAGACCATTGGTGCAGCTTGAAGAACCTTTAGCTGTTTTAGATTCTAATTCTACTTGCACCATGCTGTAGAGGTGTTCAAATTTTGAAGGATTGGATGCATATTTAGTTTCCAGCCTCTGCATAAGATGATCAGAAAATAAATATATGTGAAGGATTTGGACTAAAACAGAGACAAAAGGGATATAAAGAAAGGTGGATCAGAAAAAGAACAAGTTCTCAAGATGTGTTGTCAAAATGTGCATATTTCATGACCTGGCAGATCTTATATTTATTGCTGTGTTGTCAAAGCAGTTAGGAAATATAAGTCCTAAAAAATCATTATGCACTTTTGACTCTTTTATCAAGAAAAATATAAAAGACTTCTAACCGTTATGTTGCCTCCTATATCTGACTTTACAAGTGACATAGCAGCTCCAAATTTATCTGTAAAAGTAACCAAAAAAAAAAAAAATCAAACTCAGTCACATGCAGCTGAAAATTGTTGACATGCTGTCTTCAGTTGTAAGTGATGAGAAATTTAAGGCTTCTGACGTAATGCAATAACAAGTGGCAGCATGTCTGATGCACGTGAAAAGAAATCAGAGAATTCTGCAATTACTAAAAGCAGTATCATCCAGGTTATAAGGTCTTCTAGAAATAATTCAAGTTATGCAAACATCTATGATGTTAATTCAAACGTGTATATGAAAGGAGCAATTCAGAAAATCAATGGTGGTATTCCATTGCAGCATTGCTCGCTAATTACTATCATCCTATTTTTTTCACTCCAGTTACATCATTTATAAAAGTTTGTTATATATTCTACATAAAAATCCCAGGTTTTGTCTGTTAATTGAGTAAGCAATGATCAAATTTTGAGTTTCTCTGGTCTACAGAATTATTATTTTATAATGTTCTTGCATAAGACAAGTTTACAAACAAACTTGTTCTACTTTTCTTTTATCATAATTAGTCTCTTTCTTGTAACTCTTCATCATGTCTCTATTCGCTGGCTACATCAATTTGGATTTGTCACCTAAATGGCAAAACTTGTGATTATTTGGAATGAACTTGAATGTTTAAGAGACCAGGACCCAGTAAATAATGTTATTGATGATTCTTTACCATTCTTTGTTAAGTTACTGGACAATTTTTGTTGAAAACAACTCTTTCATC
Organism: Cocos nucifera; assembly: GCA_006176705.1. NCBI lineage: Eukaryota > Viridiplantae > Streptophyta > Magnoliopsida > Arecales > Arecaceae > Cocos > Cocos nucifera. Next base: position 244,010 of record QRFJ01000026.1, read on the forward strand.
CACCTACATATAAACTCAATTATCAGATCCCCCCCCCCTCTGTGTGTGTGTGTGTGTGTGTGTCATTTTGTGGGGGTGCAAGAGGGTATAAGACCCATTTTAGAAGAAAAAGACTAAAAGGATGGATTAAGTGGTCAATTAGGGCACATCAACTTTTCTTGAATGATGTATGGGTTATAGGGTGCAAGCAGTTGCAAACTGACAATACAAGAAAACCAGTTCCAGCAAGGACAACAGTAGGAGAGGGAACTAGATAGCATAATACAGGGCCTTTTCTGAGAATCATCTCTATGCCAATGAGTATTGCATTCTTGAAGATCATGCAGCAATAAGTTGATAGCAATTGAACTAGATTAAAATGGATTAGATTGGAAAATTGGTTGGAACAAGAGAAAAATATCTTCGAGAAGGGGTTTCCTTGATTCAGTTGCGAATATACAATCAAGAGCCTCCTAAACTAAGACTTGTAGCAACAAGATGGTATTATTCTCATTCGTATTCTAGAACTCTATAAACATTGGAACAACTATGCAACATGTGAATCATGAGGATGTGGACCCTAGTACAAGAATTGCAAGTTTGAAAACTATAATACATGTAATTGGCTTTTGATAATAAATTACTAAAAGCCAAAGTTACAATATCTTTCAAAGATTTCAAAATAACATGGGTTTGGGTTGTATCACACGATACAACCAATTTTATCAACATACGCAGCAAGGTGTCAATTATCCACGTGTCCCAAAGTATTTGACATTTAAATTTATCAAAACCTGACAAGAGGACACTTAATGAAAAGATTAAAAACAAATTTTTCTACCAAACCCAATAAAGGTTACTTCCATTCAATAAAGAGCTTTGCTTCATATTGCATCAAGAGAAGAAGAGAAAGGTGTAATGCTTTATTACAACATCCAAAATATCGGGTTAAAATTGTCAAGCATTTGCAATATTTTTACACTTTTATTCAGAAAAAAATAAGTGCAACCACTTGCAATAATATGTCTTTCCATATGGCATTACCAAAAGCCATAGGTATCAAGCTGTTAATTGGCATGGATGTGGGACATCATTCTTAGAGTGCAAGGAATAATGTGCTCTATCGTTTAAGCAATATTGCATATATCCGACAACACATGATTGCCCAAGGGAGCAAACTCCAAGACATGCAGATTTCACAAGGTACCACGCCATTAATAAAACAAAGCACAAAACACAATTGGAATTCCATGTTAATATAGATTTTAGGATTTTATATCTTCAACAATACAACAATGAAAAAAATCATCTATCGATGAGCTTTCCACGTGGAATAGTGCAAAAATGAAAGAAATACAACAATAGTACAACTGACATATAAGAGAATTTGAATAGATCTTGACCAAAATGGGGAAGTAACTAAAAGAAGAGAAAAATAAAAGTAGACAAGCCAAGTACCTAACACAGGCAGGATGAGCTTGCAGACATCCAGAAAAGGCTTGGTGAGCATCACCCCGTCCTCTGACTGAACATGCTTCATTCCCTCCAACGAGGGGGTGAACACGGTTCCCTCCATCTCTACTCTCCGATCCTCCGCCCTGCAAAAGCCACCATCAAAAATCAAATCTTTCTCGTTCTCACACAAACCCTATAATTTAAAAATAAAAAAAAATAAAAAAAAAATCTAACAAACAAGACCTCGCCGGATCAGTAACCGATGCCAAATTTAGGCTATTCGATACGGCAGTCATACTCATCCGATCAAATTCTGATCCAAAGAGCCACCGATCCATTGGGTGGCGGATCCAGGCCCAATCGAGCCCGTCGCGACTGGCATTTCCACATAGTGCATGCAATAAACGATTCACCACATCCGATCCATTTCGATTTCATGATAGTGATTCTAGATAACAAAATTAAAGGATAACAATTTTTTTTAAAAAAGGGCAAATACCACACCGTTCTTGATTTAAGATCTCTCTGGGGATCAGGAAACCGAGAAGCTTAACCCTAATATACCAATTAAAAGAGTAAAAAAGCAATCTGAATCCAACAAAACTGAAAGATTTCCGACAGATTCTTGAATTGATTCCCATTTAATAAGCTTCGATTTGGATATAAAAACAGAAATACGATCAGAATTATAATTCTTTTATCGAAAAATCAGAGGAAAAAAATGATGGATTTGTAGCTCTTCTCACCAGCTACTAACCGTTTCGCGAACAACAGATCTCCGGCGATTCGCGACGAAACCCACGGAGTCGCCGAGCTCTCTGCCTCCGAACGCCGACCAGGTCGACAGAAAGGGATCAATAATTTATATAGCAGTCTCGATCGAAACCGGTCCGATAAATCTAATGCCGAACCTCCCTCGCTCTCGTAGCAGTGGGACTTTGAGTACTGGTACAGATCACCCGACAAATATTCCTCAAACGTGGTATTCTGAGATTCAAATTTTCACGGGAGTGACCTCCGGCCCCGACCGCGATCTAGCCAATCACTGGTTTCCACGTAGAAGCAGTAAGTGGAGCGGTGAACATGCCGGTGACTCTTAACATGTTCTTTTTTTTATTGGAAGAAAAAGGGAATCGTTCGCTGGAACGAATCACGAATTATTTTTCAAAAAAAAAGCAACGTCGGGCGAACCACCTTCAGGGGTGGACGGTCTAAAAGAGTGATTCTTTGTGCACCGCGCACGGTGCAGAATTGCTGCACCGCGCGCGGTGATTGGATCACGCCCGGGTGTGGGATGGGGGTGTGGGGGAAAAAAAAAAAGCGGTGGTCGTGGTCGCTGTTGCCTAGGGGGCTCACGATCGTTCTGATTTTTTTTCAGAAGAAATAATTGGTCTCTAACAATTTTTAAAAAAAGCCGTCCAATTTACAAAACGATTGTAAGTAGCTTAGGTTGCATCAAAACGGATAGTAAGTAGCTTTGCACTTTTGATTGGAGCTTGGGCTGAACATCAATTAAAGGCATAAATCTGGGCCATCCATTTCAAAAGCATAAATGGCTCACGAAAAAGATAAAGGTACCTAAGCGAATCTTACTGTTTAGTGAGTATAATTACTATGTGGAATGCCAACAAGTTTCAGTAAATCGAATTTATTAAACATATCTACCATAGATGCATTCATGAAATTTAAAATATATATATATTAAGAAACTCAATATTAATATCTAGACGCCTATAAAATAGATCCTACATGATATTATCCAATTGATCGGCAACACTATTAATATTTCTATATATATATATAACATCAAAGAATGTAGACATTACCTCATTATCCAGAATCTATAGATTTTCACCAGTATAATTTTTGGAAACAATGTTTGGAATGTCAAGAATGAAGTTACCATATATTTAGTGTTCGAGAAACGCCTACCAAGTTATAGAACCTCCTCCCAAGCGAAGGAGGGATGTGATCATTCGGCTATATGTATTGGTGTACTTGATCTATCTGTTGGAACATGTTCTGCCTTTTTCTGTTTTTATAGAAAAGTATATAAATAGGTGAAAAAAATGTTTTAGATTAACATATGCTTTCAAATGATGACCAACCAGGAGAATATAGCTAGAATATTGATCATAGTTTCTAGCATAAGCTGGAGATGCTTTTTACATAACATACTTCTCGAGGATATAAGACCAAAGAGCGGACAACTTTATTTAGTATTCCAGCTGCAAAACAAGAATGATGCAGCACGAGGTGGTATTCTTATGCCCTTCAAGGAGCTTTCGGAGGATATTTGATGGCATTTTTGCCAATTTTTTTGATCGCTGCATCAGCAAGATCAATGCCACATATATCAGATAATCTTATCAAGTATAGTAAGACGTCTGAAAGCTCCTCCCCGAGATGCTCCTTGTCAGATTCCTTCCAGTTTGGTAAACCTCTTGCCACCTCTCCCCTCCACATGAATATTTCTGAGAGCTCCCCGACTTCACCAACCTGGGAATAGATGTTTGTGGTGACATTTTATTCCAAAATTATGAAAGTTATAATGTTATTAATTTTGAGTGGACTGCAAGCATGTAGCAAAGTGAAAACACTAAAGATATTGGAAAAGCCATCTAAAAACCCTAAATAGTATGATTCTAAAGTTTTAATATTCTAGCATCGAAATATCCAATCAATATGCAGTTTTCTTAGCAAATAGCAAAAAAGAAAGAAAATATCTTATCACTGTAGTCATATATTAACCATATATATATATATATATATGGGCAATTATCTTTCACTCATTTTACTGATTTTGTGGGAAAAAAAAAACATTATGAGTGACAGTGCCTTCAAATTTAGACTCATTTCTCAACTGCAGGGACTTTGACAGCCCAACAACATAAGAATGGGTGTGTTGTGTGTTTGCATGCATGCATGTATGAAAAAAGCCGTAGCCTCTGACAGGAAGCAACTAGCTAGCGACTACTTAACATTACTTCTAACCTTCTTGTTTCTTTCAACTCGCTTGGAATAATAGACACATAGCAATGGGTATAATGGACAATGTCAAATATGAAAACGGTGCAGCCAACTTGTAGAATACCACTCAGTAAAGTAGCAAAATTTGAGTAAGTCATGCAGAAACTGTAGTTGTTAATTGATGATGAGGTCGATATTTTGCAATATAAGTTGTTTGATGATGGATTACATCTGTGTCAAAAGTAGTGATGCACAATTTTTGGTCTGTCTCGCTTGATAAATTAAGTATGCTAATATATACCCATATTGAATTTAAATAGTTTAGTTGGCATTAAGAATTCCAGTAACGCTTGTTAATACACACGGATATGATATTTAATTTCTCACAAAGCCTATGGCCTAATAAATAATTAAATGTTGTGGACTATTTTGATTTTTGGAGCATATGGATATGACATCAAATACAAAACCAACCCAAAGTGCAAAATTTTGCAAAAATCTCTTGAGCAAGATTCTTTCTGAATAAATAAGGTGTCAGGCCACCTTATTTCTATCCACTAACTATGAAAGAAACTAGAGACAGGCCAGACAAAGCTCAAAAGCCTTTGGTGTCTTCATGATCTGCTCTCTGGATCATATAACTTAAACAGTTATAAAAACAATTATAACCTGAATTGTCCAACGGCTACAGAGACAGGAACATAAAGATTTCCGCCCCCTTTTTTTTCAAATAAAGGAACATAAAGAGTTTATTAGTACAGAGTGTCCCTCCGTGGGGTCATTCTACTTGGATTGAGCGATCAATGGGCATGCAGTTTTGCTTTCTGTTTTGGGTCTACGTCCCACCTCCCTCCCTTAATTTCTAATATCTCATCAACGTGACTCATGTTATGTATAGTGATTAAGCATTGCCATCGACATAATTATTGAGGTCAACATCATCATCTGAATCCTATGGAAGTATGTAAGAGTTGCAAAACACAAGTGCACTCCAAACAAAAACGCCTTTCAAGACTGGCATACAAGGTTGATGGGACCAATGCTTCGCATGATGTTTCGAAAGGCCACTATATAACAATATACCATCATACGCACCCAAAGCAAAACATTTTATGACCTCCATCCAAGATCGCACCACTCTACAACTCGCATCCATTAGCCCATTAATTTTATCAAGTCCCACTTCCCCTTGTAGGGCCCCCACTCTATTGTTATAACTAGGGATCCTCTAGGTTCCCTTCACAAAGGGCCTCCTGCATCATCATCATCGTTCGCCTCTGCGAAATATTAAAAACTCCTACAAACTCAACCTATTGGACTACTTCAAAGTAGCCTCTTAAAGATGACCGCTTAGCTAAGCAACCTTCTGGAAAGGATACAAGTGCTGTTCTAAGAACATATAATAGTGAAAAAAGTCATCAAAATGGTGCAATAAAAAACTTTTAATGGGAGATCAGAATCTTTGAACCCGCACTGAGGCAAGATTTATTGAAAGGAATGGCACTGGATGAGGCTCCGTAGAATACGAAGGACATGGAATGATATCTATATCCTTTCATTCTCACCATGTTGCATGCAACTCCAACTTGGAACTTATTCCTTAATCTTAGCTGATATCGCTTTGTTGGATTATGTAATAATATCACCACAGAATAACAAACGCAAGCAAGCAGAGTGATAAGGTGCTGCATGCACTTTGAGAGAGTTAGAACATTCAACGTTAGTTCTTTGCCGTAATATTCAACTCGAAATCTTGTACTCAAGAATTGATCGAAAAAAACAAAAACAAAATTAAAAAGAAATGATCACTCGACGGTCCTAATGAGATAGAAAAGTTTTGAATATATATAAATAATCAAGAAATTTCAGGAGTCCATGTGTCATACTCGGTTCCATAAAGAGATTGGAGGGAAGAATTAATGGGGCAAATTAACTTTCTTCTGCTTGATTTTTTTTTTTGACAGATCAAGAGAAGAAGTCTCAAAATGAGTAATAATCACGGAAGTTTGAGAGAAATATGCTTGAAAAACTGGGAGGTAACAACCACCATTCCTTTCTCGTTCTGTAAAATGATTTCAGAGCAAGAGAAAAGAAAGCCTGTGCCTGTCATCAGGAGATAAATGGGAAGAGAGGGCGGGGCGAAACAAAAGTAGGAGGAAAGAAGCAGTGAATGAGAGGCTTTTGATCTTCTTTGTGATGATAATCTCATCTATATATCTACTAAATTTATAAAATAAAAAATTTTAAAAAAAAGGGGTCTAATTTTTGTCCATATTCCAACTATTAATTACCAGAAACAGAAGCATGAAAGCCAGGAATTTTTCACTGCCACCACTTTTTTTTTTTTTAATCTATTATAATTTCCCATTAAGAGAAACGTGAGGGATCTTCCCATCTTCACATAAAAAAGAATGAAACATCTGTTCCTACCAAGGAGAAATTAATATAAATAACTAAAATAAACTACTATTATTAAGAAAATTAACTCAAGGATCAATTGTTGTTAGATGTATAACAAAGAGAAATTCATACCATAGCAAGCAGCAGATTCCTTGGGCTGTGGTATGGCTCCCAGTCCCTCTCCTTTGCAAACTCCTCGAGCTTCCTTGAGAGCTCCTTGAGACTCACATCCATCACCTTTCCCTCTTCTCTCTCCATTCTCTTTTGCATCTCCCCTTCCGTGTCTTGCTTTTTTTTGGGAGAAGGTGGAAGCATGTTGATGCTTTATCAAGTGAAGTGAAATTAGAAATATATTAGCAGATAAACAAATGGAAAATATTTGTCCATATTTGCAGAAATGGCAAGGAATGAGTGGAGGAGGAGGTGCAAGTGGACAACGTATGTTTAATGCCCGAGAATTCACAGCCCACCATGCACGCTGGCCGCCTCGGGCGAAATCATAGCATGTAGACCACTTAATCGCATTAAACGTGCTGCGAATCATGAAGGAGGTTTGCTGCTGGATTCCATTCAGTGTATCCTGTTCCTAACCAAACCACCAGCGAATCAGGCATGCGTGCAAAAGTTTTATTATTGTGATCAGGCATATAATCTGGGTAAATTTTTATTTTTTATTTTTATATTTTTTTTATTATTATCTATTTATTGCATTCGTGGAAAAGGTGCTGGTTGAGTCGCATGAAAAGCCATTTTGGCCGGATGGAACCATCGGGACAAAAGAGGGCTTTCAAGATAATGACGGCGGCCGGCAAGCCATTATTCTTTGATGCGTTCACCGAACACCTCCCAAGTGCAAGTGTTTGTTGCCAAGCGGATATTACTACCTCTTTGAAGCAAGGGATCCAGATAAGCGTGAAAGGTAAGCAACATGAATTGCTCTCGACAAGTAGTGCAGAATTCCAATTACCTCTGACTTTGTGGTGGGCAATGGATATAGACCTATAACCATATTTGGGGGTCTTGAAACGAGCTATTAAGGTAAATGTCATTTTTCAGTAAAATTTTTGGCCGGATTCTCTTCCAGTCCGGGAGGATTTAGGCAATATGACAGAAGGTAGAGAAGATATAAGCTAAGATCTATAAATTAATATCTAATTCCAGAAGAATTTTAAGCCTTTGATAATTATTTTCACTAACTGGAAGATAATAATTTGTTGTAACTAGAAAGAGGCAATAGTTTTATTCACCTTTGATGATAGGCAAAGAACCAAGAATCTCGCTTTTGAAATTTTTATTTATTTATTTTATCATTTTATTCCGATAGATCTGAATTGATTAAAGAAAACTCCTCTCTTCTTCCTATTGAATCGTGCTAAATGTAAAAGACATGGGGCTTACGAACAATCTTAGAATAAAAGATAATTTGTCGTCGAAAAAATCACTTATAGAGAAAATGCGTGTATAGCTAACAATGGCTTCTTCCTTGGAATGACGGAGAGGTCGATCAATCAGGAAAACATGGCTTAAATGTGCTTTTGGCAAGAGCTGGTCCTCATTGGTAAAGAATTACCAGCTTAACTCCAAACTGCTGTTTTTGTTTGTTAGCTCTCGAATTCCATTCCAAAAAGAAAAATCCGATACCCTCGTTGCTAGTCTTCATGATGTTTCACTTCTTAATTGATATGGTAAAAGTGACTGAGACTTATGACTTGAATGACCATGTGGGAGCAATCATAGGAAGTACTGGACTTTTTTCATGTTTTGGCAATCCGGTGATGCCAATGTGGGGGTTGTCAGTTTTGAAATCTATGGAATCAATGATTGGCGACAATTTATCTCAATGCCAGTTCCAAGATAACTTCAAAGTGAGCCAACAACAATTTTATGTGCTAAACTTAAAGCAACAACATTAGACATTCATACCATGTTTTCAAAGAAGTGAATTGTCTTATAGATTGGGTAGTTTCTTTTGTGGCTAAATATTAAGTAATATTTGGTGATCTAAATGGGATCATTAAGATGATGTTAGATCACCGGTGATCCTTATTCTAAAGCAATCTGATCCACGATGTTCTAAGATCATCTTGTTTAGATTAGGGATGAGGATAGATCGAACTCTAGCTGTTCAGATTCATTTGTGTTTTCAAATTTATTCGAGTATGGATAGAAATTTGAGCATCAAAGTAATATTCATATATGTATCTATATCCGTCAAAAAAAAATGGATATGAATATAGATAGAAAACTATCAATTCATATCTAAATATTTGATATTATTTATAACCTTATTTACTTTTATATAGTATTTTTAAATTTTTAAATAAAATAAATGACCATATTATTATGCTATTAACTTGATTTAGCATCCATATAGTAAAATTTTTGATTCTATGATTATAAAGTTTAATTATCTAACTAATATCCATATTTATATCCTGACTTTCAATATCTTATTTGTATCCATAACTATATATATATATATATATATATTTGCATTCGATTAATATCCATATCCATATCTATATTCATCAAACAAAATAAATATTGATATCAATATACTAGTATTTGATTTGTATCCAATCTGACTTTAGCCCTATTTGGTCTGTTATATTTCAATGACTAAAGATCCCTGGATATCCATGATTATAAGTAATCTATTTGGTATTTTATGGAAATCCAAGATCATTGACCATATCATATTATATTTCATAAAATATATTTATTAATTATATAAAAAAATATTATAATAAATTATTAATATATTTATTTAATAATTTATTATTAATAAGTCTTATAAAAATATATTTATTAATTATTTTAATTATTGATTCTATAATAAATTTTAATTATTACTATAGAATTATTATAAATTTCAGTTCGAGATCACTATCATGAGGTGATCTTGGATATCCAACCTCAAGGATAGATTTTTTGTCACTGGATTGGATAGTGATTTATGGGGTGAGAGTGATTTGAGATCACTACTATATAAGATCATCATGATAAAAACAAATCCGATGATCTCATCATCTCCATTCGCATCATCTTTAATATTAGGGCATACATCACATAACAAATGTCCTTTCGGATTCTATTGTTTGAGATTTGGTCCAGCAAGCTCCATCTCAATTGCGTGATTTGTTACATGCCAATTGTATTTATTCTAAGATTGTGTGATGGCCCTTCAAAAAAAAAAAAGAGAGGAGTGTTACAAACCCATAACTTATGAGCATGTCTTGCTTTTTGGATTTGAATTCGGCACTTCATCAAAAAGAATTTGAATTTGATGTGGCTAGAATCTCTACCCAATATCAGGCTTGCCAATGGATCATGTTACAAACCCAATCCTATTACTTGAATCACAATGAAGGTAGCCATGATAATAGCACTGGAGTATCCGTCCTTCTTCTATTTCATCAACTACATCTCCTGATATTGTTACGCGCTTACCCCCTCCCTACCAAAATGCCAAATTATTACAAGTAGGGAACGAAGTTTTATCGCATATATCTGTTCACTACTTGCAGCCTAGATGGGAATTAAGATGGGTAAAACTGAATTTCATGCCTCAAATATTATTATTAAAGGAGATTCCACCACCGTAATATCTTGGATTCAGTCTTATTAATTTAAATAAATACAGATATTTGACACTTCTTTGGGGCATCTCTATATGAAAATCTTCAGGTTCTACGTTCAAGGCAAATCATATTTTTTGCGAAGCAGACCAGGTAGCTAACTTACTATTAATAAAGCACCAGATGATGACTTTCAATGGAACTCTGTAGATGCAATAGATTTACGCTATCTATATCTTCTCAATATGGATGCTTATAATGTTCATTTCCTACGTTACTAACGCATCAATGCAGGGTCCTTATCGCATATACCGTTACGTCTTTGTTACTCAATGTCCAACTTTCATGCGTAAGGAGTGCCATGTTTGCCATGTGTCGCGCTCCATCCAAATTCAGCTCCATACTTATGTTCCTTGCATTCCTCACGCCATACCTTCGCAGGTATATCAACTTATGTTATAATATATTATATTATAATATTTGCATAGATATCCTTCGAAAGTTAATATTTGCATGTATATTCTTATAAAATATTTATTTTATATATTTATCTTTTTTTATTCTTTTTTTTTTGCATATGTATCTATACCATCTAATGTCGTTAAAAAATTAGCAGCTTAAAATTGAAATGACTAAAATTTTCTTAATAGGTATATAAGCAAAAATAATATTTATAAGAGTATATATGTAAATATAAACTTTATAAGGATATTCATATAATTTTATATATTTATAAGGGTATATACAAAATAAATTCTAAGTACATAAAAAAAAAATTCAAATATATTAATTAATGTGATAGTCTTGAGAATCCTACCTTTCTTAATTAATGTCATAGCCTTTAGAATTCTATATTTATTAATTAAATTTTATAGCTACGAGATTCATGCTTTAATGCTTTTGTATAAGTAGAATGAATTGATACATCATATATATTAATAGAGGTCTCAAGATCTTAAGTGCTACCATAAGGTCAGTAAACCTGCAACCCGCCGCTTGAACGAATTTTAGAATTCTTTCATTTTTGTTTTAAAATATTTGCATCATATTTTATTTACAGTGATTGGTAAGAGTTCTTCATTATACTTCGAGCACGGACACAAGTCGAATCTAGCTTTTATCATTCACTACAAGAATTCTAACTATTAACGATGGCTAAATATTATCGCTAATAGTCTGTCTGCTGTCGCTTATATCATCATAAAATTTAATCTGAAAAACTCTTATCGTTAATTATCATTATTAGCAATGGCAAAATTTATCATCGCTAATACACTTATTAGCGACGGATTTTATGGCAAAAAAATTTCATCCCTAACATTTTTTTAATGCTTAAATTATTTTTCTTAAAAAATATTAAGGATGGCAAGGTCGTGGTTAATGCCATCACTAATAATTATTAACGATCAAAAATCCATCGCTAATGTGGTCGCTGAATTTTTATATTTTAAATTAAATAAAAAAATTTATTTGAAAAATTATTAGCGATGGGGTCTTCGTCTCTAAAGCCGTTGCTAATAGTTATTAGAGACAGTAGATTCCGTCTCTAATACTGTCGCTAATAATTAATTATTTTTTTTAAAAAATAATAATAATAATTTTAAAATCTATCTTAATTTCTTAATACTTATTATAATTAAAATTCAAAAATAATATGATAATAAAAAATAAAAAAACTAATTATATTTTATTAAAAATATAAATTATATATTTTTTTAAAATTAATATAAAAAAATATAATACATCCAAAAAAAATCAAGTCCGATCCTCATCGTCGCTCGCCTCCTCTTCCTGCTCTTCTCCAGCAGCTGATGGATGAGAGCCGGATGTCCCAGCATCTTGTAATGAAAAAATAAAATATTATTAATAAGTTTCGATATGAAGGTATATCTTTCAATATACTTTTTCGATTTTCGAATAGATTATTTTTACACATTTCATTTGATGATACGAAGCTATAAACACCTTTGACCCATCGATTGAACAGTTAGATTGAATTTTTAGTCCCTAGATCCCTTTTTCAGACTTAAACATAAATATATGAAGCTTCTAAAAATTAAAACTTAAAATAATTTAATAATATAATTACTTGATGTGATGGTTGGAATAATGAGCCCAGCTGATCGCATAGCTACGGATTTTGGAAAAACTCTACGATCATGTCACGGATGGCATCCAGGAGGCTCTGAGGTCGCTGGCTCAGAAAACTCTACACGACCTTCTCCACGTGCGCATCACTCCAAATTTGGGATGTTGAGGCCTGTGAGGATGCCAAAGAATATCGAGATGGTGGAGGATCGAAGCTATGGTCGAATCCTATGATTCGGCTCCTACTCACCTCTTCGATGGTACTGAGCCATCCCTCAAGGTCGAGGAGGGTTGAGAAGATGGGTCATCACCGTACCTCTCAGTAATGTACATTGCATAACGCGTCTGCACAGTTAAGAAATATATTAGTTATAATATAAAAATTAGATCATGTGACAACTTAATTAGTAAATAAAGTTTGAAGTTTTTACTGCGATCCATCGCGACGTAGAATCTAAGTAGTCACTGATCCTCCTAAACTAGTATGTGGCCCGCCATAATTACAGCTGGTTTGGTGGATGACCCAGCTACCGTGCCTACAATAACTAAATAATAAAATTAAATTAATTAAAATATACATATAAGATTTTTTACAACTATAGTGAAGAGCTTTGATATTGATTTCTTACCAGTCTGTCGGCCACAACATGTGTCCCGATCGAGCCATCCATATGTTTGATCGGATCTTACTGAGCGGTCCGATTCTGTCAGGCCCTCTACCACCTACCGAAGTACTTCTCACTGCTTCACTGATTGTAGAGGGCCTGCCATATGTCTGCTTGCATCCAGTGATCCATGAAGGATCGCCAGTCCGATGGTGACTGAAAACTAGAGTGCTGGATGGTGGATTACCTGAGGCTATAGAGGCCATCTCGAAGCCTCCATGTGGCCACCTCCTTGAAGATCTAATGGCCAGCCTCCTCATCCTGAAAAGTCTCGAATCGGTAGTAGTCCTGCAAGATAGAAGCAAGTATGTATTTATATATAATTAAAATATCAATATATCGAGAATTTATAAATTAAACTAGTTTTGACTTACTAAAAATATCCCCTAGGCTGCATCACGTGCTCCAGACGATTAGTTGGAAAACTTATTCAACGGTCTCGATATCAAGCATCGAATGATGCCGGTAACCATACGAGATACTCCAGACTCTCTAAACATGCTACAAAATTAATTTTGAATAATAAATATTAATTCTAAAATTGCTAAATTAGAAACATATAAATTAAAGTTGTAGTACTTACGAGTGGCTCGGAACATGGATAAGTTGTCTATCCTTTGGTCGAGTTAGACGTGCCACGAGCCGGATGAATTCTCGACCATGACTCTATGTCTGTGAGCCGATCGCTATTGCATATGACTATAGAATCACTAGTGACCTCCTATCATTCAATATGAGATGTACGAAATCATGCGAGCTGGCCATATGATCGCTCTCTCATCGAGAGCTCTATCTTTGACTGAAACAGCTTCGACCTCTAAAAGACATGATGTATAATATTTGAAAATAAAAATAAAAATCAAAGCAAGCATATGACCTAAAAATTGGTTGAAACAAAATATATATCTATAAAAACATAACAAGACGATCAAAATTTAATTCATGTGTAACAAAAATTATTAGTTAGCATCTGTAATATATTAGTAGTCCAATATTTCTTATCCAACAATACATGATAATATGTTGGTTTGCTGATTCCTTGATTTAAGCATTGTTTGATTCTCATCTAGTAGTACATGATAATCTCAATGCGTGAAAATGTGAAGAAAGCTCAGATCTATCACTAAAAAATAAGGCATTGCACATTTCTCTGCACATTTAATTTTTTGATTTTAGATCTAATCACATCTGATGTGATATCTAAAATTTTTTAATATCATATCATAAATAAAAATTAAATTAGATCTAAAATTGATCTGAAGAACTGCAAACCCAGCTTTGATACCAGTTGAAGAAAAATCTAATTTTTTACCGCAGGATTGTCTAGATCTAATCAGATCTGAGATGGATTTTTCTACAAAAATTTCTATGATCCGATTAGATCTAAGAGTTCTTAGATCTAATCGAGGTGATCCGATATTAAAAGTTAAAAATAAAATTAAATTAGGTTTAATTTTTAGTACCTGATTGGATAATCTAATTATCCTACGACGATCCCGATCGTTCTTGAGGTTTCTAAAACGAGCCACACATGCGTCTGGCCTCTATCGATATCCACTCGGATAGGATTTGGACATCTTCTTCTCATGAATCTTTCTTCAAAAGATTAGATCTGGATCTGATCTATAAGTTCTCCAAAATAATTTTTGAAGGTTGCCCGTCCGTCTCACGAATACCATCGTATAAATGCTGAATGTTGTGCCAAAATCCTTGGACCTTCTTCTTTGATTTGTGTCCAACTTTTAACATATAGAAGAGGGAGAGAGAGAGAGAGGATCAGAGGGGGCATGGGATATGATAGGGGCGACAGCACTTGGGTGTGGAAAATATTTTCATGTGATGATTGCACAATGGCGTGAGAAGGGGTTTAAAAATTATGCATCATCTAGAGTTCCACTTTGACCAAATAACCTATTATTTGATTTAAAGGGACATCAAGGATTAATCTCCACGTCAAATACTAGATCTTTATCTAATTTTGATGCAAAAAATTCCGTTAAAAGTTAGCGACAAGAGAAGATAAGAAAAAGTCCATTGCGCCTAGGACTCTTTCCTCAAGAGTTTGATCATCAAACTCTATCAAAACCTAATCAAAATACCATCATAAATATAAAATTTGGCACATCCATAGCATGACTCGAGCTCCATCACATATCCAAAAATTAAAGTAAAATAATTTTTAAAGAATTTTTTAAAAATATTTGATCAGGTGATCTTCAATTCTCTCAATTAGGTCAACTATTGATCCTAGTCCAATTGCACTAGGAATGAATTTAATTTTTACAATTAATCTGATATGAACTGATTTTAGTCAGATGAAAATAAATTCATTGAAGATACAAGAATGAGTTAAATCAAATTTAACTTGATTGTGATAAATCAGAAAGATTATAGAGGAAGAAAGCCATGCTCAATCATGTGCTAGCACGATTACCTTGAACCTAATTAGATCTATTCTAAATCAATTTAACTGGATTAGCTCAATTGATGATATTCAGACCCAAATTTTTGTTTATGTGATCTAGTTAGATTCAGTTTCATATGGTAATGAGATATGTCGCGATCTCTATCATCGATATCATCGAAACACCTTTTGATGGACCAAAACTTTTCTGATTCATACAATTAGAATGATCGATCATCAAAATTATTCTAATTGCTTCCAAAATCTATTAGTGATATCTAGCAGTATATGATGACAATCCATCAGAATTAAAAGTGAACCTCTCGGTGTAGCTACTTGTGTAATTGGATTCTTCTATCTTGAGTTCCGATAGAATTAGGGTTAAGGTAAACTCGTCAAACCTAACATCCGTCATATAAATTAATCATTCGATTCGAGTCCAATGTAAAACCTTAATAGAAACTCTTTCTATCATCTTCACTCTGCCATGGCCATGGGCTTAAAAACTTAATCTCATGATTATCATAGGGCTACTCCTCATCTACCGAGATAAATAGATCTTCTATTGGTGCAATCCAATTCCTACAATAAACATGCTGTAGCTAACATACACCTCAGAATTCCAAATGGCTAGGAGATCGAGTTATGGTATAGTCAAACTATAACACCCTCAAGATGAACTATCGATGCACCTCAAATCAAAGAACTAGATATACCACTACAGCATTAAGTCAGTCATCGACGAGAAGATAGACTTTCTTATGATTGCTCAAGGTGGTCATGCTTAGTGCTCTTATTCTCTAATGAGTATCTATACTCTCGCTCTGATATTTTCACACCATAGATTTAAGACTTATCTATCCTAAGAAAGCGATCGTACATGAACCTTCCAGATTGATCACCATCCTCGTGATGATCCTACGGTCGGAAGCAGTTTATGAGTTAATTATAAAAATTCATCTTAAATTTTCAACTCTTGAAAATATGAATTATCATTATCATTAACTCAAAAGATGTATCATAGACACTTTAAATACACAATATGATAGAAAATAACTCTTTTATTAATTTATAATTAAAATTATAAAATTATCCTCAGAAGTGTATTACAAGTATCAGCCAATCTGACTTCTAGGGTACACATCTAACAAACTTTCACTTGATTTAAAGCCAATTGGCTATAAATCTAAGACCCATCTTCTCAAGATGGGCTTCGATTTTCTGCTGGCTTAATGGTTTTATCAGTGAGTCAGCCGTATTATTTGTAGTGTTAACTCTCTTGATCTCGACGTATTTCTTTTTGAGATAATCATGGATGAGATGGTATCGCCGCTCGATATGCTTGAATTTTTGTTGAGATCTCAGCTCCTTAGCTAGGGCTATGGCATCATTGTTATCGCAGTATAGAGGAACGGTATCTGATGATATCACTCCGAGCTCTACGACGAACTTTTTGTATCAGAATGTCTTCTTTATAGTCTCTGATGTAGCGATGTACTCTACTTCCATGATGGAGTCTGCTATCACCGTCTGCTTGAAACTCTTCCAACTGATAGCTCCACCATTATAAATAAATAGACTTCTAGATGTCGATTTTCGATCATCTATGTTGAACATAAAATCTAAATCTGTATATCTTTGGACCTGGAGTTCTTCATTACCAAAAATTAAAAACATATCCTTAGTCCTTCTCAAGTACTTAAGGATACATTTCATAGATCCAGTACTCTTCACATGAATTCGACTGATATCTGCTCGTGACACTTACAGCATGGGCAATATCAAATCGTGTACATAGCATGGCATACATGAGACTCTCTATTGCTGAAGTATAAGAGATTTTGCTCATGCGTTCAATCTCCTTAGGTATGCTAGGGCACATATTCTTAGAGAGATGAATGCCATGTCTAAAGGATACTAAACCCCTCTTGGAGTTTTCTATATTGAACCTCTTCAGCACCTCTTTTATGTACATTTTCTGTGAGAGACTCAGTATCCTATTCGGTCTATCTCTATAAATCTTAATTTTCAGAATAAAGGATGCCTCTCCTAGATCTTTTATAGAGAACTCTTTAGACAATCTTATTTTGACTATAGTCAATATCGAAATATCATTCCCAATTAGGAGGATATCATCCATGTACAGTACGAGAAAGACAACAGCGCTTCCACTGATCTTTTTAAAAACACAAGATTCTTCCTCATTTTTGATGAATCTAAATGATTTGATTACATCATTGAAACAAGCATTCCAGCTTCGAGATGCTTGCTTAAGTTCATATATAGATCTTTGTAGCTTGCATAACTTGTGATCATCATCACTGGATGTGAAATCTAGCGGCTGTTCCATATAGATATCTTTCTCTAGATATTCATGTAAGAACGTCGTTTTCATATCCATCTGTCAAATTTCATAATCGAAATAGGCTGCAACAGTAAGCAATGTGCGGATGAATTTGAGCATGGCTACTGATGAAAAAGTATCATGATAGTCAATGCCTTTGCGTTGATTATACTCTTTTGCTACGAGCCTTGCTTTGAATGTCTCTATATTTTCATCAGCACTTATCTTTTTCTTGAAGATCCATTTATACCCAATAGGTACTATATCTTCAAGTGGATCTACCAAGATCCAGATTTGGTTCGAACGCATTAAGTCAATCTTTGACTTCATTGCTTCTAACCATTTCTCAGAGTCGATATCCGATATCGCCTCGTCATAAATTTTGGGATCATAACCATAAACCCCATTTTCTGTGAGGAATATTTTTTTTACGTCCTCTGAGATAGTACCTAAGTAACTTTCAGAAGGATGAAAAATTTTACTTGATCTATAAGGTGGAGGAGATAGTGTCTGGATTGGCTCAATATGATTGGATTCCATATGTTCCTTAGCTCGTGGCTCTTAGGAGAATTTCTCCTCGAGCCTAATCTGTCTTCCGATGCCACCATCTTGAATAAACTATTTTTCAAGAAAGATAGCATGTCGACTCATAATCACATTATAATCTTTCGAAAGATAGAAATAATATTCTAATGACTCTTTAGGATATCCAATAAACCAAGCTCTAAAGGATCTAGACTCTAATTTATCCACCTATTATCTTTGACATGAGCCGAACAATTCTAAATTTTGAGATGACTCAGATTTGGTTTCTTATTGTGCCATATCTCATACGGTGTGGTAGGAATGATTTTAGAAGAAACCATATTCAGTAAATATATAGTGATCATCAGACTATGTTTCTAAAAAAACTCAAGAAGGTCCGTGAAACTCATCATGGATCAGACCATATCTAATAAGATCTGATTTCTTCATTCTGAAATTCTATTAAGTTGAGATATTTCAGATGGAGTCCATTGTGAGACTATACCATTTTTTTTAAGATAGTCTAAAAATTTTTGACTAAGGTTTCACCTCCTCGATCTGATCGAAGAATCTTAATAATTTTTTTTTTTATTTTTCTACTTCGAGTCTGAATTTCTTAAACTTTTCAAAAGCTTCAGACTTATGTCGCATCAAATATATATATATCCATACTGAGATAGATCATTGGTAAAGATGATGTAGACATAATTATCTCTAGCCGGCACATCAAATGGACCGCATACATCAGTATGTACTAGGATAAGTAGGTCTGTGGCCCTTTTTTCATATCCTACAAAAGAGAGCTTGGTCATTTTGCCATGAAGGTATGATTCATAAATCAAATATGACTCGAAAGTCAATGGACTTAATAGCCTGAATTTTTCTAATTTATTAATCATGTCTTCAGCTATATGACCTAGCCTAAGATACCAAAGATACTTATCATTTAGACTATTCCTAGGTCATTTTGAGCCTATGATATTCATATTTTATTCGATATTAAAAATAGAAACATCAATATGTAACTGATAGAGATTATTTATAAAGAAATCACTTGCAATTTTATTTCTTTCATAAAGAATATTATAATGGTCCTTAAGAAAACTAATTACATAGCCTTCTTGTGCTAAAAATAAAATAAAAATTAAATTTCTACTTGCTGTAGGTACATAAAAATAATCTCTAAGAACTAAATCTAATCTTGATAGTAGTCGAAGAGGGTAGATTTTTATGATCACAGCAGCAACTTTTGCTCTATTTTCGATGTGAAGGATCATTTTACCATCCCTTAGCCTCCTGCTATCCTCAAGATCCTGCATAAAAGTGCACAAGTGAGTACTAGAATCAGAGTTAAGCACTTAACTGAATGTAGAAAAAATCGTAAGGTTAGATTCTATAACGAGCATATCTCCAGAAGGACCTGCCCCCTTCTTGTTCTTCAGGCTGGCCAGGTAAAGAGGATAGTTCTATTTTCAATGGCCGTTAGTATTATAATAGAAATATTTTTTTTTATTGACCTTCTTCTTCGACTCTGCCTTCTTCTTCTTCTCATCATCTATCTTCTACTTCTTCACGAACTTCTTCTTCTTTTCAAAAGATTTTTTTTTGAAAGAAGTCCGCTCCACAGTAAGCACTGAGCCCTTTGAACCTTTCATAGAGAACTCAGTAGTAACTAGCATGTTTATAAATTCAGTCAAGATATTTTGAAGTTTATACATATATATATGATGAACTATCGATATGCATCAATCAAGGACTGCAGAATTATATCAATCTACAGATCCTGATCTAACTTGATACCGAGCTTCTCAAGCTCTTCTAAGTCTTTGATCATCATCAGATAATGATCTTGGATTGACTATCCATTATGCATCTGAGTCTTAAAAAATATCTTAATGATTTGATATTTAGTTGTGTGACTCTGTTCACCAAACAACTCTTGCAGGTGAGCTAACAGTTGGTGACTAATCTTAATATCTTCATATTGACACTTGAGCTCATCAGATATTGAGCCTAACGTGTAATACCTGGCTTTGTTATCTTCATCCATCCATTTTTTCAGAGACGCTCTCTGCTCAATGGATGGATGGGCTGGTAAAATGGGAGGATCTCATTTCAACACATGAGTTAACTTTTCAAAATCTAAAATAATTTTGAAGTTCTAGAGTCAATCTATGTAGTTGGATCTGATCAATCTATGGGTATCCAGGATATGGGCTAGTGGATTGGATGCAGATATTTTTCTATAGAGAGTCAAAGTTTTTAGTTAAATTTTATAATTAGATTTAATCAATTTATTTAAAAATTTTATTTTTAAATAAATTATACTTTTACTATTTACTTGGATTCCTATACTTTCTTGGTAGAGATTGAAAATCTTCGTTATTATAGATTTCTAGTGGATGGTGCGGTCCCACCAACTGGCTCACCACCTCATCTAATAATTATTGGTGATGGATCAACTGATGAGTAAACAACTCTTATCCAATGATTCTCTAATCATGATGCACCCAAACCTGATCTCTAATTCATGAAGCTCACCATACTCAGAATATTGCTCCACTTCTTAGTTAAGTCAGATCTACCATTTGCATAAATTGAATTTCTAATTGGATCCCTCCGTATCTAAAATATTGAGCTTAATCCATCCTCCAATCTGTAGCATCCAATACCAAATAAATATGGTTGTATCTTTCTGGTGTAACTAAATCACCGTATCCAGTCGAGAACAATCAATCCCAAAAAAAACTGTACATCTACAATAGTGAAAGATCTTAGACTTAATATTTTCATAGAAAAAATTAATTTAGGTCTCTTTAAACTTAACTTGACTTAGTCATAATAATTATGACTAACTTAGTGGCAAAAGTTGGCTCGAATTGTTAGCCACTTTAAATCAGAACTGGATCGACACAAATGGCCAGGTAAGTGAGATTGGTGAAAGGGATATGGCATTAACTCGATAAGAATGCATTCAGATCGAGTAGCTCTTAATTAAAAACTAGTCAACCGTATCTACCAAACTTATCTTAGACACTAGATTATTAAATCATAATCAATCGGATTAGCCTATAATCCAAACTCGAATCATGGAGTCAAATTAGATCTTGATCTGATCGAGTTACATCTCAATGTGATTCGATCTTGACCCAAACTTAATCCTATTAGGCTAGTCAAATCTAAGCTTTTTTTGATCCTACCTAACTAACTCTTAATTCGATTTGATCAACCGCTGGACTTAATTGAGCTACCCAAGCCTAAACCTAATTTTATGAAAATATCTTAGATCTAAAATTTATAATTTTTAGATCTAATTAATTTTATAATCTTAATTCTTAATTATGTTTGGATTCATGAACAAAATATGTAATAAAATCTTAGAATTTTAGAATCTAAATTTTTACAGAAAATAAGTTCTGATTTTTTATTAAGAACGAACGCACTGCACCCCTACATATCATAAGAACACCCCATCGAATGGAAGGAGAGGGCCTTTTAATCCTACTTTATTCTTATGATCAGACGGTCAAGAAAAACTCCTTAATCAAAAAATATATTTTCTAAAATAAAATAAGTTAGATCTAAATCATATATCATATATACAATCAAAGATCTAATCTATACATGTCTTGCATACATCTCATGTATCATAACTCAATCAACCATGCATGCTTTTAGATCTAATATATCACATATTAAATCTAAAAAATAAAATTTTAAATTTGATCATATCATAATAAAATTATCTAAATAGTTTATAGAACTATTCTATAACTAGTCTAAGCATACATCTTTCATATCTTATATGAATAAATTAAAAATTAAAAATTTTATTTTTTAGATCTGATTATAATAATTATAATACTAAAAAATAAAAATAAAATAGATTTAAAATTATATTTAATTAAATTAGTAACATAATTATATTAGACTACACATGGAACTATTCTATTCCTAGTTTAGTCATGCATCTCATACATTATAGATCTAAATCATATAATTTTTTAATTTTTGATTTTAGATCTAATCACATCTGATGTGATATCTAAAATTTATTAATATCAAATCATAAATAAAAATTAAATTAGATCTAAAATAAATCTGAAGAACTCCAAATGTAGCTCTGATACCAATTGAAGAAAAATTTGATTTTCCATCGTAGGATCGTCCAGATCTGATCAGATTTAAGATAAATTTTTTTATTAAAATTTTTATGATCCAATCAGATTTAAAAATTCTTAAATTTGATTGAGATAATTTGATATTAAAAATTAAAAATTAAATTAAATTTTAAGTATCTGATTGGATAATCTAATTATCCTGCAATGATCCTGATTGTTCCTGAGGTTCTGAAAGAAGCCACGCATGCACCTAGCCTCTATCGATATTTACTCAGGCAGAATCTAGAAGTCTTCTTCTCATAAATCTTTCTTTAAAAGATCAGATCTGGATCTAATCTATAAGTCCTTCAAAATAGTTTCTGAAGGTAGCTCGTCCGTCTTACGAACACCATCACATAGATGCTAAATCATGTGCTAAAATTCTTGGACCTTCTTCTCTGATTTGTGCCAATTTTTGGTGTATAGAAGAGGAAGAGAGAGAGGATCAAAGGGGGTATGGGATATGATAGGGGCGACAGCACTTGGGCATGGAAAATATTTTCATGCGATGATTGCACAATGGCGTGAGAAGGGGTTTAAAACTTATGCAGCATCTAGAGTTCCACTTTGACCAAATAACCTATTATTTGTTTTAAAGGGACATCAAGATTAATCTCTACATCAAATACCAGATTTCTATCTAGTTTTGATGCCAAAAATCCCTCTAAAAATTGATGATAAGAGAAGATAAGGAAGAGTCCATTGCGCCTAGGACTCTTTCCTTAAGAGTTTGATCCAAATTAAACTCCATCAAAACCTAGTCAAAATACTACCATATTTTATAAAATTTGGCACACCCATAGCATGACTCGAGCCCCATCACATATTCAAAAATCAAAGCAAAATGATTTTTAAAAAATTTTTTAGAAATATTTGATCAGGTGATCCTCAATTTTCTTAATTAGGTCAACTATTGACCCTAATCCAATTGCACTAGGAATGAATTTAATTTCTACAACTAATCTGACATGGACTGATTTTAGTAAGATAAAAATAAATCTATTTAAGATATATAAATAATTTAAATTAAATTTGACTTAGTTGCAATGAATCAGAAAGATTATAGAAGAAGAAAGCCAAGCTCAATCGTATGCTAGCATGATTACCTTGAACCTGATTGAATCTAATCCAAATCAATCAAACTGGATTAGCTCAATTGATGATATTTAGATTCAAACTCTTATTTTTGTAATCCAATTAGATTTAATTTTATATGATAATGAGATATGTCACGATCTCTATCATCGATATCATTGAAATACCTTTCGATAGATCAGAACTTTTCTGATTCATACAATTAGAATGATTGATCATCAAAATTATTTTAATTGCTTCCAAAATCCATCAGTGACACCTAAAAGTATATGGTGGTAATCTATCAAAACTGAAAGTGAATCTTTCGATACAGCTACCTATGTGATTGGGTTCTTCTATCTTGAGCCCTGATAGGATTAGGATTAAGGTGAACTCATCAAACCCAACATCCGTCATATGAATTAATCATTCGATTCGAGTCTAATATAAAGTTCTAATAGAAACTCTTTCTATCATCTTCACTCTACCATGGTCATGGACTAAGGACTCCATCTCATGATTATCATAGGGCTACTCCTCATTTACCAAGATAGATAGATTTCCTATTGATGCAATACAATTCCTACAATGAACATACTATAGCTAACATACATCTCAGGATTCTGAATGGCTAGAAGATCGAGTTATGATATAGTCAAACTATAACATCATCAAGATGAACTATCGATGCACCTCAGGTTAAAGAATCAGACATACCACTATAGTATCAAGCCAGTCATCGATGAGAAGGTAGACTTTCTTATGACTACTCGAGATGGTCATGCTCAGTATCCTCATTTTCTAATGAGTATCTGTACTCTCATTTCAGTGTCTCCACATCCTAGACTTAAGATTCATCTATCCTAAAAAAGCAATCGTACACTAATCTTTTAGATCGATCATCATCCTCGTGATGATCCTACGGTCAAGAGTAGTTTATGAGTTAATTATGAAAATTTATGTCTTAAATTTTTAACTCTTAAAAATATGAATTGTCATTATCATTAACTCAAAGAATGTATCATAGATATTTTAAATACACACTATGATAGAAAATAATTTTTTTATTAATTTATAATCAAAATAATAAAATTATCCTAAAAAATGTATTATAAGTATCAACCAATCTGACTTCTAGGGCACACATTTAACATTGGTCTGCTGATTTTCTGATTTAAGCATTATCTGATTCTCATCTAGTAGTACATGATAATTTTAATACATAAAAATGTGATGAAAGCTCAGATCTGCTACTAAAAAATAAGGCATTGCGCATTTCTTTGCACCTTTAACTATGAGGTGGATGTAAGTGATTGTTTGCGATATAACAGACCATCCAAGCTTGCCATGCATTACAAGTTCTTCTGCACCAAAGTACAGTAAGATGGTTGCAAGCAGTTGTCTACAATGTAATAGACCATCTAAGCTTAACCGTACAATAATAAGAATAAAATACATCACCTCCATTTAAGTGCATCTTGCACAGGCAGTCATCATAGCCTTTATCTCCGAGCCTCCGATCGCCTCCTCAAGCTACAAACCAAAAATATAAATTTTATTAAAAATAAAATAATAATTTAAAAATAAAATTTATGTGCTCGCATAGTCTGATCATGTGACAAGCTCCAAGTCTAAACTACAAGCATTGGTACCTGCATAGAAAGACATGGGAGATAATATACGTGGACGAGAAGCTCTACTTGTCCAATACATTTACAGATGTGCAAGAGCTTAACGGTGATGGGCTCGAGCATATGATTAGCATATTTGGTGGATTTAATCTAATTATTGGTGGAAGCCTATGTAAAAACTTTTCAGATAGCAACCATCATAGTCATGATAGACTATAGGGGTTGCTATAGTTACAGCCTTGCTTAGCTTTTAGGGGGTAGCAATCCTATAGAGGGTAAGCATGACTATAACCATAGCAATTCTATCCATTATGACTATGGTAGTTGCTATCTAAAAGATTACTATATGGACATCCATCAATATGAAGAGAAATCCTGATTTTTCGGACCAGGTTCATTCAGATCTGATCAGATCAAGAGATATATTTCAAAATTTTTTTTCTTTGATCTACATCATATCTAAGATGTTTTAGATTTGATTATAATTATTTTAAAAATAAAATAAAATCTAGATAAATTAAATCAAATTTAATTTACCTTGATATGGGTAATCTTATTATCCGTTGATGATCCTGTATGCAGTGAAAGATTCTGGATCTAGCCACGTAAGTGCCTGGCCTCTACCGATATCCACTTGGACTGGATCTAGAGATCCTCTTCTTCTCTATCACATCTCCAAAAATCAGATCTGGATCTGATCTGGAGGATCTTCAAAACTTCTTTTGAAGATCAGCAATCGTCCTTTGTAGCAGCGCAGTCTTCTAGCTTTCAGTCGCCTTTCTTTGATCTGGATCGCACCAACCAAAAGTCCAAAACTCCTTTTGGATGTGGAGAGGGAGGAGAGAAGGTGGTTTGGCATGGAGGAGGAGAGGAGAAAAGGCCTTGGGGCATGGAGATCTCAATTAATTCAGATATCTCTTTGAGTTGGGCGCAGGATCTTATTTATAGACTGTCTGTGATCCAACTTCTCTTCTTCCCAACCAATCACAACTTTTTATGAAATCAGATCTAAATCTGATTGGTGAGAATAGAGTCACGTGGATTCCTTCTTAGAGGATGCCTAAGACCAGTCAAAGTTGGTTCTTAGGAGAACTCTAATTGGAATCCAAAAAGGAGATGGAGTCCCTGTCCAACAGGGACTCCTAGGCGCCTCCAACTTGGGCACACGCCAAGGGTGGCGTGCGCCCTCTTCCTTGCCTAGGTTCTGGCAGGGGGACAGGCCCCCACCAGCTCTCCAATAGGTGCGTGACATGTGGTCAAAAGTCAAAGTATCAATGGTCAACATTTGACCAGTCAAAGGTAGACTTTTGACCAAAGTCAAAGCACAAGAAATGGCAGGTGACCAAAAATGGCAGGTAATGTCTTACAAAATAAGACAACCTTTTCTGACTTGGACAACCTCCAGTCAGACCATATGAAGGCCTCTGATTGAGCACAAACTCCTTTGGCTCAGTCAGGACAACTTATTTATGATAGTAAAAGAAGAACGTTAGGTTCAATCGAGTGCTAGCACGATTTTCTTGAACCTAATTGAATCTCATTCAGATCAATTGAACTGGATCAGTTCAATTGATGATCACCAGATTCAAACCCTTTATTTGTGTGACCCAGTTAGGTTCAGTTCTGTATGGTAATGGGATATGTCATGATCTCTATCATCGACATCATCGAAACTCCTTTCGATGGATCAGAACTCTTCTGATTCGAACAGCTAGAATGATCGATCATCTAAATCATTCTAATTGCTCCCAAAATCCACCAGTGACACCTAGCAGTATATGGTGGCAACCCATCAGAGCTGAATGCGAACCTCTTGGTGCAGCTACCTGTGTGATTAAGTTCTTCTATCTTGAGCCCCGATCAGATTAGGGTTAAGGTAAACTCGTCAAACCCTAGTTTCTGTCATATGATGTAATCATTCGATTCGAGTCCAATGTGAAAATCTAAATAGAAACTCTTTCTATTATTTCACTCTGCCATGGCCATGGACTTCTGGACTTGATTCTCATGATTATCATAGGGCTGCTCCTCTACCACCGAGGTAGATAGATTCCATCTTGATGCAATCCAGTTCCTACAATGAACATGCTATAGCCAACATACACCTCAGGGTTCCGAATGGCTAGGAGATCGAGTAATGGTGTAGTCAAACTATAACACCCTCAAGGTGAACTGCCGATGCACCTCAGGTCAAAGAACCAGACACACTACTGCAGCATCGAGTCAGTCATTGACGAGAAGGTAGACTTCCCTAATGACTACTCGAGGTGGTCACGCTCAGTGCCCTCGTTCTCTAACGAGTACCTATACTCTCGCTCCGGATGTCTCCACACCGTAGACTCAAGACTCATCTACTAAAGAGAAGCGATTGTACACCAACCTTTCAGATCAATCACCATCCTCGTGATGATCCTATGGTCGGAAGCATTTTATGAGTTAATAATGATTATTCATGTCTTAAATTTTCAACTCTTGAAAATATGAATTATCATTACCATTAACTCAAAGGATGTATCACAGACACTAAATACACATATGTGATAGAAAATAACCCATTTTATTGATATTAGTTAAAATTATAATTTTATCCCTAGAAGTGTATTAGAAGTGTCAGCCAATTCTGACTTCTAGGGCATATATATCTAACACAGTAACCATATCAAATTTACCAAATGTGCTAATCATATGCTCGAGCCTGTCACTGTTAAGCTCTTACACATCAGCAAGGTCTTGGATAAGTAGAGCCTCCAAAGCCCTTATAATTGTTTGCCATCAATTGATCCCCATACAAGTACCAATGCTTGAATTTGGTATAAATCCACATCTCAGGCCAGTGTTTGCAATACAGTCTGAACCTTCCTTCAGTTCGAGCATTCTTTATGTCAAGATCGAAGCGCGTAGAGCACGTCTCGAGCCTGTATTTGCAATATAGCTCAAACCTTTTCTTGGTTCGAGCAACCTGCATGCCGAGACTGAAATGCACAGGGCACGTGCCGGATCGGTGTTTGTAATGCTATCCAAATCTTTCCTCGGTTCGAGCACGCTGTATGCTAAGATGAAGCATGCAGGGCACATCTCGATCTTGTATTTGCAGCTCAAACCTTCCTTAGTCCGAGCATTCTGCATGTCGAGACCGAAGCATGCATGGCAAGTCTTGGGTCGGTGTTTGCAATGCTGCCCAAACCTTACCTCAATTCGAGCGTATTGCATACCAAGATCGAAGTGCGTAAGGTATGTCTCAGCCTCATATTTTAACTACTTGTTGTTAGAGCATCAAATAATAATTTAAAATTGATCTATCTAAAGATTAGAATAGTGGTGAGTCGGATGTCGATTTTCTCGAGGATTGAAGGCTAAGTTACATTCAATATAATTAAAAATAAAATTAATTTATTAAATAAAAATTTTAAAAAAAATAATTTTAATTTAAGTAAAATAAAATAAAAAAATTAAATAAAATTTAGTTAGGGTTTAAGAGTCAATTAAAAGTATTCTAAAATTTTGAATCCATCTCTAACAGGATTGTGGTAATTTCTTTTAATGCAAGAGTTTAATATTTTTAAAAATTTAGTTATGATTATAATCTATTTTTTTTGGGCATGAACCATATCTTTCGATCATGATCCATCTCAATAGAATCATAAATTATTCAATATTTTAATTTTTAAAAATTGATAACATAGCTTTTTACTGATTCTCTCTAATATAAACTATTAAATCGAGCACGAATTGTATCTTTCGATCACAATCCATCTTCATAAATATAGTCTATTTAAATATCAATCAATAAAAAGTATGTTAAAATCTTATACATGAGAATAGAATTTAGGATTGGATAGAAAAATAATTTATTCATTGCATAAAAGAAATTACAAAAAATAAAGAAAAGAAAATTACAATCCATATTAGAAGACTTCATCTACATCCCAGAATCTGATCTTTAGTTGCACATAGTTGATGATCTGCTCTCTGGCATCTTCTGATCTCCTAGATAAAATAAAAAATAAATAAATAAATAAAAAGAAAGAAGAAAGGGGAAGAGAGGAGAAGAGAAGGAAGAGAGAAAGAGATTTTGAGGAGGGCTTGGAAGCTCTATTTTCCCCCAAGAGGGGTTTTCTCCGGCTTTTGATGTGAAGAGGGATTAAATAGAGGAAGAAATAAGATTTTCAGAGTCATTTTTGGAGTCAAAATTCGAGTCCTGATCGATTTAAAATGTTCTGTTGAATTCTGGCCATCAGATCTTGATCAAATGGCTCAAATCAACTCAAAAACCACCGCAAACCCTGCTAGATGTGTTCCTGGCCATCCGATCAAAGTTTGGATTGATTTCACCCATTAGATCGCATCCAAAGAAGCTTCAGATGCTTAGTTAAAAACTGGATCGCGTCTCATCCATCGGATCTTCACCAACTACCAGATCTTTCGTCCGTTAGCGAAAAAATCTCAATCGTTGGATCAAATCCCATGAACAACAACAGTCGATCTCATCCTAGTCCTAGTAGATCGATTGCGAACCTGGTTTAGCATAGACCGCCGCGGATGTCACCCAATCAGAGCACGCCTGGCCCTAATGAAATGTCGAAATTGCCCTTGTGAGCCGCGATAAAAATGCAATAGACCCTTTAAGGGTCACGCTCGTCACGTGTCATGCACCGACTGGCCGCGCGTACTGAGCTGGCCAGTCTATGCTTATTTCATAGATCGATCGATCGATCCACCATGCACCGATCTTATTTTTTTATTTTTCTTTTATTTTAAATTTTAGGCTTTATAATTTTTTCATTTTAGCTCCGATTTGAGTAAAATTTATTACTTTTGAATCCATAAATCAAGATCTTTGCATTGATGAACTTTTTTCCTACAAAATACTAATAAAAATATTAATTTTTTAAAATAAATATTAATTATTATATTATTTTAATATTTTTATTTTATAAATTATGATAATTATCACACCTCTCAACTTGAGTTTTACTCATCCTCGAGTAAAGAAAAAAAATTAAAAATATGTACCAACTTGATAAGATATGAAAGTTTCTTCAGGTCATCCTCAAGTCAGTTGATACCTAATCAGAGATTTAAGAAATACATCATCGAATTATTAATTCTATCATAATATAGTGGTTAAGTAAAGAATATAAAATTTTAGAGTTTTTCTTTGATCAATTTTCCATCTTTATTCTTTAAATCCTCTTTCTTTAGTATGGACTAGAGGTTTTTTTTTTGGGCAGTTAGTGCAATGTTTGAATCCCTTTAACTTTCTATCTGACTCTTATAGCGAGCTTTGGACCAATCACTTCCAAATCAGTTGGCTTTAGAATACTAGGTATAGAACATCCTTCGGACTTACTGACTCGAATCAAATAGACTACAGATTAAAACTAACTGTATAACAAGCTTCTTCACATTATCCACTTTTTGATGTGAATAACATTGCTTATTTAGGCAACGAAATCCGGTTACTTGGTGGAAGACTAATGTTTAGACTTTGCTCTTTATTCTTTTTTTAAAATTTTTTTATTCTTTTTATAATTTTTTTTACTCATACCCATATAAAGTAGATTTTTTATTGAATATAGGTTGGAAGAAGGTTTTAGAATCACTCAAAAATTTATCTATTCTAGACCTAACCATTTATTGGATTTTCTTAATAATTAGATCTTTAGTATTTCAAAAATTCTCTAGATCATTAATCAATCATCGATTAAAATATCTGAAAAATTTTAAATTGGCATGAAATGATCAGGTACATAAAACTAATTATTACCATACTTCAAGAATTTAAAAAAAATTATTTATCCTTCCCTCCAACTTAATTTCCATTATCTTCAATAGAAAAAAAAAGTATGTGATAAATGGTAATAAAATAACAAGAAAAGAATTCATCTGGCTTAATTTGGTTTTGGTCTTAGTCTGGGTTTATTTATTCTTCATCTAGTATGAGTCTGTAGTTCTTTCTCCAACTTAGTCCTGAAAGAAGATTAAACTAAAAAGAAAAAGCAAATTTAAAAGCAAAAAGCTGGGTTGCCTCTCAGTAAGTATTAAGTTTAACGTCTTCAGCTAGACCCTATGAAGGAGTTTTATATATAATTATTTTTAATGCATCCTTCAAGGTTCCAAAAAAATAAGGCCAATTAGGAGGCCTGGTCATAATGGTAATAAAACATTCATGAAATGCTTTACGGTGTTTAGATTTAGCCCTGATCAGTAAAGTGCATGGAGCAAGCATGTTAAACTAGAGTCTAATCTTATCATAATTTTTATAATTATCAGGAAAGGATTGTGTTTGTAGGACCAAAATTAGGAGTGATGGTTTAGAAATTTATTCAATGATAACCTAATTTGCCCCACTCCCTTTTCTCGGGTATGATATGTCTTGATATATTCTCTCCCTGATCAAAATCATAGCACTTATTCCAAATTAATTTTAAATCCACCTTCATACATCATTTTAACATTATAGATAAATTTTAGAGGCCATCTTCAAAAGTAGCATCGAATATAGAAAAATCATTCATAAAATCGTTATCCCTCATATCAGTAATATCCCATCGGATAGCTTCTTTATGTGCTTTTAGAACATCCATAAGTTAGTCTTCCTGGATAAGTATCACTAGTAGAGTGTCAATAGATTCATCAGAAAGTGATTTCAATTCTTGATCAATTCGTGGTTCTAACAAAAGAGCTATTGGTGGGCTAGGTGGTGGCTTAAAATTTTTTATCCGTAGTGGGGTGGTTTTGGGGTTGGATTTATCTATTTGGTCATTAACTTCTGTATTGTATCCATCATCATCAAAATCGTCTACCTCATAATGGGCCAAATAGGGATTTAACGGATCATGAGAAAGAATTATGGCTGAAGCTTCCTCTAATGTGTTATTTACTTATGGTTCTTAGGAAGTCTCTATTGATTCAATCATCTCATTAGTTTGTCCATCCCCATTAAAAGAATTGGGTGATTTTAGGATACCTAGGGATGGATCCCTATATAAGTAAGATGATGGATTTGGTATATCCCATGGTTCTTGATTTTTTCTATATTTTTCTTCAATTATATGATCTAAGATGATCTTTTTGGTTTTAGAGGGTTGTTTTATAATCATTTCCTTTTCAAGAGTTAAAAATGATTGTTCAAGGAAAAGCTTCTGGAATATTAAAATT
The DNA here is from genome assembly GCA_006176705.1 of Cocos nucifera. NCBI lineage: Eukaryota > Viridiplantae > Streptophyta > Magnoliopsida > Arecales > Arecaceae > Cocos > Cocos nucifera. The sequence goes on from QRFJ01000026.1 coordinate 276,444, forward strand.
TTTAGTCATGTATGGTCCCTCAAGGTCACTCTCGGACTGACTGGGCAACTCATTTTTACTAATAGCCATGACTAATTGATCTAACTATATTTTCAAATGAGCAATGACTTGAGAGTTTGAATTTATGGCTTGGGAGTTTGAATTTATAAGTTGGTTAACGAGATCATTTTGCGGTTTCATTATGGCTTCTAAGATTTTTTCTATTGAATTAAGCCTTTGGTCATCTATAGTATTCAATGGTTGATTGATAAATTCTAACTCATCTACTGCTTACTGAATCCTCTTCTCAAAAATTGACTTATTATTATTTAAAGAAGATTGATATTCTAGGTAGAGCATATCATAATAAGGTGCATCCATGAATGTAGGTCCTTATGGCACTGGGGTAACTACTAGTTGTGATTGCCACGAGAAATTTGGTTGAGCCCCCCAGCCTGGATTGCAAGTGTTAAAGTATGGATTATTTCCTGATCTATAGGCTATATGGGTTTGATTGTGATAATCTTGCTCACACATATACTTAGAAAATTGGTTTGGACATCTTCTTGCAAAGTGAGCGGGGCTTGAACATATTGCATAAACTTGTTATGCAGGAAGAAGAGATGGATAGAAAGAATTCTCATTGGCTATTAGACGATCTAATTTATGGGATAACTCATCTATTCTACTCTCAAGATCCATCTCAAATTATTATTTATTCAAATATGTATAATAAAAGACTTTAGATAAGGGCAATCTTCTTCTAATTATTATTTTATTTAATTTATTTTATTTTAAAGAAAGAAGATGAGAGAAAAGCAAGAAGAGGGTTCTAAAGATGAGTCCTTAGGAGTTCTGAATCTAGAGATGAAAGAGAGAATAGTATTTTAATTAAGATTTGAATTATATTGATAAATAAGTTAAGCAAGCATAGACTCTCTATCCTAAGATTAATCTAAATCTAGACAGCTCCTAACTGTTAAGGTCACCTTCAAGCCCTCCAAGTAAAGAATCAACCAATCAATTGGCTATGTAAGTATAAGATCAATGAAGGTCCTCCCGTTGCTTGCCTTAGACATCAATTTGCTTGATCAGGTAAGCTAATGGAATTAATTATAAACCACCTTCTTTTGGGCCCAGTCGTGTCTCAAACCATTTGCCTAGACATCAGTTGAATTGACTAACTCTAACCTACTCCAACTTTTAGGTTTCTTATTCTAACGAGCTCAAATATCCTAGGACCAACGTTTAATTAATTTTAAGGTCTAGGTCAATGCAATATGAAGGATGGTAGTTTGTGGGCTAAGGGTGATCAAATTCTTTTCTTATCTTATTTAATGAGTTATGCCCTTAGAGTATATTATGAATATGCAATGCAAATCAAACAAGATGTCCAAATATGTTTAAAATTAATTTTATATTATATTTTTAATTTTGCTAAATTAATTAAGTTTTATGAGATATCAGTGATTTTTTTAGGATTTATGGTTTTATCTTTTTATAAGTGTATTTTAGGTTTTGATTGTGTTATTTTGTAAAAGAAAGTAAATTCAAGTGATTAAGTCTGAAAAGCAGTAAATTACTAAACTATAGAAAGCAAAAAATTAATTATGAAAGATAATAATTAACTAAATAAAATTAAAGCATAATAAAAAAAATTATTTTTTTATATTTATTTTTTTATATTTTTAAATTAATTAATTAATTTTTAATTAATTAAAGCAATCATGCTAAAATCTTCAACAACGATGCCAAAAATTTGACTGCTCATCATTAGAGCATCAAATAATAATTTAAAACTAATCTACCTAAAAATTAGAATAGTGGTGAGTCGGATGTCGATTTTCTTGAGGATTGAAGGCTAAGTTACGTTCAATATAATTAAAAATAAAATTAATTTATTAAATAAAAAATTAAATAAATAAATTTAAAAATAATTTAAATTTAAATAAAATAAAATAAATAAATAAATAAAATTTAATTAGAATTTAAGAGTCAATTAAAAGTATTTTGGAATTTCGAATCCATCTCTAATGGGATTATGGTAATTTTTTTTTGTTGGTGCAGAATCTGGTCAACACCGGGATGAGCTGGAGTGGAGAAGGATGAGGTCGCCATCGGTGACCTACAAAATAAAGTTTCATCCGAAGTCGGTGGTGGTGGCTCTGGTAGGACTCTCCGACGATCAGGTCAGCTCTTCTGACCAACAGAAATGAAGTGCTCAGCTAAGAGTTCAGCAGAATTTTGGAAAGAAGAAGAGAGCTTAGAGCCTAGAAAAAATGTATCTAAAGAATTTCTTTTATAGACGGAGCTTGTAGCGGATTGATGGTGACAGCTGCAGTTGCCTGATAGCGGGCCGCTCGAGGTCTGACGGAGTCAGTCATGGAGGGAGGCACCATCTGTAGCATCGTCTGTAGTAGATTGATGGTGACAGCCATCGTCATCTGATAGTGGATCACTATCATCTGCAGCAGACTGATAGTGACGGCCACAGCCATCTGATACTGAGCCGCTCGGACCACATGAAGGGGTGAAGAGCTTTGATGTATATCAATTCCAGAGGAGTTCGGACTCGCAAAGAAAATATGGCTAAAGAAAATCATCCGAAAGGAATGCTAGCTGAAGGAGGAGCTCAGAAGAAGTTCGGCTCATATAGAGATTCGACTAAAGGAGTTTGGCTCCTGTAGGCATCCGATTGAAGGAGGGATCCGAAAGGAGTTTGGCTCCCGTAGGCATCCGATTGAAGAAGAAGCTCGAAAGGAGTTCGGCTCTCATAAAAGTTCGATTAAAGGAGATGTCTGGGAGAAGTCCGACTCTTGGAGAAGTCCGACTGAAGAAGGAGTTCGACTTCCGTAGGCATCCGAATAAAGGAGGAGCTCTGGAGGAGTTTGGCTTCTATAGGTGTTCGACTGATGGAGGGATCCGGAAGGAGTTTGGCTCCTATAGAAGCCCGATAGAAGGAGGAATTTAGAGAAAGTTTGACTCTCGTAGAAGGCCGATAGAAGAAAAAATCTGGAAGGAGTTTGGCTCCCATAGAAGCCCGATAGAAGGAGAAATTTGGAGGAAGTTTGGCTTCCATAGAAGTCCGATAGAAGAAGAAATCTGGAGAGAGTTCGGCTTCCATAGAAGTTCGATAGAAGGAGGAATCTAGATGGAGTTCGGCTCTCATAGAAGTCGAATAGAAGGAGATGTCTGAGAGGAGTCTGGATCCTAGGAAAGTCTGGCTCTTGAGGAGTTTGGTAGGAATTCGACCATTGGGAGAGTTTGACTGGGGCTCGATCGTTGAGAAGTTCAGTCGGTTGAAAGAATTCGGCTGAGGCTCGACCATTGAGAAGTTCGATCGACTAAAGGGATTCGACCGAAACTCGATCGTTGAAGCTCTTCCGTGATTATTGATTGCATTGGGCTAAGCATCAGGCTGAATTTTGATGAAAGTGGGGTTTATCCCCAATAATAGTCCCTCCCACTTTTGAGTTCGAAATTCGAAGGAAGGGAGTACAAAAAGGTGACCGTCGAAGTCTTTTTTCGGACTCTGCATCCATTGAAGTTGAAGCTCGGAGAAGATCTTATCTCCAATCGAGATTGAAGTTGAAGTTGAGGCTTGGAGGAGATCTCATCTCCAATCGAGATTGAAAGAGATCTCATCTCCTATTGATGCAGTCGTTGAAGCTCGGGAGAGATCCTATCTCTAGCCGAGGTTGAAGAAGATCTTATCTTCTATTGACATAGAAGCTCGGGAGAGATCTCATCTCTAGCCGAGGTTGAAGAAGATCTTATCTCTTATTGACATAGAAGCTTGGAAGAGATCTTATCTCTAGTCGAGATTGAAGGAGATCATATCTCTTGTTGACGTAGAAGCTCGAAAGAGATTTCATCTCTAGCCGAGGTTGAAGGAGATCTTACCTCCTATTGACATAGACTCTAAAGCTCGGGAGAAATCTTATCTCTAGCCAAGATTGGAGGAGATCTTATCTCCTATCGACGTAGACTCTGAAGCTCGAGAGAGATCTTATCTCTAGTCAAGGTTGAAGAAGATCTCATCTCTTATCGATGTAGACTCTGAAGCTCGGAAGAGATCTTATCTCTAGCTGAGGTTGAAAGAGATCTTATCTCCTGTTGACGTAGACTCTGAAACTTGGAAGAGATATTATCTCTAATCAAGGTTGAAGGAGATCTTATCTCCTATTGATGTAGACTTTGAAGCTCGAGAGAGATCTTATCTCTAGCCGAGGTTGAAGGAGATCTTATCTCTGATTGACGTAGACTTTGAAGCTCGAAAAAGATCTTATCTCTAGCCGAAGCTCGGAAGAGATCTTATCTCTAGCCGAGGTTGAAGGAGATCTTATCTTCTATTGACGTAGACTCTGAAGCTCGAAAGAAATCTTATCTTTAGCCGAGGTTGAAGAAGATTTTATCTCCGGTTGATGTAGACTTTGAAGCTCGGAAGAGATCTTATCTCTAGCCGAGGTTGAAGAAGATCTTATCTTCTATTGATGTCTATTGATGTAGACTCTGAAGTTCGAAAGAGATCTTATCTCTAGTCGAGGTTAAGAAAGATCTTATCTCTGATTGACGTAGACTTTAAAGCTCGAAAGAGATCTTATCTCTAGCCAAGGTTGAAGGAGATCTTATCTTCTATTGACGTAGACTCTAAAGCTCGAGAGAGATCTTATCTCTGGCTGAGGTTGAAAGAGATCTTATCTCCTATTGACGTAGACTCTGAAGCTCGGAAGAGATCTTATCTCTAGCCGAGGTTGAAGGACTTCAACTTGCTCAGTTAGGACGAGGTTCTCTTCTTGTTCCTAATACGATCACTATTGACTATTTTTTTTCTATCATCATATAGTTTTTGCATCAAGAAACAATATTATTGAAATAAAAAAAATTTATTGAAGAAAAATTACTGACAGCACATTCTCAGATTCTCTATGTTTCAGGATCGTGAGAGTGTTGTTCCTTCGAGTTCCTTCAGACAATAAGTTTCAAGCTGGACGACCTCCTCTATCTCATACTGGTCTTCTCAATTTGGAGCAAATTTCTCTTGACTTTGAGGCTAGAAGATGATGGCTCGTCGAAGTACCGAGCCCCTCCCAAAGGTAGCATTGATGATGTCGGAAGGTGGCCAACCTCCTTGTTGTTCCTCCATCATTTGTGGTTTTGGCTACGACGGCACCCTTGACCAATCTTCTCCTACTTTAGGCTGACGTCTGAGGAATCGATCCAGCCGCCCCCTCCTGATGAGCTCATCGATTTCATCTCAGAGCTGAATGCATTCTTTAGTATCATGGTCGTGGTCATGATGGTAGAGACAGTACTTGCATCGATCGCGCTTGTTTGGGGAAGATCATAATTCTCTTGGTCTTGGTAGCTGATTCTTAATTTTCATCAGAACTTGAGCTTTAGGAATGTTAAGAGGGGAGTAGTTGTGGAATCTTTCGGAGGGAGGAATTCTTCATGCCCTTCTGTCGGAGCTTCCTTGATGAGGAGCTCGAGAAGTAGTTTGGGCTCGCTTGCACTCGAAAGAAGTCCATAAGCATAGCCGAACTTCACTCGACCCTCCATCGACAATGGGTCTATTAGACTCGTCTGCCCGCCGCTCTTCTACGATTTCTTCATCCTCCAACTTGAAGACTTCTTCCGCACGGACATATCTCTCGGCCCGGACTAGCAGATTGGTAAAGTCCCTGGAGTACTTCTTCAAAAAAAATAGTAAATCGTTCTTCTGAAGGCCATCCTTAAGTGCGGCCATTGCAACAGACTGGTTCAGATCCCGGACCTCCAATGCCGCAGCATTAAATCAGATGACATAAGTATGGATGGATTCTCCCTCCTTCTGCTTAATATTCATCAGAAAATCTGAATCTCGGTGTGGACGTCGGCTGCTGACGAAGTAGGTCATGAACTGATGGCTCATCTGATCAAAAGAGAAAATCGTACCTGATTTCAACATTGAGTACCAGTTTTTTGCTGCTTCCTTTAAGGTAGATGAAAAAGCTCGACATAATATGGTGTTTGGTGCATCATGGAGTAGCATCATGATTCGGAAGGCCTCCAGATGATCAACTGGATTAGAGATTCCATAGTAGCTTTCAAATTAAGAGAGCTTGAAGTTCGGCGGAATGGACTCTTGCATAATTCGAGGAGAGAAAGGAGGATCGGTGCAGACGTAGTCACAGCAAGCTGAGGTGATGTGGTGGAGTTTCTTAATTCATCGGTTCATCTTCCGTAGTTTGTGATCGAGGATATTATCTCGGTTGTAGACCTTGGAGGACTTCCGACTACAGATGGAGAATGTCTCGTCCAGAGGAGAACCATAATCCGAATACGGATCCTTTGCTCTCTATTTCTCTTTTTCAGGGGCGAAGGGCATGCTAGCCTAAATGCTCTTTCTTGATATCAGTTTTTGATATTCTGATGATGGATTTTCTGATGGAGTCACCGTCGGGGGCTGTCGCATGGCCTACACCATCTCGATGAGGTCCTGAATCCACTACATCAATAGGTTAAACTGCTCTAGATCTACCATGACTGTCGATGGAAGTGGAGGTTGAAGTGCCGATGATGGAGCAAGAGTGGATGGATCCAGTTCAGATCTGACGGTAGATGCAGTAGATCTTCGGATAGTCACCTTCTTTTGAGGCATTTCTTGGGATTAAGAAAAAAGGGTGGAGATAAACCTTGGAGAAGAAGATCGATAGGATCGGCTGAGCACTCCTTTAAGAATAAGGATACCTCAGAGACAGAGACTCTTTCTCTAGCGTCAATTCTGTTGGTGCAAAATTTGATCGATGTCGGGATGAGCTAGAGTGAAGGAGGACGAGGTCACTGTCGATAACTTACAAAATAAAGTCCGTTCAAAGTCGATGGTGGTGGCTCCGATAGGATCCTCCGATGATCAAGTCAGCTCTTCTAACCAACAAAAATGGAGTGCTCAAGCAAGAGTTCGGTAGAATTTTGGGAAGGAGAACAGAGCTTAGAGCCTAGAAAAAAATGTATCTGGAGGGTCCCTTTTATAGGCGGAGTTTGTAGTGGGTTGATGGTGATAGCTATAGATGTCTGGTAGCAGGCTGCTCGAGGTCTGACGGAGTCAGTCATGGAGGAAGGCACCGTCTGTAGTAGATTGATGGTGATAGCCATCATCGCCTGATAGCGGATCACTGTCACTTACAGCGGACTGATAGTGATGGCCACAGCCATCTGATACTGAGCCGCTCGGGCCGTATGAAGGGGTGAAGAGCTTTGACGTATATTAATTCTAGAGAAATTCAGACTTCCAAAGGGAATACGGCTAGGAGGATCATCCAAAAAGAATGCTAGCTGAAGGAAGAGCCCGGAAGGAGTTCGGCTTCTGTAGAGATTCGACTGAAGAAGAGATATGGAAGGAGTTCGGCTTCTGCAGAAGTTCGACTGAAGGAGAAGCTCAAAAGGAGTTCAGCTCTTGTAGGCGTCCGACTGAAGGAGGGATCCGAAAGAAGTTCGACTTTCGTAGGCGTCCGACTGAAGGAGAAGCTCGGAAGGAGTTCGGCTCCCATAGAAGTCCGACCGAAGGAGATTCTGGGAGAAGTTCGGCTCCTGAAGAAGTCCGACTGAAGAAGAAGCTCGAAAGGAGTTCGGCTCCCATAGACATCCGACTGAAGGAGGAGCTTCGGAGGAGTTCGACTCCCGTAGGCGTCCAACTGAAGGAGGGATTCGGAAGGAGTTCGGCTCCTATAGAAGCCCAATAGAAGGAGGAATCCAGAGAAAGTTTGACTCCCATAGAAGCCCGATAGAAGGAAGAATCTGGAAGAAGTTCTACTACTATAGAAGTCCGACAGAAGAAGAAATTCGGAGGGAGTTTGGCTCTAGTAGAAGTCCGATAGAAGAAGATGTTTGGGAGGAGTCTGGATCCTGGGAAAGTCCGACTTCTAGGGAGTTCGGTAGAAATTCGCCGTTGAGAGAGTTCGATTGGAGCTCGATCGCTGAGAAGTTCGACCGGCTGAAGGGATTCGGTTGGGGCTCAGCTATTGAAGCTCTTCCATGATTATTGATTGCATTGGGCTAAGCATTAGGCTGAACTTCGATAGGAGCAGAGTTTATCCCAAACACTTTTAATGCAAAAGTTTAATATTTTTAAGAATTTAGTTATGAGTATAATCTATTTTCTTTGGACATGAACCATATCTTCCGATCACGATCCATCTCAATAGAATCATAAATTATTCAATACTTTAATTCTTAAAAATTGGTAACATGACTTTTTATTGATTCTCTCTAATATAAATTATTAAATCAAGCATGGATTATATCTTCCGATCATAATCCGTCTCCATAAATATAGTCTATTTAAATATCAATCAATAAAAAGTATGTTAAAATCTCATACATGAGGATAGAATTTAGGATTGGACAGGAGAATAATTTATTCATTGCATAAAAAAATTATAAAAAATAAAAAAAAATATAATCCGTACTAGAAGACTTCATCTACATTCCAAAATTTGATCTTTAGTAATTGTACATAGTTGATGATCTGCTCCCTAGCATCTTCTGATCTCCTAGATAAAATAAATAAATAAAGAAAGAAAGAAAGAAGAAAGAGGAAGAGAGGAGAAGAGAAGGGAGAGAAAAAGAGATTTTGAGGAGGGCTTGGAAGCTCTGTTTTCCCCCAAGAGGGGTTCTCTCCAGCTTTTGACGTGAAGAGGGATTAAATAGAGGAAGAAACAAGGTTTTTAGAGTCATTTTCGGAGTCAAAATTCGAGTCCTGGTCGATTTAAAATGTCATGTTGAATTCTGACCGTTAGATCTTGATCAAACGATTCAAATCAACTCAAAAACCACCACAAACCCTGTTGGATGTGTTCCTGGCTGTCCGATCAAGGTCTGGATTGATTTTGCCCATTGGATCGCACCTAAAGAAGCTTCAGTGCTTAGTTAAAAATTGGATCGCGTCTTATCCATCGGATCTTCACAAGCTGCAAGATTTGCCATCCATCAGCAAAAACATCACGACCGTTGGATCAAATCTCATGAACAACAGCTGTCGATCTCGTCCTGGTCGATCACGAACTCGGTTCAACGTAGACCGCCGTGTACGTCACCCAATTAGAGCACACCTGGCCCTAATGAAATGTCAAAATTGCCCCTATGAGCTGCGATGAAAATGCAGTAGACCCTTTAAGAGTCTACGCTCGCCATGTGTCATGCATCGACTGGCCACGCCTGCTAAGCTGGCCGGTCTACACTTATTCCATGGACCGATTGATCGGTCCACTATGCACTGACCTTATTTTTTTTCTTTTATTTTAATTTTAAGCTTCATAACTTTTTTATTTTAGCTCCGATTTGAGTAAAATTTATTGCATTTGAACTTATAAATCGAGCTCTTTGCATTGGTGGGCTTCTTTCTTATAAACACTAATAAAAAAATAAATTTTTTAAAATAAATATTAATTATTATATTATTTTAATTTTTTAATTTTTTAAATTATGATAATTATCATATTTGCAGCCCGAACCTTCTCTTGGTTTGAGAGGGGGTGGATGCCGAGACCAGAGCGCAGGGCACATCTCAGATCGGTGTTTGCAATGCTGCACGAATCTTTCCTCGGTTCGAGCATGCTGTATGTCGAGATCGAAGCGTACATGGCATGTCTCGACCTCGTATTTTCAGCCCAAACCTTTCCTCGGTTCAAGCATGCTGTATGTCGAGATCGGAGCATACAGGGCACATCTCGGCCTTATATTTGCAGCCCAAACTTTTCCTCGATTCGAGAGGTGGTGGATGTCGAGATCGAAATACGCAAGATATATCTCGGACCGGTGTTTGCAATGCTGCCCAAATCTTTTCTCGATTCAAGCATGCTGCATACCGCGATCGAAGCGCGCAAGGCACGTCTTGACCCCATATTTGCAGCACGAACCTTCTCTCGGTTTGAGCGCTCTCATTGCCGGGATCTAAATCCCGTACAAATTAATACATAGTTAAAATAATTTTTAATACCTAATTATGTTTAATTAATATAACTTAGATAAATAAATAATTTTTATTGATGATATTAGTTATCGTTAATACTTATAATAGAAGAAGGCTACCGCACAGAATCGAGGCACAGACTAGCATGCAAGAATTGAGGTGCGAGGAGGCACAGACGAGCAGGGACTGAGACTCAGGGATGCGGCCACAAATGGGAGCTTATGCTCGGGGCCTCAGGGAGGCGGGAGGTAGCTGAGGGTTCGAAGAGATTGGGTCGGATGCAGCTGGGGGAGACGGCTGAGGGAAGAGAGGGGGTGGCGAGTGAACTGAAGGGCCGGGGGTTCGAGAAAGGAGGTAGGAGACGACGGAAGAAGAGAGAGGGTGATGGTGAACCGAAGGGCCAGGGGTTCACGGGGGTAGGAAGCGGTTGAGGGTTCGGGAAAGGAGGTAGGAGGTGGTCGGTGGTGGGGGAACCAAACGGCGGGGGAGGGTGGCATGAAAATCGAACGGCGGGGGGTTCGGAAAGGCAGGAGGCGCGCTAAGGGAGAGAGGGGGTGGCAGGGGAATAGAATGGCGGGAGAGAGAAGGGTGGCGGGAAAACTAAAGGATCGGAGGTTCAGGAAGGTAGGAGGCGGTCAGAGGTTCGGAGAAGAAGGCAGGAAGCAATCGGGGGGAGAAGAGGGGGTGGCGGAAGAATCGAATGGTGGGGGAGAGGAGGGTGGTGGGGGAACCGAACTACCGGAGGTTCAGGAAGGCAGAAGACAGTTGGAGGAAGGCAGGAGGCGGTCGAAAGGAGAGAGGGGGTGGTGGAAAACAGAATGGTTGGGGAGAGAAGGGTGGTGGGGAATTGAATGGCCATGGGTTCGGGGAGGTAGGAGGCGGTCGGAGGTTCGAGGAAGGAGGCAGGAGGTGGTCGGAGGTAGCGGGTGAATCGAATGACAGGGAGAGAGGAGGGTGGCGGGGGAACCAAATAGCCAGAGGTTTGGGAAGGCAGGAGGCAGGAGGTGGTCTGGTGGAGAGAGGGGGTGGCAGGAGAATAGAACGGTGGAAAAGAGGAGGGTGGTGGGGGAACCGAACGATCGAGGGTTCAGAAAAGGCAGGAGGCGGTCAGGAGTTCTCGAAAAGAGGCAGGAGGCGGTCGAGGGGGGAGAGGACCGGGAGAGGTGGCTCGGGGAGACGGGTTGAGTGCAGCCGAGGGATCAAGATGGTCGGAGGCTCAAAGAGATGAAAAGCGATCGGAGGCTCGGAAAGGCGGACCGGGTGCAGCCGGAGAGATCAAGACGGTCGGAGGAGAGAGAGGGTGGCAGGGGGATCGAAGGATGGGGGAGAGGGTGGTGGCGGTGGGGGATAAAAATGATGGAGGGCAGGGAAGAGGTGGTGAAAAAATGAGAATGCGGTGGATGATGAGATGGGAGAAAATGAGGGGACGATGGGCAGTAGTAACATAGGGAAAAACGAGGACGCGGGACGAAATGGACGAAAATAAGATGGAAAGATTATTAGCAATGGTGGATTATTAACGAGGCAGGGGTGACGAGCAGAGACCCGTAGGATGGGGTGGGGCCACGGGTGGTGGTGACAGTCGAGGATCCATAGGTTTTCTTCTTATTTTTTTTTGTTCACGAACGGAGGGTGGAGGGAGGAGAACCCGGAGGGGAGAGTGCGGAAGAGGGGTGTGCAAGAGCGGTGGTGACGGGGTATCGGGCAGGCGGGTCGGGGGCGGGGTGGGGGTGGAGGTGGGGCGAAGGGCAGGGAGGGAGCCTTTTTTTTTGAATGGAGGGGAGGGGGCACGGAGGCGGTGGTGATGGGCAGAGATCTAGCTAGGTTGGAGGGATGCGGGGGAAGTTTTTTTTCTAATTTTTCTTTTCTTTTCTTTTCTTTTTGTTTTTTTGGCTTGACGGAGGGGGAGGGGGGGCGAGGGTTGATGGTCACAAGCAGGTACCTAGGGGATGGAGCAGGGCGGATGGTGGGGGTGAAGGGGAGGGTGGGCATTTTTTTTTTTTTTTTGTTAATTGAGGGGGAGGAGGGGCGCGGGGGCCAGTGGTGATGGGTGGGTACCTAAAGAATGGGATGTGGGCGAATGGAATGGTGGAATTTATTTATTTTTGGACTGACGGATCGGCGGATCGAAGAATCATCATTTCAAAAGATAATTTTAAGTACTTTTTGAAATGATGACTTTGAAAAACACCACTTCAAATAACATTTTTATTTTTATTTTTATTTTTTTTAATTTTTTTTTTCTCCTTCATCAAGCTGGCGCCATGCTGTCTATGAAATCGCCAATGTGAACGGTAATTTAAAAAATAAATTGAAGAAGAGAATAGTTTTAAAAATTAAAAAAAAAAATTCTTTCGGCTGCATGTCAGTTCAGTATTCTTTTCTTTCTAAGCATTATGAGAACTTAGTGGAGTGCTTCCTATTCTCTCTCTCAAAAGTACATACATGGGCATCTATATAAGTAAATTGATCAACAGGAATTAGGAATGAAATTTCATGTTCACATATGGAGTAATCTTCCAGCGCACCACATGTTGCTACCAAACTCTTCAGTTACTTACTGTTGGGGATAAATTCCGCTCCTGTCGAAGCTCGGCCCGACGCTCAGCCTAATGTAACCAGTAGCCGCGGAAGAGCTTCGACAGACGGGCTTCAGCCGAACTCCCAGCGGCCGATCTCCTTCCAGCAGGCCGAACTGGTCAGCTCCCGAGCTTCTCCCGGAGTCCCAGCGTCGAGACCGAACTTCCTGGGCGGCCGAACTCCTTCAGACTCCCCACGGTCGAACTCCTTCGGATCGACTCCAAGCGGCCGAGCTTCAATGAAGTCCTCTCAGCGGCCGAACTCCTCAGCGGACGGGCTTTAGCGGAATCCCCAAGCGGTCGTCACTCAGGAGCCCGAACTCCTCATCAGTCGTTACTCGGCCGAACTCCTCAGCGGTCGCCCTCATCGAACTTCGGCCGACCGAGCTCCTACCGAACTCTCAAGTGTCCCAGCCTCAGCCGAAGTCCAACAGCCGGCCGAACCCCAAACGGCCGAGCTTCGGATTCTCAGCAGCCGAACTCTTCAGCGGACGAGCCTTAGCTGCATACCTCCAGCCAGACGCCTATGGGAGCCGAACTCCCTCCTATCTTCCTCTTCAGGAGCCCGAACTCCTCCGAAATGGGCACACGACGAAGGCCTTCAACCCTTCATTCGGCAAGCTCTGCAACCATCACCATCAGGCGGCGATGGCTGTCACCCTCAATCCGCCGACCCACTGTCAGGCGGCGATGGCTGTCACCCTCAATCCGCCGCACACGGCACCATCTCGTGAGACTGACTCCGCCGAACCTCGAGCGGCCCGCCAGCACGCGGCTGCAGTTGTCACCATCAAGCTCCACTATATAAAGGACCCTCCCGACACACTAAGGCTAAGCTCTCTGAACTCTCGACTCTCTAAGCTCTCTGATCTCTAAGCTCTCTGATCTCTAAGCTCTTCTCCTCTTCTCTAAGCTCCGGAACTCATTCCGAGCACTCCATTACTGTTGGCCAGAACTGACTTGACCGTCGGAGGGTCCAGCCGGAGCCACCCCCACCGGTTCCGGACGGGACTTCGTTTTGCAGGTCCCCGGCGGCGACCTCGGCGGCCTCGACTCCAGCGACCTTCGATGAGGACGGGTTTCTGCACCAACACTTACCAATGCTATTTCTTTTATTTGCCTACCTTTTTTTCTCCGTCCCTTTATCTTCTCTTTGACTCTTCCTCTCCATCTCAATCGTCTAGCTCTTTCTCTCTCAGCAATTGCAATGCTCTTCTCCATTGCGCCTACCATTTGAAGAACAGAATCTTCCCGAGCTCTTGCGGATGCGCGACTCCTCTTCGCTCTTCTCACTGCCATCTCATGCCGGTCTCCGTCGTCACTTTCCTCTCCATCGTCACTAACATCGGCCTTCCCCCTCCAATCTCCCTCAGGTGCTTTCTTTCTGCCATCGCAGGAAAGGCGATTTTGCGGCGATGCTCCGGTAGGACCTAAAAGAGAAAACCCTCGCCGCTCGAAAGGCGGAGGAGGAGCCGCCCTCGTTGATGCCGCCGAATGGTGATGGCCACCTTTTGCCCTAGAAGCTTCAGTATCGATATCGCCGCAGTAAGGCCATGGAGGTCTCCAGGAGCATCCGATCGGCCGCTAGGCTTCGCTCGAGTCCGAAAGAATAGGACCTCTTCAGAAGGAAATCCATTTCTCGGATACCGAATCGATTGTCCCCGTGTATTAAGGGCAAAGAGGTGGCAGCGGTGATCTCGGATTCAGGGTCTGGTACTGGCTGGGGGGCCTCGGGCGGTTGATCGAGGAGGAGATCATCAAGGCTAGGGCGGATTCAGGCAGCCCGCATGGGCACGAAGGGGGCTTCGTGGCGGAAGATGGCGGCGTGGCAAAGGGGGCAAGTGGCGTGGGATCGGAGTCAGACGTCGATGCAGTCGATAAGAAAGGCGTGGGAATAGAGGGGGAGCGTGCGGAGTGAGTCATCGTCCTCGAACTCGAGGAGACACACGGCACAATCCCAATTGGCGGCGGCTAGGTGCTTGGCCTTGGACTTGGAGTAAAGGGAGAGGGGGAGGGTCTAGATTACAGAGTCGTCGAGGCGTAGGGGGAGCGGAAGTACTCGGAGGAGGAGCTGAAGGATGCGGCACCACCGGAGGCAGGAGGGGATTCAAGGTCCGAGGCGGCGGTGGACTAGAGCAGGCGACGGTGGCGGTGCCAACGGTTGCGGAAGCGGAAGAGACGGCGGGAGAGGATGCAGGCGTAGATGACAATGAGGAAGGCGGTGCCGACGATGGCGGCCATGGCGATCAGAGGGGGGCTGAAGTCGGGGGTGATCAAAATGGTGGCGGCTCCTATAGAGTTGATCCATTAACATAAGTATTAATCTTTCAATCTTCTCTACCACTAAATTTTAAAGTTGCGATTTGATTGATGTTGCATTTGTGCTAATGATAATGTAGTAACGGTGTTCTACATTTGTAGCTTTCGGTAAAAATAAATTTAAATTAGAGAACGAAGAATGCATGTCCTAAATCAAAATGGATGGCACGTCGAATTTGAATGAAATATAATTTAATAATATAAAAAAAAATTGCCAGCAAGAGAAAATATCTAATAGTTAAATTGTTACAAAATTGATAATAATCATATTGCTCATGTTTAATCAGATCAATCTGTCCAAAGGCATGTATGAGCAATTACCATGCTAATATAACTATCCATCAAGAAATATATAAATGACAACACAATTTAGGATCTTTATGAGATATTATGGCAAATTTTATATGCATTTTATAACTATTTATCGAGAAAACATGGATTTATAATATAAAGATAATGTCATAATACCGATACTCTTTTCAAGGCATAAATTAAATTATTATATTGATATCATTTTCTTTATGTTAAGATCAATATGATTAGATATATGTAAACCCAAACTCTTAAATAAATACAAGCCTGGGCATCGGCCGGGCAAGCTGCTAGCATACATGTATGGGTCGAAACGCTTAAAAAGAAACAGTAGAGTACAATTAAAGTACTATCAGACGATAAGCTATTGTTTTACCCATCCAATGGTACAGTTGCCGATCATTACAAAAACCGACATCAACAAAAAGAAATGAATTTTGGCAAATACAAATTTCACATTATTGTTAATAGGACAACAGCAAGTAACCAATCAAATACCAAAGCCTCTCAGCCATATTGCAATAGAAACCACAGCATGCCTCCCATGAATCGTATGATTGGCTTATCATGCAGACGCCTTCTTGTCACTGCTCTTGCTGCGGAAGGGTGAAAGAATGGAGAAGGGGCGAGAAACTGTAACAAGCATAAAGTCTATGAGCAAGAGCAACCACATCAAAAACACAAGCACTAGTATTTGAGTGAGATTTTGGGAGAATTCATTAAGGGCGCTAGTCATAATTCAATTTACGAAAGATCATTATAATTCACAGAATACCACATACTAAGGTATTCCAAAACCCAGGAAATTGTTAAAAAAAGAACCACCTTTAAAAACAGATATTTTTTGAGTCAGGGTAAAATAAGGGAAAAAGTTTCAGGCCTCGTGGCACTGGCGGCCTCAACCTACAACCCACATTGATCTAGATCTAGACCTTAATAATTATAATAGGGATCTGAACTAAGATCCAACTCCATGTCTGAGCACAGGACTCATACCGAAAATTCACTCCAAGAAAAGCTCAGTCTTGAATTGGGTTCAGATCCTTTTTCCATAAAAAATAAATTGGGTTCAGATTCTAGTGGATCCCGACAACAAAATGGATTCTGGATCCAATATTAAGTGTTCATCAGCTATGTTATTAGGCCATTTTAGCTTTATTCTGGAATCTTATTTTCCAAGTTATTTGCAAAGTTCGATCTATAATCAATATTTGATCCAATAAATACTGGATTTGGGATCAGATATCAAGTGGTAGTTGAATTTCTTATTTTGTTGTTTTGGTGTCACTCCCAAGAGTTTATACCAGCCGCTCTCTATGCGGAATAGACCTATTCTTTTCAAAATAACCAGAATATTTTTACTCCCACCGGTTCTATGGTCAACAAGATATGATTGAACTTCTTTTAAGGATTAAGGCTCTCGAAATCTTACATAGATATAAGTGATATTAACTTATAAAAGATTTGGATGTCAGGTTTTTGGATTGGATTTAATCTGCCTATATCCTCGACAAGATCTTATTAGATTTTCAATCCCATCTGGGATCCAAACCCAACCTCATAGCTAATTTGACCCTATGTTTAAAATGAGTCCAAGTTTTTAGTGTCAGCTCACGGACCATTGGCCTCCATTGCCACCTTCACTGCCCTTACAGAGACATCTAATGGAGAAGATAAAGCTATTACGTTTATGTATATTTTATATAATAGAAGTTCATGTATATTAATATTATGGGATAGAGCTATTAGGTTTTCAGGTTTGAATATATGCACATCCAGATCTAAGGGGAGAGATGAAGCATTTATCTATATTTTTATAATAAATGTTACTTTTATTAATGCTATGGGGCTGAGTTCTTGGTTTTTTGGGTTTGAAGATACCTATTATCTATGTTGGAAACCACATTCAGCTCAAAACCTGTGATCCGACCTAAGAACCATGAGGTCCTACTTTTAGGTTGCAAATCCAAATTTATGATCAACCTCCATTACTACCTTGTTTCTGATAACAACTTTGAGAATTGCTGAAAGCTTTTTAAAACACTTTGACAATTATTGCTTGTCATGCATATTATCTCATAAAATAAGAAATAACTAACCTACCTTTAGTTTGAGTGCCTCCAGCATGGCTATCATCTTGGGAAATGAGATTCTTCAACATATGAACTGAAATATAAAAGAAAGAACTATCAGACATCAACACTAAAAACAGTAAATTAGGGACATGTTAGCACTTAAGGCCCACGTTTCTTATGAAGTAAAAATGCTTTTTCATTTCCCTTCAGAGTAAATTAGAAATTGTCCATATTTTCTTTCTTTGATGCAGTCACCTTTGTTGCTTTTCTCTTGAACATTTGTCTGTAACAGAGCAAGAGGTAAAAATTTATTAAGTGGTACATTTGTGTATCTTATGAATTTCATTTACATATATGCTGCTTTGGTTCTTATGACTTCAGGTCTGCAGTGCTGCAATTTCCAAGCAAGCTGCAAGCTTCCAAGGTAGCACATGAATCTCAGATGAAGAAGGCAATCTACAGACAGATGTTGCTACTACACGTTCTCAGTTCAGGCATCTTCTTTATTCGGATTTGATTGGATGTACTCAAACTAGATGGATTTGATTCATCTGTTTAATCAAAAGGAAAAGAGGAGTTGGTGGGGGGGGGGGGGGGGTTTGTTGGTGTTGGGGGACTTTCTTTAAAATAAGAAATTTTAATAACAAGTCAAATGATAGCTAATAAAATGCCTGGAATTACATATTCTAACAATAAAATAAAAGAATTTGTCTTGTATTGTATATGCAAAATAAACTAGTGCAGAATAAAGATGTCTAATCCTACATCACCGTATCTGAAATAAACTTTATATTTATTTCGAGGAAATTGGTTGTGTGAGCAAAAACAACTTTAAATTAATCATTAATCACAAGATGATGGGTGTGAGAAGCATTATTTGGATTTGTATAATAGATTAGGTCTTACCATCATTTGACGAAGCAGCAGCTATAGCGTGCTCATCAATAGACAATGCATCTGAATCTTGGTTACCCTCACCTGTTGCTGAGATGTGGCTCTTTCTTCCAAATTTTAATAACTTTCTAAAACCTTTTGTTTCTTTGCTCCGAGGCTCCTTGTGTGACTCCTGAGTTTGATCTACTGAATTCGAGTCCATGACAAAACTGGACACGCATGCCTTAATGCTCTCATTGGGCATTTTATCCATTTCAGAGTTTAGAACAGGTGGTACCTGAGCATATTCTACATTACCGGCAGTGGAATCCTCTAAGGATGTTGTTCTGGCATAGGGAGCTTGATAAGGCTTATCCATGGCTGTAGAGTTTGAGAACTTCTGAGGCTCCTCATTTGAGTAATCAATAACCAGCTGATCATTGCAAGCATTGTTTATCTAGTTTCAGCCCATGAATAAATTTCCGAAGATAACATGGCATTGAGAGAAAGCAGCATATAGTTTTATTGTCACCACTGACAAGGCAGCTTTATCTATAAGAATGCTAAGTTGCCTTTAAGGAGATTGAAGAAATGAAGATCATCAAGCCACTTTTCTCTTCCAAAAGAATTGAAACTACAGCAAGATATGCTTGAATCTTTAAAAAACCTTCATCAGGATGTTTGAGACTCAAGAAAGCACTAGTCATTATTATTCTCAACATCTGGAGTCAAAATATAACTGACAGTAAAATGAAGATCTTTGCTGAATTTCAAAACAATTCTTTGTTCTTGACACCAAGAAATTTCAACTGTGATGCTAAAGAAAACTTTTAAGTAGGATACTATAGAAGATATGGAAAATAAATCTGTTAAAAAAACAAAATCACTCATAAGTAGCATTTTGTCATTTTATATTCCTGATTTTATTATAAAATTGAGAATGCCTGTCAAACTTCAGATGAAAGCAAAGATCATGCTTCCTAGAGCAAATAAGTATTCCTTGACATATTAAAGAATGAGAACATTTGAATTTCTTTGATCCAGATATTGCATAACTGAGATCAAATATTCAACTAAAGAGGAAATAAAGATAGTTTTTTTTTTTTTTCAAATCATACCCATCATTTTTTTTCAAAATTATATAATATATATATAATAGTTGCCTTATCCCTATTAACATGTCATTTCAGTTTGCAAAAAAGCACTTGCAATTAGGTTTAATCTAAGAGGATACTGCATGTCCATTTTCCCAGTCAATTGGTGGGACCCTTGTAACTTAGGGCATGAAAGTACCGTGGTCCCCATTCTAAATAGTCCATTTCACCCTTTTCTTCCCTCAATCTTGTTCTGATTTAGATTTCAAGCTCCGATAGGATGGGGGAAGTTCCGGTCATCCTATCCTATTTCTATAAGAAAATAGGTTTGAGATGAAGTTGGGACTTTGAAATCCATCCATGCGGAGAGAGAAGAAGAAAGAGGAAAGAAAGATGAAAAAGAAAAAGTGGAAGGAAAGAAAGGAAGGAAGAAAAAAGAATAAAAGGAAGGAAAGAAGGGAGAAAAGAAATAGAAAGAGGAACAAAAAAAAAGGAAAAAAAAAAGGAAAGGATAACAAAAAGAAATAAAATGGAAAGGAAAGGATGGTAGGAAAAAAAAAAGAGGAAAAGAAAGGAAAGAAAGAAAGAAAGGCAAGAAGAAGGGGAGAGAGACGATGAATATCTATCAAGATAGATGATTGGAACTGCCATCGAGACAAGACAGGATAGCAGGCGTCTAGTTTCATAGAGAAACTGAGACATCTCCATCCCATTGAATTTAATACCTTGGTTCCAATGCCATAGCTCTTCCCCATCTGACCCTCCCAACTATTGTACAGCTCGAATCACCCTTGGTTTGGATCACACTCCCTTGGTTGGGATCATCCTCCAAGTTGTTGCCAAACCAGCCATGACAACAATTGCAAGCATAACTCCAGGCACATAATGCATAATTTAGGCTTGGAAAAGGTGAAGAATCAAGAATGCCACAACCAAATCAATGAACCAATCAACCAATCTTACAAAATCATATATTTTGGTTTTTAAAAAAAAAAAACTTTTCCAACAACTATCCCCCACCCTCCTTTTTTGGTTTTGAAACCTGCTAGAAATCCCCCTTGACACAAAACAGGAGAGTAGGAAGCCCCAAACTCAGAAGAGAATCAAGAACCACATCAAACCCGCAACAAAGCAAAAGCTAGCGAAATAGAAGAAGTCTGATAGGACTCAGTTATCCCCCTTCCAGCATTGGATAGATGGACCGCCGCTACCATCTAGCATGGGTGAGGAACCATAGCTGATCCATGAAAGGACAACATTAGCTCATTTCTTTTTGGTCTCTCTGGTGCTGCATCAACATATTGTAAGTAAAGGAACTAGCCTTGGATAGCACCTCCATTGCCCAGCAAGCTAATGTTGGGATCACACACAGGACAGCAACTAGACAAACATCCTAAGTTCCTAACATTCTTGAAGTCCGTAGTCACCCAAAAAACCCTGACCCTACTCATGATCAAAACCAAACAGCAACTATTCCAGCCCGCAGCCACACTTGATTCACCAATTGCATTAAAAACTACCCATCTGTCAGTCCTACCTCCAATCTGCTTAACAAACAAGATCATGTTTCAAGAGTGCCAATTGAAGAAAGCATTGGCAACGATGCTGTGAGCATGGGGGATGAAGTGAGACTGCAAAATCCTAGATAGGGTAAGGGCTTTGCTCATGTGAGAGGGGGAATCATTGGAGTCATCAAGGATCCCCAGTTGACACTAACCAGAAGTAACTTGGTAATCTTCCGTACCTAGTTAGCTTAACCAGGGGTCTTGGCAAAGTGGGGTGACCAGAGGCTAATGTAGGTGTTTTTTTGCAATTTAAAACATTATTATTGGATTAATTAATATGGATGAGATATGCTTTTGTATGTATTTTCAGTAAAATGGTGGGTGTGGTTTGTTAAAAAACAAGAAAAACAGTTCTCCGACAAAAGTATGAATCTTAAATTTAAAGCACCATGCTAGTTGCTTTGTTAAATCATACCTCATTAGAGTTCAGCTGCTCATCTAGCTTTTGAGCACTGGAATTCTCAACTTCGCCTACAATCATGGGTGAAGGTGGAGCATGGATAGCCTCATATTCTGAATCCAGCCCAGCCATCTCTATTTTGTCATCTCCATGCATTCTATCATTTATGCCCATCATTGCTTCAGATGCTTGAACAGCAGGAGCTGAAGAAACCTCATTTTCAAGCATCACAACAGTCTTCTCAATTTCTGAGTTCTCATCACCATTGCTGAGTCTTGATGCCTTGTCATTAGTTCTCTTTGTATGGATGGCATCAGAAAATTGAGAAGTTTGACTTCCAGCTCCTTTTTGTGATGTCTCTTTACCACCTGACTTGTTTTGGACCATATTGGAAGGGCCTTTTGATGTTTTAACCTTCAGCTCTGGCAGAGTTGCTAACTTGTTTTTGTCCAGTCGCATTAGTGCAGAGATCTTTTTCTGTGGCTCATCAGGTATGCCTCTCTTTGGTACTTCAGCACTGGTAACTGATTTCACTGAAGAAGTACGCCGAACATTGGTACCTTTGGGATCAGAAAGTCTTCTAGTTTGAACAGAAGCTGTCTTTGCTTCTGGTGTGGAATTACCGATCTCTTTCTTCATCTCAGACAATGATGACACAGATCGACTTATTGCATGGCTACTGCCATTTAATTTGTTAGTTCTTGTGATTTTATGAGAATCGTTGGACCCAGTTCTGGTGAGCAGCTTTTGTGAAGGTGAAGATCCAGGCTCTGAGTCACTGAACTTTGATCCTCTGTAAGAACTTGGAGCAAGCTTTGTTGGTAACCGAGCTTTGCTCTGTTGAGGGGTCACTGGCGATTGAGTGACATTTGAACCACTCCTAGAAGCAATTCTCTTCTGTCTTTCTCTTTTCAAAGCTTCCAATCGCTTTATCTCTTCCTCTTCCTGAAAGTAGGAAAAAACAAGATATAACAATCCAGGATGTGACCAAAGCAATCTAGCTAAATGACAAGGAACTAAGAGAGATAAGACTTAGTAAAGATGATTGGCAAGGCTTTAACAAAGAAAAAGAAAACAGAAGTGCTTTGTAGAAATTTCATATAGTTATTCTTAGATTTTCTTTTATAAGCTTATCAGCATAAGACAATATAAGAAAAGAAAGAAAGATTTGTATCAGGTATCCATTGAATTATAATCCTTCAGGTCGCCTTATTCTAGTAGCGGCATGTACCATTTATCAAAAGATTAAAAGTTCCAAAATAAAATCTTAAAACAAGGAAGAGGAAGCACCAAACTCTTAGTGAATTATGAAAATACCCTCTGTTTCTTTGCTTTCTGAAGATCAGCTTTGAAGGCCCGCAGTTTCTCTGCACGTTTTTGTGCTTCAGCTGATGGGTTCATCTTTGAGGATGTCCCTTTCCTCGTCAGCGCATCCTTTTTCTTTTTCTCCAATCCACTCTGTGAAGCTTTTAACTTTTTGTCCTTGTCTGAATTTTTTGACTCTTCTTTGGTGCTTGTTGAGACATCCTCAGCATTTTCAACAGGAATCTGGATGTCATAGTCTTTAGCAGGATCATAACCAATGGATATGCTCTCCATCCCACGCTCAGGCAGTAAGGTCAAATCATCCGGTTCATAAGTGAGTGGATTTTTAGCCTTGCTAGAAGAATCCTCAGTCCTATGCAGAGATGGAGGGAATTCAGAATCTATGTCAATAGCAGTTCTGCCATTTGATCCAATTTGATCTTGTGAACCTGACCTATATGGAATCATGAAGGACTCATCCATACCATTATATGAGGATATCTTATCCAAAGTTTTATCAAGTTCATATTGCGGATCAACAAGTGGGTCTGAAGAATTCTTGCTGCCCATTTGCTTTTCTTGTCCATAAATCATGAAATCATCACTGGTCACACTTCTATATCCTCCCCTTCCGCCTTCTATTTCTTTGAGCTGGCTATCTATTAAGCCTCTTCCTTCACTTGAAATTAATAATTCATCATTTGAAGCCATCTGCTTCATCCGGCTTGCTGTGCCATTAAGTGAATCTAATCCTACCATCCTCCAATCCCGAACATTACCAGAATCTCTTTCGGGAGGAAGGATGGGACCGCCTTCACCATTATTCTGTTTTCTCTTCATTGGAGGCTCTTTTTCACTAGCAAAGATGTCCCTGTCAACAGTTCTTGCCTTCTCTTCAGCTCTCAACAAGAAACTCTGAAATGCCTGCCAGTTTCCAGAATCTGCCTCCTGTCCATATGCAATTTCATCCTCGGCATATGCATCTGAAGATTCCATAGATTTTACATGAACCTCATTTCTCTTTGAAGTTCTTGAAGAGTTCTTATGTTTCCTGTCATGAGCATCGGACATATCTTTGCTTTCCTCTTCGGTTTCAGTATCAGAAGCTGATTCTGATTCACTTCCTGATGTTTCATGCCTCTTTGATGCAATGTAATTTATGTTCCGAATGACAACCACACCAGACTTTTTCCTTCCTGACCGGCCAATCCTTTTATGTGATTCATGACCATGAGAACCTCCTTTGTCAAACTCTGATATATTTTGATCTGTACCATCCTGTGATCTTGTACCAGAACCACCCATTTCTGATGCCTCAGACTCGGTATTGCTATCTTTACCATCCATGGAATGCCTCTTCCGCTGTGTTTTTTGAGGCGTGTTGAATCTTGGATCCTCAACTGGGGGATATGGGGAATGGAAGGATGGACCACCCCCTGGATAATTCTGATAATATGGCATGCCTTGCATAGGATAAAGTTGAAAGAGGGGTGGACCTGCCAGAGAATGCATCGGCCACTGGGGATGCGTAGGATGCTGAAAATGGCCTGGATAATACTCATGGGGTCCCAATGGAACCTGCAGATCTGAATGGACCTTTCTATCTGGCCACAAGCACAAATGAATTCAAGTTACACAGATTTCATCATATTTAGGAATGTATTGCTTACGGAGTATTGGAAAAGGAGGAGTGTTGGAGCATAGTCTGCAAGAATACACACATAAATATGTGATGTTTTGTTTGTATGCATCTATCTGTTTATTATTGATGAAGAATACTCATCTGTATTGTCATTCAAATGGAGAAAACAGATATTCCAATTAAGGGAGATATCACCAGACAGAACAACAATTTTCAAATGGCAAATTCTTGAACAATGATAGGTTGAAAATTTAAAATTTAAAAAGAATCCAATTAAAAGGTTTGTATCATTTTTATTAACAGACGGAGGTGCCAGTTATAATGTTTATAAAAAATAAAAAAAAAACAAAACATATTTTAACAAGATTAAAAATGCCTTTAATGCAAAAGAATGAAGATTTCTTGTGGCCAAAAAAGGAAGGAAGATGGATAAGCTCAAGGCCCATTTGATATTGTTTATGTTTTTTTTTTTTTTTGGTTTTCAATAAACAAATAAGAAAAAAAGAACTAGAATAAACAATATTTGATAGAAACCCTTTTGTTTTCTGCAGTTGCCCGTGAAACACTTAGAGCTTTGGAAGCAAAGATTTGTCGCTTTCAAAGAGTGAAGTAAAAAGAAGGAATAACAGAAGTTTTGTGTAAATGCTATCTTCAACATCGGTATCCACATGGTATTTGACTAAGTTATAAAGAAACAAAAACACAAAAAAATAACAATGCCAAACAGGCTCTTCACTTTTTCTTTAGTTCCATACAGAAATATCGGACATGCAATAAAAGGGGTGTTACATTAAAATGCCAACTTTCTGGGTGTTATCACATTAACTCTAACGTACATGTGTTTGATCTGAGCTCACAAAAATCCATACCAGTTGTCCCATTGCTCTCTTTGCCCATATCCCCACAGGAGACAGGCCATGCTTCCCCAAATTCTTTCTGTCTCCTAGAATCTCCAGAAAGTATAATCCCCGAGGCATTCAAAGAAGAAAATTCAGATCTGGCAGACATTACTTCTGCAGCCTCAACTTCAACCCATTGTCCAGTTTCATGCTTTCTCTTCCACAACTCCATAAATCTTAAGCATGCTTCCCTGTTCAATGGAAGGAAAAAGCAAATTGACGATTCTTCTCTGGATACAGAAAAACTCTGAAATTTTTTCTCGATTTGTACATATAAAACATATTCTAATTTTGTCACTATTTTATGAAAATCAAATACGTTGTAATGTTTTGATAAGCTTTGCAAATAAACCATGCAGTATCTAAAATTATACTGAATTTATCGAGTAATTCCTTCTCTCTCATGAATCTCATTAATTCTCTCTGTACATTTGTTTACAATCGAATATATCCAAACTTTCTCCCCAAGTTTGTTCTTGCTGAAATAAAGTTAGGCGACAACTAAGAGTTTGAAACTATCAAAAGGGAGAAGGAAGCAAACTCTCTGCAACACTATGCAAGCAAATTTCTTATAAGGAACAGCTTACATTAAACGCGATGCTCCGAAGCACTCAGCAAATGATATCACTTGTGCCATGTGATCCATGTCAAAACCAGCTGCTATAGCACGTGCAAAGGCCATACCCTGCTCTTTCTGCAATACAGCTTTGCGGCTCTCAAGTACTCTCAAGAGTTGAACTCTGCAAAGAAACATTATAAATAGGAACATGAAGACAAACAATTGTAACTTCATGCAATATTGAAAATGATGGCAGTCTAGTATACATGGATGTATTGTAGTATACAGTGCACGTAAATTTGAATCTCTGCACACACCTCAGTTAGCAAATGTGGTGTACAGGGCAAGCAAAAATTGCTGTATCCACATAAGCAAGAGTATTATTGTCTACGCTGTTGTATTAATCAATCATATCAAACACATGACCATCTGACTAAAATGTGAAGTCCATTTTACTTTTCTAGACTCCTAATTAGAATAGTACTACATTTATGCTATGAAGTATGAACTGCAAAATGAAGCAAAGAAGATTACTAATATACTCTCCCAAATGTAATTTAAAGAACTACAACAAGGTTTCTAACATAAATCTCAGTTGTCAGTACTTTGAATTCTCCTCCTGCATTGCGGATCCATTTGAATCTGATGGATATGGTTGTGACCCAGGCTGCAGTTAATCAAGAGAAACAACAATTAGAAAATCTCTAAAAGAGAACAATCAGATTTAGAAAATGTATCTCATTATCAATACCTTGTAAAGAACTATTGCCTTTTCTGCATCAGCATCGAATGTGGACTTGCTACCTATCCACAATCATGCAAGGTCAGATTGTGCCATAAAAAGCCAATAATTTAATCCAATAATAACAAATCTGAAGCTCAAATGGAGTTGCAAATAATAGAGTTCATAATACTGATAAAGTGATGCAGTAATAAGAAACATGTATTGGATAACTCTTTTAGAAGTTTTGACAAAGGATTGTTTTAATATGGTTCAAAAGATGATACAAAATTTTCACACATTTTATTACAACAACTGGTGAAAGACCCATCAACCTTCATCTTGAAGTCAGATGAATGCAGATCTCTCAAAAAAATTCAGTATTAATCAGACAACTTCCTGGTTGGTTAATTGGTTTGTTTTAAGGTTGCCAAAGATGTAAACTCAAAAATGTTTGGCCACAAATTTCCTTGTCCAAAGGGCTAATCTGTTCTAGTCAAGGTTAATTATCAGCTGCCATCCCACTCCATAGGATAGTGGGTTTGACTATCAGCCCCTGTCAATAATACAATTGTAATACTGCATTGCAGGTTTAAGACAAAGTAGAACTTTTCTATAGGTGATCTTTTGGGCTACACAATCACGACACCATATGATCATGTGTTATAAAGAAGAAAAAAAAGTTAATGTGAATGCATGTGGAATAGACACAGAAAAACGAGCTGGAAATCCCTTCCATATTATTCATAAGGACAAACTCCCATTAAAACTAAACAACGGAGTTTGACATACCTTCCATGCAATCTATTGGTTTTGCTTGATGATCTTCCACCTGCCAAGCAAAAGTCAAATGTCATTTGAATTTTATAAAACAGAAGCATGGATAAATAGATTGAGAGCTAACAGTGCTCAAGCCAAGATTGTCATTGCTTTGAATAGCGATTGCCTCCTCAATCTGCAAGATCTCAGATTCTATGGTGGTCACCCGCTCCAGAACCTCGGGTGTGCTCACAAAACGAACAAACCTACAAGAAATAACACAGTTATTCTGAAGTGTCACAGGATACCTCTTTATCAAAGTCTCGAAAAGAGGAAATGCTTCAAGCCTATGAAACAACATGGATATTCCCCATTTGGAAAATCAATTGCAATCATAAAACAATGAAGGGCAAATATGCAATTTGTGTGTAGTGCAGCACTGAAAAAGGATCTACTGACCTCTCCACAGTGCCCTTGGTAAACCATCCTGCATCAATTTTAGGGTCTGGTTCAAGTTTAATAGAATAGCCACCCTTGGCAATTTGATCCTGGGCAGTCTTCAGATGTGCAAGAAAAGGGTTCAGTAACCCAGATGCAATCTTCTCCGTCTTACCATTCGCAACAATAACCAAATCACACCTGAGAAAAAGAGGAGACTGAGTCGCTAGTCTGCAGCTATCCACAACCAATCTGATTAATGATCCCTAAAATTAGCCAATTGGTATTCATATTCCCCAAAATTAAGAAAAGCACGAGAATGGACTATTCATATCACTTACAATTATGAGAAAGCAGAGATCATAACAGCAATAATTGGAACGGACCTTGCAGTCCATTTTGATAAAAAACAATAAGATATTAACTAAGGGGCCGAACAATAAAAATTTCAAGAAGTAGAACACCAATATTGCAATTAATTGAGGTAATTCTAACAACAGTAAAACCAAAATTCCTAGATCAATTCTTATCACTTTCACAAGAAATTTATCCAAACGGAAACCTTCACATAGATGTATCCAAGAAATAAAAAATCATGATAATCATCCTCATGCTAGTTTCTTCATATAAGCATCAAGCTTGGCTAAATCCACTACTTCAAGGATTTCATAATTAGACTGAAAGGATCCATGTTTCTCAAGCCCTATTTAGTCCAAGCTTTGTGTTAATAAAACACTAAGGCTCATTAATAATAGACGAATCATCTCTCTTGTCCAGTCCCAACATTCCAATCCAGCGATTCTCGTTGAAAGAAACCTAAAGATTCAACAGAAGCAATGAGCTCGGAGGGGATCTGGTCTGGAGCTGACCTGGTTCGAGTAGGCGTCAGATGGAACACCACTGAATCTAGCCAAGCCTCTGGCTTCATCGCGCCAGAAGCTCCCCTTGTTCCTTCCTTCGACCAAAGCTAGTGCTTCGATCCCTCTCCCTCTCTTCTCGGGGACTCCCCTCTCTCTACCCCACTCGCACACAGATCTCACAAAAAGACAGCACCACTTCTTCCCTTCAGCATTGATACAGAGAGAGAAGGAGAAGAAGAAAGAAAGCTAAGAAGATCTCATGGCGGAGAATAAAATAGTTTCTAGAGAGAGGAAGATGGGTATAAGGTCAAAGAGATGCATTAATGACGGAATAAGAGACACGAAGAGAGAGTGGAACGAAGGGAAGCTTGAGGAGAAGAGCTCTCCAGTGGCGACCAAAAAAATACATATGAATATAGAGAGAGAGAGAGAGAGAGAGAGGGTGGAGGAGACGAGGAAGAAGAGGATGCGAAGAGGAGCTTTTAAACGGGGACTGCAAAAAAAATAAAAAAATATATATATAATAAAAAAATATCAACAGAAATTTTTTTTTAAAAAAAATGAACGAGGGAGACGGGTAGCAGAGGAAGAAGATTTTTTTTTTTAATGAAGACTAAAATTCAATTACAATGACATGATAAAGATAAATATCAACCTAAAGTAAAATAAAATATAAGAGAGAGAGAGAGAGAGGTGGGTCGGGGTTGGTGTCCAGGTGGGGACTTAGGATTCCGACATGACAGGACTGGAAATAGCAACGGGAGAAATAAGAAATATAATTGTAAAATGATGGAATATATCGGCATTGGTCACGGGAGCTGGCCGCCTGCAGCTTTGGACTTTGAGTAAAACGGGAGGAGAGGGGGGACGGAAAGACAAGTGGACGCGAAGGAGAGCAAGATGGACTGGAAGGGTCATTTGGCCTCGGTGAGCGTAGGGAATAAAGAATTTTAATTTTATTACTTTTTAATATGAAAATGTATTGATTGTACTCTGGTCACCTTATTAGATGGATCAGATTCCGACAAGTGACCATTGGCCTGAGCCATTGGACGTTATTCATCTAATACTATCTTCATAATTCTAATTTCCAGTGATGCAAATACGAATATTTTTAGAATGATCAGATCGAAACGAAAAAATTTTATTGAAAAAATAAATAGACGAGATTGCCCCTAGGTGGTGGTGGTTGTGGTGGGCCAGCCAGACTGAGATTTTTTTTTTTTCCTTTTGAGTTCTAGGGATCCACCGTCAGCGCGAAGCTGACGAACTCCTGTTATATGCCCTCGGACTTTTTATATATTAACAGAAGCACCTCTCATCCGTTTGTCGGCTACGGGCATCATTTGGCGGGCCCTTTCCACGTTGGAAATCGTGCGGATCAACAAGTTTGGCTCAGATCGTGGCTACCGCGACACAACGTACACCTAATCCCAACCAATATAAACCAACGGTTTTTGGAACAAGTTGTCCCACATGACATTAATATGTTTCGTCAATTTTTTTAAGTTGAATAATTTATTAATTATAATTAGAATTAATATTTTGAAGATTGTTAATGTTTGTTTTATTTAAATACTCAACATTTCAATATCTTAACCTATAGATGTCAGCTGAAATCTTTGTTTTATTCATCTTCATATCAGCTATGTACTACGAAAAATATTGTATGTCATAAATCTTGGCTTAACCCAATCATCTGTGACGAGCCTATGTTATGATCAACTGATACATGACCTTTTCCCCTAAGACAACTGATTGAACGTAGACCGATCAAGAATCTTGTTTGGGTATGACCATCATTGAACATACCATATTGCACATTCCTACTAAGTTGCTCACTGAGATGATAAATGGATGTGATGCACTTATGCCTTTTATTTTCACATCTGCAATTAAATAGAAAATGTTGTCATTGTGGTTATATCCATCTGAACGTTACTTTTGATTTGCAAATCACGGTGGGGTTGAAGTAACCTAAACTTGGTCTTTTAAAGTATATGGTAGTCTTTGATAAATTGAGCAATTTTTCTTTTGTTGTTAGTTTTGCACTAACTTTTGGATGGGTTTTGGTCCTAATCTTTCTTATTTTAATTACATATTAATTGATTGTAGGTCCATTATAAACCCCCTCTACTATTTTGTTAGTTTTCCTAGCAACTAAAGATATCCTGCGTATACTTTAAATGATGAAACAGCCATGTGCCAACAAGCATACAAATGGAGTAGTTTAATTCGAGCAGAAATATTATCAAGTGCCAATTACAATACAAGCATATTTGATTTATGATCAAAATCGAAATCAAAATAGATTGGGATGAAAATTAGAATGACCATATCTTGCAACACATTTCATTCATAATTAAAATCAGAATTAGAATTGAAATGAGATCTAAATACTAAAAAAAAAAAAGTAAAAATCAGATTTTAGAGGATTAAGTTATTTTTATTCTTCTATAGAATCGGAGTGATAATGAAAAATAGGCACGATAATAAAATTTCTTCTAACCAAATAGTTAGAATTGGAGTCATTCATTCCTATTTCCATTCTAGAGTTCCAACTCTTCTTAACTAAATATGCCGCACAAGTTTTGTACCCCACTCTTTGCTCTTTGCCAACGGTTTATCATACTTAGAAATAAATAGTTTGAGTTTACGTAAAGTGGCATATCTAGTACTTACGAAGTTCACGAGGACCGTATAAATTAGGATCTAATATTTCAATTATAATATGTATTTAAGCCGAAATACTATACCATCAATTAAATGGGGATGATTTTGGCTTGGTTTAGTTGAGGTTGGTTGAACCTTGACAAAATCAAATCCATCCTACTGAGTTTACAATAAATAGAATCAGAATCGAGTCAATTTCTACTTAAATCAATAAAAAAAAAAATTCATGATATTAGTTTGATTTGGATTTCAAGTCAACCCTAAGTCATGTGCATGCCCAAAATAAAGAAACATGTTTTGGATACATTTTATGGGCAGGTAGGATCATGTTGGCAACCACCCACACTAGATGCTTGCCGTCGGAAGCAGATTGGCCAGCAGAGCTCTCTTACACCGGACCACAGGAGCTTAGTTAGTAAAAAAGATTATTACTTATATACCTTTTAAATTCTCAGGGCCAACCAGATAAACAAAATTATTGACCCAATATATTCTTTATCTAATCATAGCTTAATTGACTTGTATTTTTTAAAAAGTATCATCCTACTTAAATTGATGAAGATAAATCAAATCATCTTCTCTGTCATAATTTTTTTTAAAAAAAATGAAGAAAGAATAAAGGATTGTTGAGCTAGGGTTATTTGATATTTGCAGTTTATATATTTCATTTTTCTACAGAAATTTGTCTGCAAAATGTTCTTTCATGTCTGCTCGGTTTGACTAGCGGGTTTTATCTACGAAGATTGGCTCAAGAACATATTTTGTTATTGCCCATTAAAAGTTTTTTTGTCATATTTTATTATTGCATGTGGATAATTCGATTGATCTGCAATCTTGTATATAAGAAATCAAACTAGGCGGTGATTTAAAACGAACATAGAATGAAATCGAAACAAGACCTTGTTGATCAGTTTATTACATTTTAATAAATCAGCAATATCATGAGTTATGCATAAAAGAAATGACATAATCCAGTTGGGGGATGTACTTGGATTGAGGTGGGGCTTGATGACCTGAAACAACCACATATATCTCTTAAATTATGCAAAGAAATTATTGGAGAGAGGACGGGCATGAAAGTGCTGGTTTTGTTTTCTTCAATTTTTTCTTTCCAAGAAATGGTTGGTGACATGGTAGAATAATTTCTCATCGGAAGGTCGACTAAGTCTGTCTCGTCGAAAAATCGACTAAGTCTACCGAATAAGTCTGTCTCATCAGAAAGTCGACTAAATTTGCCTCATCAGAAGATCAAATAAGTCCATCTCATTAGAAAGCTGAATAAGTCTGCCTCATCATAAAGCTGACTAAGTCTACCTCATCAAAAGATCGAGTAAATCCATCTCATCAAAAAACTGAATAAGTCTATCTAATCAAAAAGCCGACTAAATTTAATTCGATAGAAATTTGATCATCTCATCTGGCTAAAGACCGACAACAAGTCACCTATCTAATTCGGATCCCAATCCGAGAATCTACTATGAATCTGAAATCCACGACCTATAAATATGGGATCAAGCGATGGTTACCTAGCATAAATAGTAACTGTTTATGATCATGAAGTGAAATAATTGCCCACTTATAGCCCATTACTTGGTCTTAATGATAGGATAACCACCCAGTAAATACCATAATGCTCGTGACCCATACTCTAGAGATGGCGGTTATATAGTAACGGTACACTTCACCTTTATAAAGAAGAGGTAAGAAGGAGATTGAGGTAAGTTTTTCTTTGATTAAGCTCTCACTTTCGTGGTTTTCTTTCACCATTCCCTTAACTCTGGCTAACTTAGGCATCAGAAAGTCTCTCACTGAACAATCTTTAATAAGAGAACTTTATTTTGTAGGTTTTTGCTTCTTCCATACCAAGGAACAACTTACTTGATTCCAAACCAAGTATCTTGCTAGAGCTTTGTAGCAATAGTTTGGCATGCCAGAAGAGGATATAAAATCTAAATCCCTCATAAGAAAGAACCATGACCAAAATGAGAGCTCAAAATGCATTCACCAATTTTGCTAGATACTTTTTTTGTCATGAAAAGTTTCCTATCTAACATGCTCCTTAAAGCAGTATAAATCCACGCTCCTCTAAGTGGAGAAGAAGAAAAAAAAAGAGGGCCACAAAGAAGGAGAGGATGTGAGGGGGAGATTGAAAGATCTCTCAAAGAGCAACAATAGGAGGCTAATGACGCCCTCATCATCCTTCATATCATCTCTCCCAAAAAGGACAGGCTATAAGAGGGAGAAACTTCAACAACTCAAAAGTTATTATGGTGAGAGACTCACAAGCCCTTATTTATTGTATGATCTTTTTTCCATCTTATAAGTCTACAGAGCATAAAAAGGCTGAAGACATCAAAAAGCTGACTTCAGAAAGTAAGTCATTAAAAGATCGAGAATGCTGAAAAGGTCGAGAACATCGAGAAGGCTAAGAAGTCATCAAAAAGCCGAGAATGCTGAAAAGACTGAAAAAGTTGAGAAGGCCAATAAGTCTTCAAAAAGTCGAGAAAGCTAAAAATACTCAAAGGGCTAAAAAAGCTTAAAAGGCCAAGAAATCTGAGAAGATCGAGAAAACTGAATATGCCCCACTTAATATGTTGACTAGCTGAAACTTGGTTAATTGAAATGCCGAATATGCCCCAAAGGACTGAATATGCTCCACTATAATATGTTGACTGGCTGATACCCAGTTAACCAAAGGATCGAATATGTCCCAATACAATATAATGATGAGTATTTAACTTGTCAAAAGTCGACGATAAATATGAGCTCCAGCTCGAGATGATTCGATGATAAATATAAGCTTCGACTTTGGCTCTAACCAATACCATAAGCAAATCCTTGATCTAAGTTCGGACCTCTGAACCAATGACAATGATCAACTTAAGAAGAAAATCGACTAAGTCTGTCGAATAAATCTGCCGACTAAACCTTCCAAATAAGTCTGCCCTATCGGAAGGCCGACTAGCTCAATATGACTACTTTCTTCGTCTGAGTCAGATAAACGACTCGAGCTTGAAAGTGGGAGGCATATGATTTGGTGGAATAACCTCTCATCAGGAGACCGACTAAGTCTATCTCATCAGAAAGCCGATTGAGTATGCTTCATTGAAAAGCCGACTAAGTTTATTGAATAAATCTGCCTCATCAAAAAGTCGACTAAGTCTGCCTCATCAGGAGACCGAGTAAATATCTCATCAAAAAGCCGAATAAGTCTACCTCATCAGAAAGTCGACTAAGTCTGCCAACTGTCTATCTTATCAAAAGATCGAGTAAATCCATCTAATCAAAAAGTTGAATAAGTTTGTCTTATCAGAAAGTCGACTAAGTCTAGTTAAATAGAAATCGAATCATCTCATTCGGTTGAAGATCAACAACATATCAACTATCTAACTCGGATCCCAACCGAGAATCTACTATAAATCTGAAATTCATGATCCATAAATCTGGGATCAAATGATAGTTACCTGGCACGAATAGTAACTATCTATAAGCATGGAACATAATAATCATCCACTAATAGCCCATTACTTGATCTTAGTGATAGGATAACCGTCCAGTAAATACCATAATGCCCACGGCCCGCATTCTAAGAATGGTGGTTCCCTTACAAAAGGAAGGTAAGAGGAAGACTGGGGTAAGTTTTTTTCTAATTAAGCTCTCACTTTCGTAGTTTTCTTCTACTATTTCCTTAATTTTGGCTAACTTAGGCATTGGAAGGTCTTCCGCTGGACAATCTCCAGCAAGAGGACTTCATTTTGCAAGCTCTTGCTTTTTTTACATCAAAGTGTAACTTATTCGGTTCCAATCCGAGTATCTTGCCAGAGTTTTGCGACAATGGTTAGTTTTCTAAAGCCAGAAGAATGATGATGTAGGGATAATTTTGTTATAAATAGTATAAGTAGAGTTTTAGCTACAGTAAGTGGAGTTAAATTAATTGATAGTATAAGTGGAGTTGAATTAGTTTCTATTGTAAAATTTTGTGCTACATAGAAAAATATATTTTATACTATAAAAATTTTAAAAATAATTTATTTTAACTTCGTGCTACATGGAAAGATATCTTATATTATAAAAATTTTGATAATAATTAACTCATATTAACTTCGTACTATATGAGAATGTACATTTTAAGCTATAAGAATTTTGAAGATATTATTTTTAAAGAAGATTTTTTGATAACCATTTGACGGTTATCTAGCCTAGCAACTTCAGATATTGATTATCATCCACTTCGATGTATTTATTGAAAAATAAAAGCATTTTTATAATCTTTTGAAGCCGCTTTATTTATGGAGACACTAACAATCCATCATCCGTGGATATTTATATTGGATGAGTCATGAATGATTTTAACAGATATTTTTGTTGAATTTTTATTTTTATTTTTTTAATTATAAGAAAAAGAAAAAGAAGGTTAAGATGACCGTATGCATGTGGGGCTTTCCGTCTCGCCAAAAAAAATTGATCGAAGAGTACTTGTCCCCGGTATTTTCCAGTGGACGTGACGACGATGCTTACAAATGGAATAACCGCAAGCATTCATTTCCAAAGTGGAAGGAGATTCTTCAGGTCGGCTTGGCTCCATTTGCATGGAAGTTTTCAAAGTCGAAGCATCGCTCGTACTTATCTTTGTATTTTATGCGTCGGCTAGCTATGGAGCAAAGACTATAAGAAGTCCGGTACGTTGGTGTTGCATTTGTATCCTAAAGAAAAAAACAGTGAGCAAATTCACTGATAATAAAAGAGAACTTACAAGGAAGATTGCACGTGGCCAACTTGCTTTTTATTTGTTTATTTATTATTTTATTGTAGGTTTTGGATCTAATTAGCTCATGCATGACAAAATTAAAGAGAGTGATTCCCATGCATGGCTACACTGGTGAATTAGAAAGGCAGTTACCAGTCTGGCCAAATCTATGTGGATGTAGTTTTTTTTTCTTTCTTTTTTTTTTTGTAAGAAAACAAATAGCTTTATTCATTCAGAAAAAACAGTACAAGCTAGCTAAAAAATAGGCTAACAGAGAAATAAAATGGATGCCTGTTTTCACAGCCATAAGCCATTGTAACAAAAGCTAAAACCTGATAGTAATAAGAGATGCTACATTAAAAAAAGATAAAAGAGACCACCACACGAAAGAGATATGGATGCGGTTTTATTATATTTTCTTAAGGAGTTTGGTTATATCTTTCATGCAAAAGAACGAATAATCTTGTTTATGACCGTTTTATTGCAATTTATATAGATCTCAAAACATTATAACTTTTTATTTATCTATTTGTATGGACCTTAAAATATTTGTTATATGATCTAATAGTGGATACATAAGAAGAAAAGTGAATCGTTCTTTTGCGTGCATCGAGACTCTTATCTTATTATGTACCATATATTTTTTTTAATAATATTATTATTTACAGTACATTCATGGCTCTAAGTACAAATTTTAATGCGAGCATCTCCCTGCATTGCCCTATATAAGAAAAGGTGAAAATTTTTGGTAGGATTTTCCATGTCTCAATATGCATTATGTAACGAAGGTAGTAAGGTCTGGCCCTCCTCCATTCTTTGTTGTGATCTAATGCAAGCTCGGAGTGATGATCTTTTGAGGGCATCATGGATGACCAGCATTATAGGTTAATAATTCCATCCAACACTGATGCATCCAGGCTCCAAAAACTTAAAATGGAAGGTTCAGCACATTCTCTTCAAAGGGATTTATAGCTCGAATTTTGGCATCCCTTTTCCTCAGCCTTGCGCTAGAGGGAGATTTTTTTCTTTTTTTTGGGTAAAAATGCTAGAGGGAGATTTTGAATGCAAAACGTTGCTTATGTAGATGAGCGGATGCTCTCATTATCGTTCTAAGAATGAAAAAGAATTTGGCACGTTCATGAGTCTCATCTGTTAAAATATAATTTCTTTTTCATGTTAGGTTTCATATATTCATGTTTTGATAATATTTCTTTTAGCAACATTAATTTTTTTTAGTGGTTCCATAAGAATTCCACAACAATTTAATCAACACGAAATCACGGTCTTTTTAGAAAATTTCGATTTGGAAAACTATCGATCTTTTTATTGGGTGACAAGCCCATTTTCAAAGGACGGCTCGTGGACGAGGACCAAAGGCACAGAAAATCATATCGCTTTTTGCATTCCCACACGCTTTCTTTCCATCTTCAAGTCACAAACATGAGGTAACGAAGATACAATTCAAAAAACATGAGATAGCAATAGATTTAATTCTTCGTACATTGAGAGACTCGCATCACCTAATTAAATCATATATACTTTCTTACATTTTAAGTCTAAAAGATTGCACCAAAAGAGGAAAATAAAAGCCCTAAAGGACTATACTTCGCTTTTGAAAAAAAAACATTAACTTCCGAATTCATTCTTCAAAGGGATCTAACGATGACAAAGATAATTTATGACTTTCCTTTTGATGTCTCTGCATTTTCTCAACTAATTTATTTTTTTTAGGAGCCACCACCCTCTTATTTCTTCAAGATCAAATTTGATGGTGGTGTATAGGATCAAAATGATTCTGATAAATCTGAATTTATTATCAAAAGCATCTTTGGTGTATTCATTGCTGTAAATGATATTAGGTTTTTTAGCACCATATTTTTTATTACATGCAGTATGGAAAGATTTAGAACATACTATATACACACTACAAACTTCACAAATTTGTTAGAAGGTGTTTTCATGATAGTTATCAGATGGCTTTCCACTCTATAATCTCATAATGACAATAGTTTACATCTACTATTACAGAATTGTTACGCTTTTTGATTGCTTTTAGTATTTTATATATTTATCGAGAAGCTAACAATACTACTACTAAATGGATAGCAACTTATATAACTAATCATACATTATTAATATCATAAGTGATCTTTCTTTCCAATTTTTTCAATATTTTAATTTTTGATTCTGATGTATGTATTTATTCATGTTTAGTTTAATTTAATACATATGTTTTACCAAAAAAAAGTTGAAATTAGGGAGAAGGCTATCTTATTCGCAATCAAAAGAAGCTAAAGTTGGAAAATGACTCGATACCAAACGAAAATTCCTAACCCGAGTGGAACTCCGAACCAAAAGAGTCCAAATCAATCAGTTTCCTATCCCTTGCTGACTTGGTACTCTCGTTTTATACACCGTGACTTCTGTTCGGGTATTCTTATCTCGTGGCAACTTCAACTTTGTAGCTATGTTTACAAAGCCAACCACTTCTATGTCTCCGTTGAGGTCGCTTTCAGGCATGGGTGGATGATTAGGCTCATCAAGTTGACCTCCATGTCAAACTGGGTGGATGTAGTTTTCTCGCTTATTTACGCTAGAATCGTGACTTATGTCACTGGGGCCTCAGTTGACATAAAAGGTAGCAACCGCGTCCAATCATGCTCCAGTGCCTTGATCATCATCATTATTATCATTATTATGGATCAAACTGCTTTGAGCTCAATCATGCTCCAGTGTCTTGATCATAACAATCCTAAATGTGAAAATATTCAAGCAATCCAAGTTTATATATATATATGTGTGTGTGTGTATTCATTTGGGTTTGAATTGTTCACAAATTTAATAAGAGTGAGGGCTCAAGTTGATGAATTTTTGATCTATTTTTTATGCTATTTGGTCCGATTTGATTGCACCTTTATCTCTATGCTTGTGTAATCAATTTCTTGCCTCCAAGTCCAATTGAGTGGTACCAGAGAAGAGAAGGGATAGAAAATCCCCTATCTTCCTTTTCAACATCATTTCCTTCCCTCATTCTCGTCATTGTTTTTATATTTAAATTATATGCTTTCTCCGATAGAACAAGAGATTTTTATATTTTCAAAGCTTCTTTGAAATCATGTCTTTTTTTAATTAATTCCTTTTTATTTTTAATTTGTAGAGCTCCATCCGTTGTTAGGAGAAGGGCCCGTACTGTATGGTATTTGTCTTAATATATTTACATAAAAAAAATATCATGCATGCCAGATGGAGGGTGGAGGCCTCTGAACGTTGGAGATCCAATTACTACAGTCGCACTCGTCTCTCTCTCTCTCTCTCTCTCTCTCTCATTTCATAGGTCAACGATGAGTGATGCCAGTTGTGGGAGCTTTGTTGGCGCATTAAATGCACAAAACAACGGCTACATTAGACAACGACGTATTAAAGAGCGACAAAATTACAAATATGCACATCTAGCTTTTAATGCATGCACAAAATTCACGAAAACGGGTGTCTAGCGTCTTAAACTATTTTACTCCGATCTCCTCATCCTGTTTCATAGCCCCTTACCTCCAGCGTAGAAGAGAACAGGATAAAAATGGATCCTCGTTGCCTAGGTAACCAAGACAAGTGAGTTGGATGATGGGATATTGGCTAAACCCCCACAAATTGCCCTGAAAGCATCCCATAACAGCACTTAACTAGATCAAATAATCCTTTGCCCCCAATGGATTGAGTCCCATTGCTTCAGAACTAGCATAAATTGGCTTGAGACATGATCATCAAACCTCAGTAAATTCTATATAGTGGTTCTGAAGTCATGACCTTAAAAAGGCTCAAGGAATGTGTTGCTCCCATATTTGTTCAATAGATATAAAAATTTAACACATATTACTATATGTATGCATGAATGCATATATAACTACATATTATTACAGATAATTCTTGAATTTTTAAATAAGTTTTATAATTATAATTAGTAATATAATATAATTATAAAAGATGAGGAGAGTGGAGGAGTTACAATTTAATTGTTTGACTACAATTTCAATAATCATATAGGCTAGCATGAATAAAACTGATCTAAATACATAAATAATATTTTCATCGAAAGAATATATATATCTATATAACAACTTTTTTTTTCTTCACCCAAATCAACTTTCCTGCCATAAGTTCTTTTTTAGAGAGTCGCAAAAAAATAAAAATTCTAGTTTTTCAACGAAAAATCATGTTCTTATGTTTCTATTCAATTGTACAGATGAAAAATTGAATGTTCTATGAAACAAGCACACATTTTGCCATTTTCCTTATTGCAACACTACCTGTAGAAAGAAATCAAAAACGTGGATTTATTAATTTATTCATTGATTTATGTTTTCATTTCCCACTCTGATGGTCATAATCTAGAAATATAATATAAGCAATGATTTATTTATTTACATATTTATTGATTCCCAGTTTGTTATGGTAATAATTAAGCATTCTAAATTGCAACCAAGCTTATCTGAGTACCTCATTATAGCCCCGTGGTCATGTTTAATTCAGAGATGGCAGTATCGACACTCTAAGTAGTGAATTCGTAGTAATTGGTTGAGATTTTTTTTTTTTTTTTCGTACAAGTTATACGCTTGATTATTAGCAGACTACAACAAGAACCCTAAGGCCCATTGAACCATCTTGAGTTCGAGATGATAGCCGAAATGAGAGACAAGCTGACACACCCACGGAGACGGTGTTTCAAAAACTTACAACTCGACAGCAAATTAAGATTAACCTGTTCCGCTTTCAGCTCGCTGCTTCCAAGGAAGACATCGTTCGAGGTTTCGCTCAAGTGTTTTTTCGTTTTTGGCAACTTAGTGCATATCCGTCGAACTCTGAAGCACTTCTACGGATGACAAAGGGATGCTTGATGGAACTCATTTTTGTTTTTTCTGGTGAACAGAAGGTAATATAGCATACATCAATTGGGTGACAATGGTTTTCTTCATCTTGTTTCGAAAAAAGAAAAAAGAAAAAAAAAAAGGGAAAACACGGTGGGAATGCTACCATCTCAAATAGAACTCTTGGATTCTCATCATCACTGAAGAGTGGTAACAACTGATTAAGCTATATAAGTGGCAACCCTAAATTACACATGTCAGAAAAGTGAGCCCCTAAGTAAATAATCCCTACATCCACCGTACCTAACATTCCCCAGATGCTATGTCAGTCTCATATCTCAAATTAGATGGTATACAACCAAGAGGTGTTTTAGGCGGTGCATAGTTTGAGTGCTTTCCAAGGCATGCGGACTAAATATTCATCCAATAAGACAAATTATTAGGTGTAATGCAGAATCGAACGGAGCAACGGCAACAAGGTACAAGAAATGCTCCAAGTAAATGGTTTCACAAATCATACGACAGGACGAAAATAAAAAATTAAAAAAAAAAATAAACGTAAGGCCAACAAGCTCTCACCCGTTCCCTCCCAGATAGGAGACTGGTGCTACTACAGAACCAACTGATCCCATACAGCTGGGGAGAATATTTTATCAGCCAACTTCTGAAATGTATAATGCCAATATTAAATTCTGATTATTTTCAGACACTTAACAATTCTAATTGAACAAATAAATCAACAAGTATAGGTGATAAAAGTTTTTCCATCTTTTTTCATCATATAAATTTTAATAAAGTGAGAAACATGTTACAATAAACCACCACATAAGATGCACCATCCTCGGGGAAAACACATGGCAGGAACAAACTGAAGAGTTAATTGCCTTCTTGTGCTTCCACAAACTGTAGCAGAGGGAAAGAAAAGAAAGATACCAGCAACTAAACATAATTTGATTTTCTTCTGATTATAAGGCCAGTAATCCTTAAACCCATGGTACCTGGCTGGGATAATTGGCATAAATCAAAGGATCAGTGACTGCACTCCTATGCCATCATTCAACATAACTGATGTGTTGACCAACTGCTCCAGCATGCCACTTGCTTTCACTTGCCTGAGAAGCAAACATTTTGCACATGGGAAAAATTATACGATTTGGAATCAGAACAATGTTGTGAAATTTGTAATTAATCATCAGCAAGGATGGATGTGGCTGTCAAGATCCCTCAAAGGAGCATGCCATACAATTTATCTAGCCGTTTCTTGACCAGCTTTGAGCAAGCATCTGCAGGACCATAGCATTTCTTTCAGGTACCTACACATGGAACCCATCAAGAAATACCAGGAACATAACCATCAGTAGCCAGAGTTTGAGAATAAGCTAGCTTACTTTCAGAAGAAAGCTACAGAGAATGTCGATTTCATGCTAGACATGCAGATATATTCCTGCAATTTATACAGAAGGGACCTTAAACTGACAAGGCAGGTCTGTAGCAGCATGTCAAAAGAAGAGGTAACTCTTATGCTGTTCTAGCATTTCATTTCAATACAATTCTAATTAGAATAATTTTGATGCAGCAAGGAGCCTGTCAACAAAGGAGAGAATGGAGATCGGGTAAAGCTACTTCACTCATTCGAATGGCAATATAAGTTTGAAGCTTTGACCGCAAGAACCTCCAGCTTCAAGTCTTCGCAATCCAAATACTTGCTCAAGCTCTAGCACACTATACCTTATAGACTAGAGTTAACAAGTAGAAATTTCTACTTTAAATATTAATTGAAAACCATTTTTTCCTCCTGAAACCAGTGCTCCACTTTTTCTCACATCTGAATCAAGATTCCAGGATCTTGGAGAGGCTAGGTAATTTGATTAATTATTAACATGACCTATCATGTCTAAGTACGTTTAGTCAAATACCTCTTGGGTTCTCTCATGCAATAAGGTTCCATAAGGAAACAATTTAGAGATCTAAATCAAGGGAAGAAGTCAGGTTATCAATTTCACATTCACAGCAGCAGCAAATTAGCCCGAAACCTCTAACAAGACAAATGTACATCAAAAATCAAAATGAGCGTCATCAACCTATACAATCTAGGACAAGTAAACATGCCTTCAAAATGTCTAAAATATGAATTTCTGCAAAACATAGTAGCAAACCAGACAGCAAAATTTTCAGAAAAAAATGAATAGCAAAGTGCTCCTAAACAAAGAATAATTATCGAATTAGATTGAGGCATACATGATGTAAACAATGGCACACTCAAAGCAAACTAGAAGAGCAAAATAACCTCACAAATGGAGGAAGAAGATAGGTGAAGGAAAAACCAAAAGGGTAAAAGTAATGACAGCATGATGAGACCATGAGAATGAAGGTAAAAGAAAATTATAACCAGCATGACGTACATGCTTATCAGGGGAGAGCTCTTGCAGTCTTCCATGCTTTGCTGAAGACAATGTTAAGGATTACCCACCTTCAAATCCAACAGCACTGGAGGAAGAGACTAGCAATGAAGAGAATGGGAAAAAGAAAATAATACAACAAGTCTCTAGGATTCAATTAAATCAGCCAACATGACTAGAACATTATTTCGTAAGGTCTTAGACCTTCCCATCAGATTGGGAATGATAGAAAAGGGAGTGGAGTGGTGCATGGGAAAGAAGAAAGGAAAAAGTGAGAGCAAATCTTGCATGAGAGAGAGTGTGTGTGTGAAGGGGCACCAGTCATAAAAGAAAAGGAAGGGAAAGGAGAGGAGGCACGTGGCAAAAAAAACAGGAAAACATATCATCAGCAAGAATTGGCAAGAAGGGATAAAAGCAGAGGATAGGCAGTCTGTAAATTGTACCATATCAGCCCATAAATTTATGTTATGATGTAAGAGCACTTGAATCATTGTCTATTCTCATGTAATACTGATCATTAATAATCCTCTATTGGGTGCCCCTCTTCAATTACTAAAATACAGAATATCACTTAAGTTGTCATTTGAAGGACATGGAACAACTTAAGTTGGTGTTGGAGACTCCCAAACTAGAGTTGAAAGAAAAAAAATCACAACTAAAGAAATATGCCTTGAGCAATGTTCAAAAAGATTAGCCACAAAGCTAGCAAAGTCCTAGATCAAAAAAAGTAAAGGAAAGAAAAGATATCATGAGTATGTATCTGCAAGCAAGGATGGAAGTACCAGAGCTTGTGGGTCCATACCAGCCATACCAAATTTATCAGTGATAAGGTATTGGCACTGGTATGCCACTTGGTACAGGTCAATACTAGTAGGTGGTACATCATCTTATTGTTCAGGTGTCCACACCAACATGTTATCGTGGGTCCTTTGAAGTGTCGATCCAAGTTAATTTTCATAATCAACTTCATTTCAGTTCTGACATGTTATTCACAACTCCATACATGAAAGTTTCTTAGTTAATAAATGACACATGACAGAAAGTTTTTTTTTTTTTTTTTTTGGACATTAAGAACCCGTTTGGATGATTGGGCTGAAAATCCTATAGAATTCATAGGCTAGGCCGGTACAACCAGCAAAATAATGGGTTTATAGGCTGGGTTAGGCCTACATGCATGAGCACCAGGAGTGGCTAGAGTCCGCCGAATCCCATAGGGAGAGAGAAGATCTGCTGAGGTCTTTTTTTTTTTTTGTCTCCCTATGGGATTTGGGCCAGCCCACTCCAAAGACACCGATATAGGCCTAGCCCAACTTGTAAACCCATGATTTTGTTGGTTGTACTGGCCCAACCCATGAATCCTTTAGGTTTTTTCAGCCCAATCATCCAAACAGGCCCTAAAATATATATCCATAACATGTCACAACATTTCAGCTGATCCCATGCATTTTGTAGTCACTCATGCAACTACCCTAAATTCATGCCAATAATCAGAAATGGCAGCTGATCTGCAGCTAATCTTTTCTTTGGGGATAAAAAATTGAAACTGCACGTTTGATCAACAGAAAAGGAACAAAAAGGGAGACCATCTTGGCACCAATAAAATATGATAAAGAAGAAAACAATCAGCTGCTCACCTTAGTTTGACTTTAGAATGGAGCCTCAAGTGATTCATCCCAAACATCTCCACTTCCATTAGAGGCATCTTCAGCATCTTCTTCCATTGAGAGCCTAATATATTCTCTGTGTGCAAAACGATCCCACTCTGTCAAAGTTGGCTCTTCACGTTCCTGCATAAACCATTTCAAGCAGATTGAGACTCCCTTTTAGGAGCATTAGCAGTAATCACTCCAAACTCGTGTTATACCCAGACTTTCGAGAAGTTCATCTATACAGATTAGTGCACTTACTTGACGAATAAGAAATGGATCACGCATTTCAAATGCCATGAATTTGTTGAGATTGA
Organism: Cocos nucifera; assembly: GCA_006176705.1. Lineage (NCBI taxonomy): Eukaryota > Viridiplantae > Streptophyta > Magnoliopsida > Arecales > Arecaceae > Cocos > Cocos nucifera. The sequence goes on from QRFJ01000026.1 coordinate 321,416, forward strand.
AAAGGATGTTAAAAACATTTCCAGAAAGTTTATTGCCTTTTAAGTCACGTAGAGAAAAATAGCTCTCATTCTGTAGAGAAAGACATTGTCAGAAACACTGAAGTTATGCCTAGATAAATGATACACAAAAATATATGTTGTGTACATAGCAGCAATAAGGTGACCTCTGGTGCAATCATATCGATCATCTGACATAAAATGTCCTCAAAGAGTACAGGTTCCTGTGCCATGCATTCCATACGATGCAACTGCTCCTCATAAAAGAATTGCATTTCGTTGGGAGTCAGAATTCCATTTCCATCCAAATCTATACACTTGAACCTGAAAACATCAGTGAATAAATTTAATGGATAGAGGAAAAGAAGTTCAAATTAATAAACAATCATCACTTGAGAAGAACGTGTCAGAGCAAGATGTAGTAGTAAGCAGGCCCCAATCCACCAGCTATCACAGCACAGAGATTTTAAGTTTTTAACAAATCTATAGCATGTTGAAACCTCCTGACATTGAACCATACAGACCTACTATAAGAGTAATATACTGGATAATTTGGAGACATGTTCCATAGCTTTTCATTTACTTATGCCAAGCCGCTGTTTGAGAAAGTTTTTTTCTTCCTTTTGTCGTTGTTAATGCCTGTCCAGTGTAGTTCCCTCCATGATTTTCCTCTTCCACAGAAATTCCTAACATGAGCAACTAGTAACTATCCCATGTTGTCATGATATGGAGATAATTTCCAGATTTCCCTTCACAACCTAAAGTCATAAGAAGTGCTGCCCCACTAATAAAAATTCCAACACACTACAGAAAGACATTCAGCAGTAGACAGGTAATCATCAAGATTGATGTCTCTATATGACATACCAACTATACCCTCTTGCAGCTTATTTGCAGCCACTCACTAAGGGGTCGTATTAAATATGAGAGCCCTCTCATTCATCCCTCTTTATAACTTAAAAACTGAGAGAGCCCAAGTTTCAACAGGAAAACGAATCTCCATCTATTAAAAGAAGTTACCTATGAAAAAGAGGGAAGATAAAATCAAAATCTAATGTGTTTCTCAAGAGATCTTCCAATCAACCAAAAGTGAACTTCAAGATTACATGTTAGCCTGGGTGAAAATAGGAAAATATTATAGCAGAAATCCCAATAAACCAAGTAAAGAAGACCTGTAATTTATCAGTTATTTCCAAAGGAGGAGTTGAAAATTACCAATACTCGAGACTTGGCTCAGATGATTTATCTTCCTCTGCCAGGATAAAATAAACAAAATCTTCATAACCCATTTTTCCTTCAACCTTACTAGTAAATTTCCTCGGTGCCTAAGGACAGTTGAAACAAATATAGCATATACAATGTCAGAAAGAATTCTAAGAATGTAAGTCAACCATGAATAAATATTTAAGTTATTTCAAGCGGTCTGAAGAATCATGAAAGCATTAAAAAAATACAAACCTGTGAAAATATTTTATCAACAATTCTATAAGTCAGTGCATGGCTTCCGTATCTGATAAGGTTCTCTTTGTCAATCAAGAAATCATGATCTGTATCCAGCTCCCAAAACTTGCAGTATATGACATAGAAGTGCTCATATGAGAAGTACCTGCAAGAACAGGCAAACTCAGAAAACTCCTTTATCCCATGGTCAAACACTGATAATCACTCAAGAAGTTAAAGGTTCAAAATTAGTGCTAAAAATTAACAAGACAAGCAATCATAGAACAATATGTTGGTCCTTCTCATGTAAACTGCATGGCTCATAACAGATTAAAAGCCACCATAATAGATACATGATTGCATATACATCGAATATCATGATGTATGGCTTTGCTTCACCTTGAGATCCAGCTAATGTTAATTTAAAGAGATTTGTTTCCTGTTATAATTGCTGTTTCTGAGAAGGCATCTTTCCAGATAGATTAGGTATTTTATATTTACTTGTAATTCTTGGACTGAATTTTAGAACCAATCTCAAAATGGGTTCTGATTCTCGCTTATTGCGATCAGCACCAGCAGATTCTATTTTTCATGCAGATTGGGTTGGGGAGGTTTTGAAACGACTAGGATTACAGTTCAATGTGATTTTAATTACATTCAATATAAGCTTTCATGGAAAACCATATTTAACAATTTTCAGGACATCTTCGGTCAACTCTTTTTATGAATGATTGCACATGGATCTGTATGATCCTTAGCAAGAACCACGGAATCAGAACTGGGACCCATGTTGGCTGGCCGGCGGTATAAGTCGGTATGGATCTGTATCAGACTGGACCGGCGCGAACTGACACAAAAGTGGAGAAGGTAACCAGGGAGGAGGAAAAGAGAGGGAGGGGGAGGGAGGGGAAGGAAGACAGGGAGAGATGCCGGTGGTGGCCACAGACAAGCCGTAGGCGCACTCGGAGGTCCGCCAAGGCCTCCACTTCCTATGCTAAATCTCGGCCGAGATAGATAGAGATAGAGGGGGGGGGAGGGGAAGCCACTGAAGAAGCCATCAGAGGGCCTCCGACTGGCTGCCAGATGGTGCAATCGCGGCCTGCAGTGCCACGAGCGTGAAACAGGGGTGATTGCCCCTATTTCATTGGGATTTTTATTAAAAAATCCAACCACAGTGAAGCCGGTAAATCCATTGCCGGCTTCACTATTCATCGTCGTTTTTTTAAAAAAAAATGCAATGAACTGAAAAGGGGTGGTTGCCCCTATTCTGCGGCTCCGCCCATGCATTTCCCACCACCCGATGGCGATGGGGCCACCTGATGCCCTCCAATAGCCTCTCCATCCCTCCTATATCATCCCTCCTATACCGTCGCTCCCCCGTCCTCCTTTCTCTCTATCTCTTAATTAAATGCTCTATCGGGTGACACGAAGCTGCAGAGGCCTCTGCGGCCCTCCGATAACCTCGACGGGCCATCGCCAGCCTCCAGTAGCATTGTCCCTTTTTTCCCTCCCCTCCTCTCTCTTCCTTCCTCTCTTTCTCTCTCCCTCGTCTGGTGTTCCCATTTGCCTAGCCAAACCGTCCCAGTTTGCTACCGATACGGCTCAGAACGTCCAAAATCATCCGATTCGGGACGGTTCGGTGAACGCTGGTCCTTAGAATATTGTCAGGTTGAGTTATAAAAAAGAGAGGTGGCAATAACACATGTTATGAATTGAATAGTTGAAATTCTTTGTACTTTCTCTGCTCCTTCTGTATCTCAGCTATCTTCAAGGTTGAGGACTTGCCCCAAATCATAGATCACTACGACAAAATGGATACAGATTTTCTGCACAGATCTGAATTTAGTTTTGGACAAGGTTTGTTGTCTCAGTACCGGACCCTATACCAGTAAAATTCTACTACAATGTCAGTATGCTGTTCAATAGTATCGGTACGCTTTGAAACGACATACCAGTACAAGACTGGTATAGTATGATATGGGCGGTATGGTATTCCATGGTTTTGGATCTCTGCAACATAGCAAATCTGAAATAAGGTTTAAATTCCTAAAATATGAGGAATCAATTATCTACATCTTTTCTATGTTAAATCTTCTACAATTTACAATACTTGCACAAATGCCAGGTTGCTGTTCAACAGAATGATAATTGTGAAGAGTTCGTTCTCCTTTGGGGCGAGGGGGAAGTTTTATTAGTGTTATATAATCAATCATTTTAACATTTTTAGCAATGTACTCTCATGTTGACTAGAAGTAACCAAGGTCTGATTCTGGAGCCACCAGGTAGAACATGGATATTCACAGATGCTAGAGAGTACAAATGTGAATTATGACCACTGTATAGGGCACCAACAGTAATATAGACTGTACAAACCATACCAAAATTCTCAATATGCCAGATGAATTGCAAATTTTGATTTAAGTTAAATTACCTCAAAACTTTGTTAATATCTTCCTCTTCATCAGCATGCTGCATTGCAGCAATTAAATTTCCACGTTTCAGTTCTCTGAGAGTAAGTTGGCCATTTCCAGATCTATTCACATAGTAAAAAATTCTGTATATAACAGTTTCCGCTGGCCACAAGGATTAGAGATCATATGCATTAGAGATGGACAATATTGTATGGTTTTAGCAGCAAGATTTTATCAAAAAGTAATTCACCAAGCAAATTTTTGAGAAAACTACAGCAAATAAATGGAATAAGATATGAAAGAAAAATTGTGCAATGACATGATTAATCACAATATCTTTCGCCACACACATCCAAAACGTGGTAGGCAGGCAAGCTACAGAACATAGTCCAGAGTCCAGACCAATATAAATGCAACCATTACTTTTTTATATTGCCAGTTGATGACAATTAACAAATAGCTGGAGGCATACCACCAATAAAGACAAGCAGAAGATTGGCAGGATTGGAATGATAAGGATCAATATGTGGAATCCACCTCAATGGAATGGTATTCTATTTATTGAACCAATCAAATATCATACAACAAAGACCAACTAATCTCATCAAGAGCACACATGAAATGCAATCTTATAATTATTGTCCATAATATTAGCATTCCTAACCGAATTAAACCCAAAAAGGGAAAGAAACCAAAATATCAAAAAGGGATTTAATAATATGGGAAAGATTTGTTCTGCTTAATAGAAGGTTTCTTTCCTATTTATGATATGGAAGAGATACACATATAAGCTGACATATACACATGTAACTCAAATCAAAATCTAGAAAGTAATTTCTATACATTCCGATGTAGAGTGCTTCACATAAGGTCATGATCTATAAAAAGTTCAGTATACTCCTCCCAGTATTGAGTACTCCTGCCAAGATCTCTTAGACATATTTCTCTCACCAATCAACAGCAAGGGAAGCAAATGTTCATATTAAACAGGAACATGAAGTTTCAATGACTGGATAGAGTTCTTACATGCTTATCAGTTATCCCATGTCCTCAGTACGTGTGAATGCTCCGTCATTCCCTCATGTCAAACATGCCAAAACTATATGTAAAAGTAGGAATAAAATAATGTTCCTAGAACTGTGGAACTTCCACTGTTGGAGCATCCACTTTATATTATCATGCAGATCAAGCATTAGAAAAAACAATAAGTGTTTCAAGCAGTAATCAACATGGCTGCTCAATGTACTCCACAACATGCATCACTCTCCAATACAAGAACTTGTATTTTCAAATTATAAACTGACACCATACACTTTATAATGCAAGTGCATAGTTTATATTTTCCTAGTCACTTGATCATCCCAAGTCATATTGGCCAGAAGCAAAGCTTAGGTCATCCTCAAGTAAAATGTTTAGCTTATATAGAGATAAGAACGTAAAGGATAAGCACAATACTACCAATCACATGTGAATGTGTTTTTTTTTGCTCCAAATGATGATACTTATCAGCCAAATACGAATCCCAGCATCAAACATTAACATAATTGGACCAGATCAATGCTGTCACCATAAACATGTAAAGCAATAAAAGACTCACCATATCTTTCCTGAAATTCAGGCGTGCCTTGTAAGAATTCCAAACCAGGATGGGTCGCCAAAAGTTCTTGAAGGAGAGGTTTAAAGTCCTCCTATATCAGTTAAATTTGAATTAAATAAACAAATATAACAAGATAAGCTGATGTAGAAATACACTAAGACTTGCAGCCAGCAACCCAGTGTTATATGTTAACTGTAAATTGACATCAGTCTGTGTGGCTTGAAGGTTATACAGAGAGAAGTGCTAGAAGTGGAATCTTAAGAAGATTCAGAAAAACAAGAGACAGACCTGACTGAGGTACTTGCGATCAGGTTGCTTCAGAATGTTAAATATCTGGGTAGTTATATCTGTTGTCATCATGTTGCTATTGACCCAATAATCAACAAATGCATCCCTGAATCATATAAGAGGCCAGATAATTAAAGTTTTGAAGAAGAGCTATAATGAGACAATAGGGCAGCAATTACAAAACTAAGTTTCCAACAGCTCCAGTAAAATTGTAACACGACACAGAATTGAAAAAAAAATTTGTCACAACCAAGAATCCCAAATTCGCTTGTAGCAAGATATGGCAGCATCTACACATATGCAAAAATGAAACAACATTATGATGATAACTCCTGAGCCACATAATTTTCTA